>MU105830.1:246648-278879 GCA_012274485.2 Sinapis alba | reverse complement strand
CAATGCTCTTCCTCGGTCATATCGGTGAACTCGAACTAGCTGGTGGCTCCTTGGCCATTGCCTTTGCCAACATTACTGGATACTCAGTCCTCGCAGGCCTTGCACTCGGCATGGACCCACTTTGTTCTCAAGCCTTTGGAGCTGGCAAACCAACACTCCTCTCACTAACTCTTCAACGAACCGTGCTTTTCTTGCTCACCAGCTCGCTTGTAATCGTCACTCTATGGCTCAACCTGGGGAACATCATGATCTCTCTCCATCAAGATCCAAGTATCGCATCGTTGGCTCAAACATATATCCTCTTCTCTATTCCTGACTTGCTCACCAACTCTATTCTTAACCCTCTTCGTATATACCTTCGAGCACAAGGTATCACAAGCCCACTAACTATTGCAACACTAGCCGGCACCATCTTCCACATCCCAATGAACTTCCTCCTAGTTTCATACCTTGGATTGGGTTTCATCGGTGTTTCGATGGCTGCAGCCGCTTCAAATCTCCTTGTTGTTGTCTTCCTTGTGGCATACGTTTGGGTCAAAGGTCTACACGAGCCGACCTGGACCCGACCTAGCTCAGAATGTTTCAAAGACTGGGGCCCACTGGTCAGTCTGGCAATACCGAGCTGCGTGGGAGTATGTCTGGAGTGGTGGTGGTACGAGATCATGACCGTTCTCTGTGGCTTACTCATAAACCCTCAAACTCCAGTTGCAGCAATGGGCATTCTTATCCAAACGACGTCGTTGCTTTACATTTTCCCATCGTCTCTAGGGATTGCAGTCTCCACTCGTGTAGGTAACGAGCTTGGGTCAAACAGACCAAACACGGCTAAGTTATCAGCCATTGTCGCCGTTACCTTTGCGGGAGTAATGGGTATGACTGCCTCTGCGTTTGCTTGGGGAGTAAGCGACGTCTGGGGAAGGATCTTCACTAACGATTTTGATATCATCCGACTAACTGCGGCTGCGCTGCCGATTCTGGGACTCTGCGAGCTCGGGAACTGCCCGCAAACAGTAGGTTGCGGGGTTGTTAGAGGCACTGCTCGGCCGTCTAAAGCTGCCAACATAAACCTAGGAGCGTTTTACCTTGTCGGAACGCCAGTAGCTGTTGGGCTAACGTTTTGGGCCGGGTATGGATTCTGCGGGCTTTGGTTAGGTCTTTTCGCGGCTCAGATGTGCTGTGCTGCTATGATGCTTTATGTCGTGGCTACTACAGATTGGGAAGGAGAAGCGATGAGAGCTAGAAAGCTTACGTGCAGTGAAAACGTTGATGTTGTTATTACAACGCAAAGTAACGGTGATTTAACGGAACCATTAGTTTACGTTGTCACCGTCGCTGCTGACCACTAATCGAATCGAATGCATCTGCGTTTTTTTATTCTTTCTTTTTTTTTTTTGACTTGGAATGATCGCTCCTTTTGGGGAGGGTATTTTGTTAATTTGTAATTTTTGGTGAGAAAGAAAACGAAAAATTATATTAATTATTTTTCGCCCGAAAGTAACTTTGTCCAAAATATTGTAGTTTTGTACTGTATGCCATTTTGTAAAAAAAGCATGTGTAACCGGTTAATGATCTAAATTACAAATAAGAATATAAAAAAACGTAGTACAACTCTTTTATATCACACTATATAATTATGTACAGTATAAAAATATATTCCCAATTTAAATTTTGAGTTGTTAAAGTTTTTTTGATTGATTTTTTTTTTAAAAAAATCATGTCATGGATTTGCAACCAATCATGTGTAGCCAAATGCAAAATATCACTAAATTCAGTTTTTAAATTGCTATCTAATCGAAATAAATAATTAATTTATTAGATATTATAACATAAGGTAACAGATAGTATAAAACTCAGACAAAATATATCATTCTAAAATTATTACAATAAGTATAACTGATATTGACCAAGGGCTGGGTTTGGACAGGTGGTATGTTCTTTTTTTTTGGTAAAAACAGGTGGAATGTTTGTCGTGCAAGCCAAACTACATGGCTTACATGCATGTCTTTAGCTTGAGTTCACAGCTTGTTCTGTTGGACCAGCTTGTCTCATCAACTGGCAAAAAATGAATAAGCTAAGAACTAGATCCAGTTCCGGATCATATATATGAAAGTTTATTTTATTTGAATATAGCACAATTCGAGCATTGAAACCATTTGCAAGAATCATTTTAATTTGCAATTTTTATACCTGAAAATATGTCTCAAACTTTGCGCGGAGTTCACTGTGCTCCTTCTTAACATCACGCACTGCTGCTTTCATTCTTCAAAGCGAAAATATTATTTTATGAAATTATGCAAATAAAAAAAGTTTCGATCAGTATATCATATTATATGTAAAAAATAATTGAATAATCAAAATGAAAAGAACATACTTACCCTTCTATGTTGCCAGCTTGGAGAAGTATGTTTGCCTTCTCAAGTTCATTGTTAACTTTGATGGCGCCGATGCTGAGAGGAAAAAAAAAAACTCAATTTACATATGTTAATGTTAATTTTTTATTTAGTTTTAAAACCACATTGCAAAATAAACAAACACTAGCCTGGCGCTGCTGCTTTTTAACCGATTAATGCATTTGGTAATCTTGTTTAGCTCTATTGGCTCCCTCGCCCTGTTTCAAATAAAATCAACATAACTTTAAATAAATTCCAAATCATAGCCAAAGTCAACTTAACCAGTATATTTAACGTAAAAAGTTTAGTGAATGGACCAACACTAGAATATAAAACATGAGTGCTTCCAATGCATCAAGGTATTGTCAAATGATTTTGAACTGAAGTTTCAACCTTTTTCAACATGTTTCGTTGATATACATATATAGAAACCCAAACATAAGTAGAAAGAGATGTTCTGACTTATAAACAAGATTTGTTTTACTTTGTATGAAAAAGATACGTAGAGTTGTATCCTAGATCTTGCAGTTGTGCATCTACTCTTAACTAGATATAGGTTTTACAGAATTTACACACACAAATATACACAGATCAAACTCTCCATTTTCTTTGGACATTATATTAAAATCAATATTGATGCATTCCATGGATATTTTGATATGCAAAGAGTTAGGAGACTCACAATTCATGTTCCAAAGCAACAATAACATTAGGGGAATCTCTGAAATAGAGAGTTATTATTTCTACAATAAAATAAGGGCTTGAGTCTTTCTCCAATTCTTCTATCTGAGTATACTGCCAATTGAGGTAGCCCTGCGTCAATATATTTCAGAAAAAAATTAGACAAGATTTCTAATAAATGAAGAAACGCTTTTTCGATACTTTCAACGGCAACTTTTCAATATTGTTATTTTTAACAAATTGGAGTATAATTTAAGATGTAAACTAACCGGATTGTTTTTTTAACTAAAAATAAACCGGAATGTTATGCGTTCAATATACGCTTATATGCTAGTTTGAAATATACTAACCTCGTCAAAGAAAGATTGTCTCATCTCTTGAAGTTTTAGATGCAGGGCTTTTATATCCATTGAATATAAAACTATATGTTTGGATATAAGTTTTTTCTGAAATACAGAAGAATGGTATAGGGTAAAAGAATATAATATATGCATGTACTCCCACCTACATAAATCAATATATTTATACAGCAATAAAATGAAAGCATAAAATTGTAAATTAATGAAAAAAATCTTGCAGACTCTTGTTTATCTACCTTTGCAAGAAAATAAAGAAAAAGTGTATGTAGTTGAAGCAAATCAGGTGATTTTGTAGGATTGCTTAGTATCATATTAGATTTTTTTAGTATATTATTGATTTATAGATTTTATATGGATTCGGAAATCTAAATAAAATTATACACTATTGAATTACTGATGATCTTCCTTAGTAAATTTATACAATATTTTGTGATGCTTAAATATTAATTAAAATCGCATTTTATTGAATACAACTTCATAGTGAATTTGATTTTATTATTAACAAAAAAATCAAGTAAAAAAATAAAGCTGAAAAACTATAATTAAATATATTTTTTAAATCACATGGTTTATTTTAAAATTAAATATATTTTATAGATTTTTTAAGCTGTACATATATTTTCAAATCGGTTAAAATACATAATCTGGAAACAATAGTTGAACCTAGGTGTAATGGTTCTATAAATCTGAAATTTCAAGAAAGCCTGATACCAAATCTTGAAAAGTAATTACATAATCTGGAAACAATAAATGTTTTGGGAATGCTAAAGCCTTGGTTCAAAAGACTGGAATTCTTTTAAAATAATACTTGAATTCTTTCAAGAAAATACTTGAATTCTTTCTTTAGATGAAAGACACTGTGATAAAACGATTTAAATTGTCTTGTCGCTAACGTGTAAGTTCCTCTAGTAGAAGTCTCGATGTCGTACATATTGGCTTACAAAAAATTAGTTTCATACAATAGATTTTCGTCAATGGTTCACAGATCATTTAAACGTAGTTTTTTTTCATTTAAACGTAGTTTCTGAAAATGTTGATATTGAAATGGAATATGAATGTAGTTTTAGACTTCTAGACCCAGGCAAGTCGATACTTTTGTCAACTTCTAGACTCATGCTGATACATTTTTGTTTCAGAGCATATGCGATTTAAAAAAATGTAAGAGCAATTCTTTTTTTTTTTTGACAAAGTAAGAGCAATTCTTAGAAGTTCACTTTTAAATTATACAACAACAAAGCCAAAAAGATAGAATTATACGTTCTGTAATTATTTTTCGAAAATAAATATTTAAAATTATTGACTCTTGGAAAGAATAGTCACTGGCTTAAAAAAATATAATCTGATCAATCTAATTTTAAAACTTTTAATGGATTCTTGATCAAGGATACAAGACAAAATAAGTTGTGTAACACTCGAGCTATGGGACGGATCCGAATATCCAGGAAATTTAGGGTATCCAGATTTGGATCCATTTTTTTAGATCTGTAATTTTAATATCTGGATTCAGATTCGTACCTTCTGGATATTCAAATTTTGGATATCCATTTAAATATTATGATACTCGTGAGTATCCGAATCCGGATCAGTTAAAATAATTGAAAAAATAAAAATATTTTTTTAAAATACAAAATATCTAGATACATTATATATATTAAATATTTTTACAAAATTTATGAATTTATTTATATATATAATATTATTAAAATTAAAATATAATATTACAAAACTAATTTTATGTATAAATATTAGTAAATCAATTATATTATTAATAAAATTTAAAATTTAAAAAAATCAGATCCGGATCCGGATATTTGAACCTAAAAATCAAGATATCCGGATTCAGATCCGGATTTGGATCCTGATTCGGATCCTGATTCGGATCCTGATTCGGTGGATCCGTCTTTTCACTATCAAAATTCGGATTCAGACAATCTAAATATCCTAAATTTTGGATCAGATCGGATTTGATCTCGGATTAAATTTTGGATCGAATCTCGGATTCTGAATAATAATTTCAGACCTAACTCGAGCTGTTTATCTATGGGTTTCTTTAATATAATATTTTTGGCCATTGATTTCTTTCCACGTCAAAGGGTCGACTTGCTACTCAGAAACCTCGTGAAAAATTTCTCAATTGTCATTGCGTATCAAAATGTGCATGTAGGTATTTGCCATTTTTATCAACTGCACAATATTAAAATATTATTTACAATTCCTTTTCAGATCCATGCTTGTTCAACTTGAACTATGCAAAAAATAAAATAATAACAATATTCATAGAATTTAAGTTTTGGAATATATAATTTTATTTTGTCTTTCTTAAGTTCTTTAAAAGTTCCTTTTTAATCTTTAAATGGTGTTGTTTTGTGCACTCGATTAAAAAGTGGTGTTGTTGTGTGCCTTTATCTTCTTTAATTATTCTAAGAGTTGTACACTGTAATGAAATTTTATTTATATAATAAACCTTTGATTTACATAACATTGTTATTTTATTAATATATGTCCGAAAATAAAATAAGTAAATAAAGTTTATAAATTTGACGAATAAATCTATTTGTGCATATTGTCTATGGTTGTTGGTGAATTGTAGTTCCAGACTTGATGAGATCTAACGTAGAGAGGAAACAAAAGAAGGAGAAATTTCAATTATACCATAAAAAATAAGACTTTTAGACAGAGGTTTTAGTTGAGTGTTTACAGAAATAATATCAAGAAGATCAAAGAAATTAGATAGAATTTTGTGATCAAATTGAGTTTTGACAACAGTTATGCTAAATTTTTTAATGCTAATTTTTATAAGGAGAATAAGAGTCATTTTAGGTTAATCAAATCATCATTCACCTAAGCGGCAGTGTCGTATGGCTATTCTATTAAATATTTGAGTTCCCAGCATTTTCCTTTAACACAAGTTCCATGCCTATTACTCACAGTTTTATTTATATAGTTCGTAAATCAAATATAAAAAAATAAACAAGCATTGATGGAAACAACAGTCTACGAGAAGAGTGTTGTCCCTACCAGAAGCCAACAAGAAAGGAAATAAGAGAGAGTCACGGGCACTGAAAGACAACATCAATTGATAGGATAAAGTGCCACCTTAGTTTAATTGTGTACACAGAATCTCTCAGTGGACTAATCACCAATATCACCCTTGCAATATAATTTATCTATAGTCCATTATTGTTTTAGGATGGTGGCAGCATGCGGGTTTGGTACGCAGCTAGGAAAATAACGGAAAAGAATGTTATCTACCTTGATGTGTTAAAGCATCCACAGAGATATATGAAACTTTTTTTTTAGGTTTTATTGAAATACATAGTGCTATATGTACACACCGTGATGTTTACTGGTATCATTTAAACCATATCACATGAATCAAAGAAACATTTGTTTTTTTTTCAAAGAAACATTTGTTAGTTTTGTTAAAAAATCAAAATCATCACTATCTCAAATCAATTGGTAAATAAAACACTTCTTCTACAAATGTAGAACTACATTTCTGTTGGGAGCTCTTATAATAAATAGAATCATACATTAACAGAAATTAGAATTTGACCGAACCTCCGCTCGGGTGTTTGTTTTACAATAAATAAAAAACATTTCAATATACAACAATTTAATAGTTGAATTTGCATTACTCTAACTTATTGTTGAGACTGTGTTACTGGTTCGTGTTATATATTTTTCTTAGTTAGATGTGTGTTGGAATTATATAGTTATACAAAAGATAGATTCATGTATAAATATATTGTGTTGGATCATTTATATACATTAGGAGTACGAAATATACAGGATAGATTTGTTTTTGAATTTGTTTTATATATTTTACATGGTTTGCACAGTTTGTTAATTTATGTGGAAGATTCGTTTTGAATTGGTTGCATAATTTGTTGAGTTTAGATTGTTATAACAACAAAACATGTCTATCTAATTTAAAATGAATGAAGTAAAGAAAGTCTGGTCAATTCTGTTAATAACTTCATGTGCAAGGAAAAAAAATTAGTTTATTCGTGTTATCTAATTCAATTCAGACCAGTGGTCTACGGAACATGGTTGAATAGTATTTTTTATACATTTATAATCGGTTTGTTATTAATATATAACACATATTTCAATGTGTAGGATGTAAAATTCTAACACTAAACCGGGTACTAAGTTCCTGATGTAAAATCCTAAACTACTCACTAAAGTATATACACAAATAACTTTGACAGTGTTGATTTTTTATAATAAGTTTATTTGATGATGGAATAAATGTTTAACCCTGTCAAATTTATTGGACAGTTATTGATCTATAAACAGTAGTATTCGCGAAGGAATGAAACATGTAGGCTTCAAAGAAGAGTACATGTGAATTTTTTCCTTACTAAATAATCGGATATTTATTTTATAATAATAATAAATAATTGTTTAAAATAGATAGTTATTATTAGCTCAATGGCACAAACTGTAAATATTAAACTGAATTAAAGGTTAATTATAATTTATACTTCAGTTTTAATAGTTTAGAAAACTATATATTGTGTAATATTTACACACACAAAATTCTTATTTCAGTTCAGAATAGTATGGTTGGATGGTAAAGATTTGGGGCTGGGATGTTAATACATTTTAGATTTGATTGCTTTATACACGAAACTAAAGTTATATTATTCATAGACACATGTACGTATATGGACCTATCTTTCGAACCCATTTGTATATCCTGAAAAAGGTTAATCTATAAATTACACCTCCACTTATGAATTAGTCTAAGTCATTTCATATGTATGGGATACTCTCAGGTAAATCGAAAAAAATACACAAAAAAATAATTTTAGTTCACGAATATTTAATAAGCATATACAAGTAAATATTTTTGCATTTATAAATTAAATAAATGAATAAATATTTTAAAAAATATAATTAATTCATCAAACCCTCGTAAAGCTACAAGCATAAAACCATATAGCATAAATGATAGGACTAAAGAAACATCTAAGATGAAGAGACAATAAATAACAAGCTTGAATGCGTCAAAACTTGATTCATGGCAATACCAAAAAGTTGAAATTTAGTCACATTGAAAAGTGACGTTGATATCTAATTTACACCCCAAGTATTGTCGAAACAAAATCCACTGCATCTTCAAAACTCGAACGAACTATTCCACAAGATAGCAAAACTGTAGACTTAGAAATACACATTCACTGTTGGGCAGAAGGGAAAACATTTTTTCGAAGAAGGTAAATAGTGATAATGGGAATGAATATGTTGATAAAAATGACGACGAGCCTGATGAAACCACAGAGAAAGAGAGAACTAGTATTCTCTTGAAGAAAGCAACGTATCACGTTGTAAGCATATCGGTTCAAGATGAACCCATCGAAATTCTTTAGCAATCACAAATTATTTTCATTTAAATTATTTTTTTTAAAAATTGTCTTATAATCTTAATTGTCTATTTAGTAACTAAAATTTTTACACACAAAAATATATGTAAATAGATACCATTTGTTATAAAATATACATATATTTAGGTATGTTTTTAGTTTTAACTTGAATTATTTTAATTTCATTTATTTTAATTTTTCTAATTTGTTATATTAAATTTATAATAAATATTAATATTACTGATATTCATGGCTCTATACTTGCTACAGCTCATACATCAAAAACAATACTAGTCAGTTATTTTAAAAATATAATAACTCATATTTTTATATAAGAGAGAAGACACACTATATGAATTTGCAGTTTTATCACATTTTTTATACTGTAAGTTACATCAAATTATAATTTTTATTATAATTTAACTCTAATACTACATATCACCAATCAGTTAGTTTATGTTAGTTTCATCTCATCAATGAACTTAACTTTTGCTCATAGTTTTTATTGATAACTAAAGGTATCTGGCGGATTGAGATCAAACCGACTAGTCTCTTGGAAGCCTAACCACTAGCGTTAGCCAAATTCGGTTGCGTGTAAGTAGAATGAATCATGGATGGATACATTTGAGCTGGTGCAGATTTGAATCCAAGTCTCTTAAGAATATTGAAACGACATGTACAACCCGGCCACACCCATGATAGTTAACTTTTGCTCATGTTCAACACTTCCTTCTTTCTTTTTATTTGTTAACCATTATACACTTGATGCAACTTTCGTTGACAGCATAGAGTCTCTTTTTCTATACGTAAAATTGAATTCACATATGATGTTTTTTTTTGTGAAAGAATTCACATATGATATAACTCTTGATTTCCTTTTGTTTTGACAATATACAGTATAGTAAATAACACTGAGTATCACATCAATGTGGGTTAATTCTCTTTTTCATTTTTGGTTTTGTTTTTTCCTTTGTGTTGAGTTTATATAGCTTAATAATATAAACTCTTTATTATATATTTTTTTAATTTGGCATTTTGCTAGGCTTCTCACTCTACGTGGATGTGAATGGAACCGCCCCGTGACCTCTTCCCTTCTGTCATTTTTCACCTAATTCCATTACCAAAGTACCAAACACTCTGACCACCTCTAAATAACATACACACATGTATATATACAAACACAAATTGAGAAATTACATAAGCCATATATTACTGGCCGTACTTTGTATCTTTGGCTAACCCAAAAACAAAAAAAACACACCTAATATTTTGTAATTGATTCTTGTCGTATAGATGTCCAAGTTCCATTCATCCCAAGCTCCCATTTTCTTTCTCCTCCTTCTCGTTATTTTTCTTTGTTCACCGCAAACGCAATGCCACACTAAAGGTCTACGATTAGGACCAAGAAACCAGAAGAAAGTGAACACAACGAGTCAGACACAAAACCCGGAAGAAGAATTCATGAAATGGGTCAGATTCGTTGGGAGCCTTAAACATTCAGTGTTCAAGGCAGCCAAGAACAAACTCTTCCCTTCATATACACTCACTGTCCATAAGAATCACAATAAAGGTGACTTCATTAAAATCCAAGACGCCATTGATTCTCTCCCTCTCATCAACCTCGTTCGTGTCATCATCAAAGTTCATGCTGGAGTTTACGAGTAAGTACAAGTCTTTCATCATTTTAAAATAACAACTCTTATATCAAGTGAATAGTCTTGAGTTTTGGTGTAATTACTGTTTAATCTAAACATATAATTGGTCGATATTTCATCTTAATCTTTTTTTGAAAAAATAAGTCGATCTTTTCTTTGTTAATTCTATAAGGTCGATTTTGCAGGACTGTTAATAAATGAAGAAATTAGTTGTATGCAGTACATTTTTCTAATTGATCAATACAAAATTAGTACCACATCATCTTTAGCTTTATCTTCATTTCTTTATTTATAATGTGTGGATGTAACTATATTCCAACAGCCTGAACCGTAGATTCTGGAGTTTTGTCTATACACATTTTGCAGTTTTGCAATTTGTTTCGCTCTATTTATGAAGTGATACCATATTTTCTATTATGAGCCAGAGCTAATAATACAAATATTGCCAATAAAGAGATGTAGCAATCTCTCTCAAAATCAACGCTACATGATCACGTGAAACCAAGAACTTTGCAATACGCGTCAAAGGTTGGAGTAAATGTATTTTTTTTAATGTAATTTTTTTTTGTTCAAAGAGTAAGTGTACTATGTGTAGAAAAGTGAATTTTTTTTTGCTATAGCTATTTTTCTTAATTTATAATAAAATTGAGCAAATATAATAATATTGAAAGGGAAAATGGGTGTAGGGAGAAGGTGAACATACCCCCAATGAAATCATTCATAACAATAGAAGGAGAAGGAGCAGAGACAACAATAGTGGAATGGGGAGACACAGCACAAACACCTGACTCAAGAGGCAATCCCATGGGCACCTTCAACTCTGCCTCTTTCGCTGTCAACTCTCCTTTCTTTGTCGCCAAGAACATCACTTTCAAGGTAACTTGCAACCATAACCATACTTGTTATGTTCCATTTGGATGGATATGTTTTGAATCGGTCTTAAATCTATCCAGAACACAACCCCGGTTCCTTTGCCGGGTGCGGTTGGGAAACAAGCCGTGGCACTGAGGGTGTCGGCGGACAATGCTGCATTTTTCGGGTGTAAAATGCTTGGTGCTCAAGACACTCTCTATGATCATTCAGGAAGGCATTATTACAAAGATTGTTACATTGAGGGATCTGTTGATTTCATCTTTGGCAATGCCCTTTCTCTCTATGAGGTAAACATTCTCATCTAGTCATTATCGAGATTTTAAGACTATATAAGCGATTTAGTAATAATATCTATACTATTATTTGCGAAGTGATTTTTCGCAACGGAGCTCTCACGTTAAAAGTTAGAGCGGTTAATATCGTTTATACCCTTAATGAATTTTTATAAAAAAAAATACCTAAAAGTAAAAAACGAATTTCAAATTTAATTAATTAGATAATTGATTAAAATTAAAATTGACAACAGTAAGAATTATCCAAAATCTAAAAATATATTTTAAAATTAAACAATAATTCCTATATATATTGTGTTATTATCTGAAAATGTGTTAATTAAAATTTACAAATTCAAAATCAGAAAATACAAAACTAAATATTATTCAAGTAAAATTCTTAATTTTATATAATTGAAAATAAATATAGAGTGATTTTAAAAATTTATTTATTAATAATGAATATAGTATACAGTAAAATTTTCAAAAAATTATATTATGTAAGAACTTTCAAATGAAAATATAAATAATAATTTATCATTATAATTTTTAATTAATAATATATTTATTAATAAATAATTATAAATGTTTAAGCCCGCATATGCGGGCAAAATACCTAATTAATATATATTTTAAAATAATTTAAGGGCATTATAATTTGTGTATACGGTCCCTGAACCTAGTATCCCGCATAGTTGTCCCCATTTACGTACAGTGTGGTCTATGTTTCTCCATTAGAGTCTGGAGTATCTTAGAACATTCTCTACACTTTTCAAATAACATAAGAGCATGATTAACCCAAGAACCTTTCGAGAGATTCTTGAAAAAAAATTTTTGTCTAAAAATAAATAAAAGATGAATCAATTCCGGGCCGCTACGTATTAGTGAGGTCCGCGAACAGTGCAAGAAATCCATAAAAACCGGTTTTTAATTAACAACTTTTGAAACTGATTCTTACACTATTCATGAGACTCATCCCCTAAAAACCCCTAAAAACTCCCTTTAATCATCGTCTAAGTAAATTGGTCCTTGCTTTAAAAAGTGGTGTTTAATTAGGGATGTCACGTGCACGCGATAGCGGATAAGCTAGGAGCAGTGACGGCACAAGGGAGGAGCAGTGTGCTAGAGGACACAGGATTCTCGTTTGTGAAGTGTAAGGTGACAGGGACAGGAGTATTGTACCTTGGGAGAGCATGGGGTCCCTTCTCAAGAGTCGTCTTTGCTTACACGTATATGGATAACATCATTCTCCCTAGAGGCTGGTATAATTGGGGCGACCCTTCACGCGAGATGTACGTATACTTTGCTCCTCTTTGACCTCACTACCTTTTCTGTAAATTACATATAACCAGACTATAGTCTAGCCTAAAATTTATAATTCTCCATAATGCTTGCATACAACATCAAACAAATAGAAACGAAAAGGTGTAGAAAATTATAGTTTTTTTTTTAAGTAAGTGTAGATGAAAATAAAATAAAATGTATGATGCAGGACGGTGTTCTATGGTCAGTACAAGTGCAGTGGAGAAGGAGCAAACTATGCAGGGAGGGTAGCTTGGGCAAAAGAGCTCACCGACGAAGAAGCTAAGCCTTTTATTTCTCTTACCTTTATCGACGGCTCTGAATGGATCAAACTCTAACCATTACTCTCTCCTTTTTTCCTAGTTAATAGTATAGTGTACATTTTCCTTTATAACTATATTATATCTTAATAAGATAATTCACAGACTTATGCACACGTCACATCTTTTGTTCATCTTCTTTCTTTGGTGTAATATGGTTAAATATGTGTTGCATATGTGTTAAATCTGTATGCACCAGTAAAATCCCAGCAGCATTCGTTGGGAGTTGAAAACCATGTGGTTTACCGTATGCTTTTTAGGTATAAAAAAATTATGTTTCTTATGATAAGTATGTATTCCTAAATAAAAAAAGGAAATTGAGTTTTAAAACTAATATAAATATGGATCTAAAAGATTATAAAGTTAATTTATTCACATTATAATATACAAACCATAAATAGATATTTGTCTCAATACGTTTTACTTACTTTACTTTCTCTGAAGTTTTGATTTGGTTGGTTCAGAACAATATGCATTAACAAAAATAAAAATAACTTTATAAAAGTATTGCTCTCAGTTTAGTTTCAGTAATTCAACAATTGAGAGTCAAGACACGATCAGCTAAAAAAAATTACGTTCGCCCTAGGAAGACTCTCCAAGGCCCACTTCCCAAGACCGCCGCTTGAATGGATTCTCTTCGTTTCAGTTCCGTTGTCCATTCTTCTTCCCTTTGAAGAATTTTCTCTGCTTGTCCATGGCTTCGATGGTCACTGCTTCTTCTCCGTCCCGGTGCAGGCCTCCTCCAGATCCACCGCCGTCCTTTGCCATGTGTGTGGTCGTCGTCAGAGCTTCTCCGTTGAAGCCTCCAAAGCCACCATATCTCTCTATAATCTCCAGAGCAGTTAGCTCGTTTGAGATTCACTTGCAGGCGCCGCTTCTCGACGTCGATGAGCCCTCTGGCCGCCGGCGTCGAACCCTCCGCTCTAGCTCCCGTCCTCTTCCTCGTTTCAGCTTTCCTTCCACTGTCTACGTCGTTTCTCCGCCATGGCTCTCCGCCTCTGTTACAATCTCTGCTCACAGCAAGCTTCATATCCATAAAAAGCTAGTTCTTGTAAGGCAAAGCTCTTATCCGTGTCATTACAGCTCTGTTTCCAACGGATCTGAATTATTATGGGGGATTCCCCAACCCACCGAGATTCTCGCTGGCTTTAGTTCATGTGCTTCACCATCACCTTTCTTGTGTTTCACCGTTCCTGATGTCGTCCGCTTCTCTGGGGATTCCCGGAAAGCTTCCTCACACGGCACTGCTGCTCACCTCGTTCTCTACTGGTGCGTCTCTCCTCCAATGCTCGGTGGGTTCATCGAATTTTTTACCGAAACTGAAGTGCACTCAATGCTTCATTTCTCTTGTATGAAGAGGTTTTTTCTCGCTCATTTACTGGTGGATTCACCAGGCCCATTCTCATCACCACCCGCCTCATCTTTGAGGATTGTTTTCCCTTCAAACACTAAATGGAGGTGTGTATCCTTATCTATAACTGTTTTGTCATCTTGTGGAGCGGTCCGTTTGGGGCCTGAAGATGCAACGGATATCGTTTCGATGATGTTCCGAGGTACGGATTGGATCTTAACGTCACGATTCAAAGTGACTAAATCTCAAGTCTCCGGCGCGGCTGTGATACTTGCTTTGACGCATTCGAGCCTTGCTTTGAATTTGCTGTCATCCTATCTTAGAGGTTTCTCTACTCCTAGTTTATATGCTTTAGGGTTTGTCGTTTTTAGAGTTTGTTTAAACTCATGCCGTATTTGTATTTCGAATGTTTGAGTTCTAATGAAAATTTGTGTTCCAAAAAAAAAGAGAGTCAAGACACGATCATGCTGGAAGCTTACTTGGTTGACTGAGTTGAGCGTCGCCAAAATGCTGAGCCAGTGGAACTGTGGAAGAGCCGGTTCAATTCAGCAAGGTTTTCAAGAGAACATGTGTTCCAGAATTGGTTTTGGCTAAAGCCAAATAAAACGTTGGAATTAGGTTTTCAAAAAATTGGAAAAAACTAAAGATATAGGTCCTCCAATTTTTTTAAAAGTCCAAAATTTGTAACAAAAATAATTTAGTTTAAATCTTTAATAAATTGCCTAAACCCCTATAATCTCAGAGCCAACCGTGATGCGCTCAAGCAAGCGATGCATGCTATAAAGAGCCGTGCTCACCCTGTTATAAGAAAGGTAATTGCCTTGGACTCCAACTTGTATACACATTTTAAGGGTTCTATTTTAATTTCTCTTTCAATTAGTTATATGGTATACTAGGGGTATGCCCGCGCTTCGCGCAGGTTATTATTTATTTTGAAAGAGATGAGTTATTGTGTTGTATTGAGATCATAAAAACAGTATGACATAAGTATACATGTGGTGCTGCGACCAAATAGAGCTCTGGTGGTTCTCAAGTAGATTTTTGTTTAACCAAAGCTGTCTATCAGGAACACATGCATTGTCAATTTTGAAACAAACAAAGAATGAATTTATGATCGAATTTATGTTCGTTGCAAGATATATATGTTGGCGTACCTGTTTTAGTTATTTTTATTACAGACATTGTGTGAGTGTTGCTTGACGATCCTCTCACAGCCTGAGCTTTAACTCCAGCCGACGGCTTCATGTTAAGTTCATCAGATGGTGGAGGTTTCTTCTTAACCTATTGCAAAGGAATTGAGGAGTTCCAAGCCAGGAAAAATTGTGATCAAGCGCTTTGTAAAAACCTTTAACTTGAAGGAATTCAATATATTTTTTCTTGTGTGAGATTAGATTTTGGGTCTATGAATTTCTAATGTTGAATTTTAACATTTTTACAAAAAAAAATTGAATACAATTTTTTTCTCTTTAAATTTTTCTCAAGAGAAATCATGAATCTAATTATCCGATCTGGGCGGTCGGCGGTTTTTCCTCCTCCTCTGTTGCTGGTCGCCCGCTGTTTTAATTCTTCTACTCCCCGCCTCTCCTCTCACTTAAATGTCCTTGTGTTTCTATCTTGGTGTTCTAGTTTTTTCTTTTTTTGCGCAACCACAGTTTCATATCTTGTGTCGATTGGCTACGGATCTCCGGAAAAGTATGGTGGAGGAGTGGATGTGCGGTTTCTTTGGTCGAGCGTTGTGGCGATGGTCTCGATCTGGCGTCAGATCTGGATTCTGAAAGTGAAATATGTCTCCTTCCTCTACCTTCTTTGGTTATCCTTCTCAGTGTGTGTGAGTAGGCACGCTTGGTTGAAAGCATTGACGGTTCCCTCAGGCGGTCAAGTTGTGTTCCTTTGTTTGTCTCAGTGGTCTCCGCTGGTGTGATTTTTAGGCCGGCAGTCTGGCTCTCAGTAGCTTCTCAGAATTCGCTTTCGGTTCCAAGCTGGGATGAACTGCTGCAACCCTGTTACGGGTGAGCGAGAAGGCGAGTCATCAGACTTGTCAAACAATGATCCTCTCCTTGGTGGCAGCGCATGCTCCTGTTATTAATATGTAATGTTTTCACTTATTATTTGTCGAGCCCTACTTTTATTCAGTTACAATTACAACATCAGAGAATGAAATGAAAGGGCCACACATTTTATGAAAGTATTGTTTGCGTACTATGTGACATAATCGATTCTTTGAACTCTTTTTCCCGGTTTACGGCCGACGTTTTGAATTATTCGAGTAGTCAGCTTCTTGTCTTGGTGGCTTGAGTGTATAAATTTTAACATTTTGCTGCCAAATTAGTTTAATATTTAATTTAATGTTATTCCATTGTTAAGAGAAATATATTTTCTCCGTGCAAGTACGTTACTATCATTTCAGTTCTCTTGTTCCTCCAATTTGATAATGTTTTTCCTCTTATTTCCAGCTATTTCCTTATCCAATAGAAGAACAATATCAGATCACACTGAACTTTTGCACCATCATTGGGGTCGCTATTAGAGAGAGATTTTTACAAAAAAAAAAGAGATAAATCAGAAATACGGTGGTGCAAACTCCTTTGGGTCTATATATATACTGAATCATCGTACTGTCAAAGGTGATGAGCCGGAATTGAAGAGAAGGTAATGGGAAGCTCTGATTGAATGACATAAATAACAGCATTTACGGTTTTAAATTTGGTGGAGCAGAAAAGTTAAGTTACAACTTGGAAAAGATTATCAGTATTTGAACAAATTGTATTGGCAAAGAAGATGACGACAATAAAGCTGGATTTAATGGGCCTTAGCCCTTCGGTTACTACAACAGAGTTTCACATAATGGATATACTTAATTATAATATTGTGGTCATATAGAAATTTGGCCCACTACGATTTTAAGGTTCACACAACGATTCATAAACACATTGTCATAGATTTTAAATGATCTATCTACGTGGGAGCTTGAGAATGTAGCAAAGGTGACGTGGCCTCATAAAAAGAGAGACTCTTCTATTATATATATATAGATAAACTTTTTTTAGTTTCAGATTTAAACAATAATTTATTTATGCTATTTAAATTCCTTTCGTACTATTTTAAATTTTTAGATTTAATTTATCAACTATCTTCTCAAAACTATCATTTAGTTTATTATTATTTTTAGATTTTGTATTATAACTTTTTAAAACTTGTATGATTTCATTTTTACTATTCTAGTAATACATTTATAAGCTTGCCATTTAACATATCTAAATCAGCATATATTTAATTAAATAATTACAAAATCTTCATAGATAATTTCAAAAAAAAAAAATTTTAATAAACTATGGAGTTTGTATTTCCTTAAGAAATAATATGTTCAATTTTCATATAATTTTTTTATAAATATTAAATACATATTTTTTTGTAAAGTCTTATGTAATAAACATTTATTATTAATTATGGAAATGTTTTTACTCTAGCATAAGGCCCCCAAACACCTAGGCACGACATTGAATTGCTATTGGCTCTGTTCTGCGGTGGGAGGAGAGGAATGGGTGGCTGATGTTTGATTGGCACACTCGGCCTCTCATAGCCATTTCGGCTTGAAATTAAGCTCTCTACCACTAATCAGATGGTTTCCCCAGTTCAACTGAGTTGACTCAGTCCACTTTTGTCGAATAGGTTCAGTCATAGTCATAAAACAAAAGGTGTTTGTAATGACTTCGCTGAGTCTACTTGTTGGATCAGTTGTCAGGTTAGGTTAGCACATATAAGACTGATAGGAAAAATATTAGTAAATTTTGATTTATTATTCATTTTGATTAGATTCGTAAAATTTAGATATTCGTAACTTTACCAATCAAAACAAATACTAATATGCAATATATATATATAAAAAGACAAACATATCTTAAATTCTAAAATATTTTAAAACAAATATTCGTTTCGATCCGTTATATACATATTATTAAAAAATTATAGATAATTTATATAAATATTATATTTATATAAATTTTACTTTTTTGTTTATTAAAGTTGTTATATTAATTATTAGAGTTAAAAATAAATGTTTTTTTGTAATAAATATTATTATTTTGAAATAGTTATTTATATTAAATTTTTTATTTTATTTGCATGGATCCAAATCAAATATCCAATTAAAATATAATTTTTTGGATATTTCAAATACCAAAAATCTGGATAACTATAAATTGAATAAGCTCAGATAATTAATTATTCAAGTAAAATAGATCAGATCCAAAATGCAGATATTCGATGGGTGACCATTCCTATTGACACATATGCCAACCGAATCGTTACACGCATCGTGGCTTGGCTTTGACAGGTGACAAAGGAACAAAAGACATGACTAAAATAATAAAAGTATATATGTAATCAGTGGAAAATTAAAGTACGTCACTTTTCTTTGTTAATTTAAGGTTTAGCTAGCCTAGTTGTCACCACCACCACGAACACGGCTTAATATTCTAAAGTATTTGCCAAGAAGAAGACGATCAAATAATTTACGAAAGGTCAACTTCTATCTAAAACGTTATGAATCTCAAAGATCATCTAAAGAAAAGCAGACTCCATTGATGTCGATAACAACAACATCTCTCGCCTTCCTTCTCGCTGCTTTATCTTACTTCCTCCTCTCTTCTCCACCAAAACCACACTACCACACTCTCTTCCTCTCATCCTCCTTCTCCGACAACGCTTCCATCGCCTTAAACCTCCGTACCCTCACTCGCCGCCCCCATGTAGCCGGTTCAGCAGCCAACGCTGAAGCTGCAGCCTTTGTTCGCTCTTCCTTCACTTCCTCCTCCCTCAAAACACGCCTCGTCTCTTACCAAGTATCTCTAACTTACCCACTTCACCGCTCCCTCGTACTAACACCCAAACAATCAGCAAAGCCCATCACTTTCTCCCTTGAACAAGAACACGTCGGAGACAACCCTTACGCAAACGAAGTGACGCCTACGTTCCATGGATACGCTAAGTCAGGCAACGTTTCAGGTCCCGTGGTTTACGCAAACTACGGACGAGTCCAAGACTTTACTGGTCTGAACGTCTCTGGAGCCGTTGTGGTTGCGAGGTACGGGCAAATTTACAGAGGAGACATAGTGAGGAACGCGTACCAGGAAGGAGCTGTAGGTGTTGTGATATATACAGACAAGAGAGATTACGGTGGAGATGAGTGTTTTCCGGTGAGTAAGTGGATGCCACCGAGTGGTGTTCAAGTGGGTTCTGTTTATAACGGGTTAGGTGATCCAACGACTCCTGGGTGGGCAAGCGTGGATGGGTGTGAGAGATTATCTGAGGAGGCTGTGGAGTTGAGCGGCGAGTCTCAGCTTATACCTTCTCTACCTATCTCGACGGCTGATGCTGAAGTGATCTTGAAGAGTATTGTCGGAGATGTTGCTGATGGTGATGTTTATCCAGTGGGGCCTGGACCTGGGATCTTGGACCTGAGTTACATTGTGAGTTTATGGGTTTGTGTTTGTAAACAAACATGGTGTTTGTGTTTCTTTTACTTTAAAAGATTTGAAGTTTGGGTTTGGTTTCAGGGGAAAACTGTTATAGCTCAGATTGAAAATGTTATTGGAGTGATTGAAGGTGAAGAAGAGCCTGATAGGTAGTACCATTCACAATATGAGTGAAGCTTTATGATTGCATTTGTAGATATATACTGACTTTGTGTTTGGATGAGTTTGTTTAGATATGTGATTGTTGGAAACCATCGAGACGCTTGGAGTTTTGGAGCTGTTGATCCCAACAGTGGGACTGCTGTACTTTTGGAGGTGCAGTGTGTTTTATATGCTGGAAGTTTTTTGAAATGGTTACATTGCAATGTGAGAGAGATGTTGAAACTAGTGTAGATTGCACAAAGGCTAGATAAGCTGCAGAGAAGAGGATGGAAGCCTAGACGGACAATTATTCTGTGTAATTGGGATGCTGAGGAGTATGCTCTGGTCTCTGCTCTCTACCTCACTTTGTGTATATGTCTACATTTGTAACTTTGAGAGCAGCAGAAAAGTTAATGTGTACATATTTTCTGTAGATTGGTTCAACAGAATGGGTAGAAGAAAACAGAGAGATGTTAGCTTCGAGAGCAGTGGCCTACTTGAATGTAGATTGTGCTGTATCTGGTCCAGGGTTTCGTGCTTCTGCGACTCCACAACTCGATGAACTGATCAAACAAGCGGCTCGAGAGGTACTTTAAAGGCAGTTTTAACAAACATATGGGCAAGTGTTATTCTGTTTCTAATACAAGGACACATATTCAGGCTTTTAGTTTTACCTATCTACAGGTCCAGGATCCAGATAATACAACACAAACCATCTATGATTCGTGGGTAGGATCAAGCAACTCTGGAGTGGTAAGTGAAGACATTAGGCTAGATTATGAACCATGCTTGTCTTATGTTAAACTGATTTGTATGTGAAGATTGGAAGATTAGGGGACCTAACATCAGACTACGCATCATTTGTGCAACATGTTGGTGTTCCAGCAGCTGACATGCGTTTCGGAGGAGGTAAGTGTCTGAACCAGCCCCTCACACTTAACACCTAGATGAACCAAACATCATGGTTTGTTGTAAGAAAAACACTTTTAAAAACTAAGCATTTATAACAGGCTATCCAGTCTATCATTCTATGTATGATGACTTCACATGGATGGAAAAATTTGGAGACCCTATGTTTCAGCGACATGTAGCCATGGCTAGTGTTCTAGGTTTGGTCGCTCTTCGGTTAGCAGATGAGGAGATTTTACCATTCAACTATGTCTCCTATGCATCAGAACTCATGGTAACTTCTTTTGAAAACATATGGTCAAAGATGTTAGTGAGCAAGTAGATTGCCATACGTAATGGTATTTGTCTATTTGCATAAACAGAAAAGTGCAGAAGATTTGGAGAAAGAGAAGAAGTTAGGCCATAGCATAGATGTTTCTCCGTTAATCAAATCGATCCAAGATCTATCTACGGCTGCTCAAAGGATACATATAGAGAAAGAGGTATGGCTACATTTGACAAATTCGAGAAGTAAAGTTGGTTACCGAGAGTAGCTTGACTGGATTGTGCAGGGGATTAAGGGAGCTTTGAAAGTAAGAGAGCTCAATGACAGGTTAATGATGGCGGAGCGAGCTTTAACAGACAGAGATGGACTTTCTGAAAGAACATGGTACAAGCATATGGTATACGGACCAGCTAAGTATGATGATTACGGTTCCAAATCATTTCCTGGAATTGATGATGCAATAGATAATGCAAAGAGGGTTAACACCAAAGCTTCTTGGGGACTTGTTCAGCATGAGATATGGAGAGTGTCTAGAGCTGTAAGACATGCATCACTTGTCTTAAAGGGTGTATTGAGATGATATCAAGAATGCTCTTTGTCTGTGGATACCATTCCAGACTTTCCAGTTTCTTAACTTCAGATTTGTTCCACAAACTTCCAGTTTTGAGTACACTCTGTTAATAACATGAAATGGGAGTGTCAAAAAAATACATTTTGTTGAAAGATGGATAACTAACACATTTTGTTTCTATCTTTAATGTCTTATAATCCTCTACTTTCACCATTCTTCTTTGGGTTTTGTTCATTGTCAGTACTCACTTCGAACATAGTGGCTTTGGCTTGGAATGTGATTCTGATTCTATTATTCAAAGCTCACAAAGAAGTTGTCTCAAAATAGTCATGCAGCTTCATGTGTGTGTTGGATTGTAATCGGCAGAGTTTTGGGGGAAGAGTTCTTGTCTGCTGATGTTAATGTTTTGTTTGTGTTTCAAAAAGAAATAAAGGGACTCTTCACTAGACTCTTATGAAGGTAAGAAGGTTGAAATAAGCTTGTCTTTCAACGTTTTGCTTCCACACATCATTAACCAAGTAAATAAAAAATATTATTTCGATGCAGCAGTAGTTTTAAAGTTACTTATGGCCAAAAATCTTAAACCAAATTAAAAAATTTAAAGTTCACGGACCAATCAATGACGACAAAAAAATATCTAGGTCTCAAACAGCTCGAATAATGTTTCAAGGCATGTATATTGTTAAAAAGTAAATGAACACAATTCCAATTGTGTTTTCGTTCTTCTCGTCTTATTACTGGCTCCGCACTTCACAAGGTTTAGCTTGAAGATCACATACCAATGGTCTTTTGAAACTTTGTAATCTGGTTCAGGAAGATCCATGTCATCTGCCAAAAACAAAACACCATCAGAGATAAAGCCAGAAGTGAGTCTTGAAATAGCATTTTGAAGAAAGGGAGAAAACTTACCATGACGTGAGGGGCGATCCTGACGCAGTAAACAGGGAAACCTGTGTAGAATTTCAGAGGTCCTCCTGCTTTTAAGGTCTGCATCGCACAGTCTAGCGAACCCGTGTATGGATATTTACCCTGAGCGTCGGGTTGCATTTTCTGGATCTGAGTTTTGACAAAGTCAAATGGAAGACTGCACGCAGCGGCGCAGAATCCCGAAACAGCACTTGCTCCTGCCCAAAGGGACACAACAATCACACAACCATCAAACTAACAGACATATTTTACGTGGGAACACATCACCACAGGGAAAAAAACTGATAAGATCTTCTTGTTTAAGTCTACTGCTGAACTATTGTAACTAGTTTAGAGATGTAGCTTTTCCAGCTCAGCAAGTTGAGAGCTGAAGGGCTACCAGGGAGCAAGGAGAATCCATTCGGATCAATTAGGGCAATGGCTGAGAGTTTAGAGACTCCTCTCACTAAATCTATTCTCTAGTCTAGTTCAATAATAGATTTGATCAAGTCAAACACACAACTGTGTTATGCATTACAACACAACACTCCTGTAATCAGTAGATTATATATTGTAAATGTAAATTTACAAGCCGATTCTGTGTATCCTTGCCTCTAACTAACATCAACATTTATATGAAGGCGTAGTATAAATTAATATCTTTATTACTGTACGAGAGACTGGGAAGAGAAGCTTACCCACGACTGTGGAAGTCTCCCCAAGACCAAGATTATCTCTCATGTATTCAGCACTTTGATCATAAGAAGCAAGCATTCCCATGTTCAAAGCCATTGCTCTGACCACAGTGGGACCACAACCTTTCCAAAGCGCTAAAACTCCTTCATCAGCGCTAATACGGTAAAGCGCATGGAAGGCATTGGTATAGTTCCTGCGCTGAGCTAACGGCAAGGTATTATCAGCTTGCATTCTGATAAGCGCTAAATCAGCTGGACTACCAACGCAAGCACCAATTGCACCAGCTGTCAGACCACATAGAGCCTTCTGATACAGAGGTAGTGGCTTCCCATCGTTAGCCTCACTTGCTTTCGCAGTCAGCATCCTGATAGTTCATAATGAAACTGCTTGATAAGTATAACAAAGATGATAAGAAAGTATTCATCTTAAGTAACCCACAAATGATAAACTTACTTGAATGATCCAAGACGGGCAGTGGTGTAAGTTGCTTGCCTCAGCAAACCAGCAGATAATCCCTATTGGAAAAGAATCAAATAAGCACATGAGACATCTTCATAGCATAAATGCGGTATAACTAATGTTGTGATTAGCAAAATAGAGGGAAAAAATGCATACATACAACATCACAGATCAACATATAAGAAGCTGTTCATGAGCATCAACACCAGAATTGCCAATAGAAAACAATACATCTTCTTCTTCTTCTTTTTTTGATCAAACAGTACATCTTCTAAGAGCGGCAGCAAGATAGTTCTAAGGAAACAATCTTTACCTTGTAGAAAGCACCGATACCCTCGTTCTTCAACATGGTCGAGGTCACACTGGCTGCAGATCCCTGACCTAGTTGAATCCTCACCTTCACCACCCAAAAACACACATATTTATCAATTCATTAAGATTCAAATCCGGTGAACACACGCGCAAGATTGTACATTGTAATGCACCTAGGAGCATCAAAAAAATCCAGATCTGAAATCCAAACCTTTCAATCTAAACATTTCTATCGCAACAGCTCACACACAAACGAGTCTAGGAGAAATGAAATTTGATCGGTGAACGAAAACCAGATCTGAGAGAATCCATTCGGATCTGATGAACCAATTTTCAGATGTAAATATCAGTAAATGAAATCAAGCAAGTAGAATCGAGAAACATTTTTACCTTGATCATGTCGATCGGCTGGATAACGCAGGTTGCGAGCATACCGGAGGTACCGCCATTGACGAAAGGCTTCACAGTATTCCAGACACCAATCGGAGCAACTTTCTTCTCTTCCGCCATCTCCTCTTTTCTCGGGGGGAAAGAAACGCGCAGCTAGAAGAAGAGATCACGCAGAGAGAGAGAGAGAAACTCGCTTGCTTCGTGGAGAGGAAACAAAGAAGTAAAAACTCTACGTGCTTTTATATATAATCCCAACAGTGCCCAGCTTAACTAAACCGCATCAAACCATTAGATTTGATATATCGATTGAGATCTGAATCTATTTTATCTCAATTTGTTAAGTTTAGACTTCCCTTTTTGGATTTAAAGCTAATCCGTAGGTGTTTATTACGCACTCACTTGAGTGAGTCTCGTTAATATATGTCATCAATTTTAAAATTTAGATAAGGACGTCAGTTTCTATTTTTCTAGTTATCAAAGTTGAATTTTGTTTAGTATTTTCATTTCTGGGTCCAGTAGAATTCCAAATTTTGAATAGACTTTTTTGTAGTTGTATTTTCATTAAATACGATTGTTTTTTTTTTGCCATTTTTCACGCCGTAGTAGCTAGTGGACCAGTAGAGTTTTAGATTCTGTTGCAGATTGATAATATCGATGCCAATGTATGAAAAGCTCTTCAACAACAAGCTTGTGACTGGTGTTACAATTGGAGAGAGAGGGAGGGGGAGAAAAATACAAGAGGAAATAAATTGTAATAACTAGAAAATTGATAGTTGTAAGTAAATATTACTTTCCTCATTTATAAGTCATGAAAAAACAAAATTCTTATTTTGGCATTTTCAGAATATATTTTTCCATAAAATGAACACTACATGGTATAATATGATTGGTATAACATAAAGACGAATACATGAACACTAAGTTTAGCTATGGACACATTTATCCAAAACCGAAAAATCAAACCTAACCGACCTAAAAAATAAAGTTTGGTTCAGATTTAAAACCTATCAATTATAGCTATCGATCATATATCTCTATAACCGAAAAATCAGAACCGAATGGATATCTAAATGTCTATAATATAGTTTATATATTTATAAATATTAATTATTTTAGTTTAAAATAAATTTAAAATATTAATTACAAAAAATCAAATTACTTGAATACTTCTTTATTTAAAATATTTTAAATTATCTGAATTATCATATTTTTAAATTCAAAAAAAAAATCAAATATTAATCTGAAAAACTTGTTTTTTGACTTTTTAATCCGAATTAGTCGAAAAATCGTAACCAAACCAAAACCGAATGGAATCTGAAATTACTTCAGATATAAATCAGTTTTCAATTTTATTGCCTAAGCCGAACCAAAAATCAAACTAAACTTTCTAAATATCCAAACAGAAGTTAAACTGAAAAAACATGAACCGGAACCAAATGTCCAGGGCTAGGCCAGTTAAGGAATTTCTGCCCGAGAATAATTTTTTACATGAAGAAATATATGGACATGCAAGAAGATGATTAAAGAAGGTTTGGTACACCAAAGCTTGATAATAAACACTGGAACTCACAATGGTTGCTCTACCAATGAATTGAACCAAGATAAAAAAAAATGGACGGCAAAGAAAGTTCATCGAAAAATTGTACAGCACTAGAAACAAACAAATAATCCACAAGAATCACAGCACTAGAAAGTGTCAATAGTCTTCACCTTCATCTTCTTCATCGTCGTCTCCACCTTCAGCACCCACTTCTTCATAATCTTTCTCCAGTGCCGCCAAATCTTCACGTGCCTCAGAGAATTCACCTTCTTCCATTCCTTCACCAACGTACCAGTGCACAAATGCTCTCTTCGCGTACATCAGATCAAACTTGTGGTCAATCCGTGAAAACACCTCTGCAACTGCTGTGTTGTTGCTGATCATGCATACAGCTCTCTGGACCTTAGCGAGGTCACCTCCAGGAACAACTGTTGGAGGTTGGTAGTTGATTCCACATTTGAAACCAGTTGGGCACCTGCAATCAAAACAAAAGAACTGTGTTTACAAAAACAACATGAAGGTAAGGGAAACAATAGCAACTTGTTCCATTAGTGGATCATACCAGTCAACAAACTGAACGGTCCTCTTTGTCTTGATAGTACCAACAGCAGCATTAACATCTTTAGGAACAACATCTCCACGGTACATCAAACAACAAGCCATGTATTTCCCGTGCCTCGGGTCACACTTGGCCATCATGCTAGCTGGCTCAAACACGGCATTAGTGATCTCAGGGACTGAAAGCTGCTCATGGTAAGCCTTTGCAGCTGAGATGACTGGAGCATAAGACGAAAGCATGAAATGAATACGGGGGTAAGGGACAAGATTGGTCTGGAACTCGGTGATATCCACATTGATGGCTCCATCAAACCTCAACGATGTGGTCAAGGATGATATGATCTGAGATATCAACCTGTTCAGGTTCGTGTAGGTAGGCCTCTCGATATCTAGTGATCTGCGGCAAATATCATAGATGGCTTCGTTATCCAAGAGGACAGCAACATCGGTGTGTTCAAGTAGGGAATGAGTTGAAAGAACACTGTTGTAAGGTTCAACAACAGCAGTAGAAACCTGAAATCAAAAAGGCAATGCATCAAAACAAAAGGAAGAAACAATCAATGTAATTACTAAAGAGTTTAAAGTACCTGAGGAGAAGGGTATATGGTGAAGCCAAGTTTAGACTTTTTACCATAATCAACAGACAAACGTTCTAACAAGAGAGAACCCAAACCAGAACCAGTTCCACCACCAACAGCATTAAACACCAAGAAGCCTTGCAAGCCAGTACAGTTGTCGGCAAGTTTCCTCACACGGTCAAGACAAAGGTCAACAATCTCTTTCCCAACTGCAATCACACAACACATTAAAGCATCCATCTTTCCCTGAAGAACCCCTAAGAAAACAAGAAGAAGGGCAGGTTTCTCACCAGTGTAATGGCCTCTGGCGAAGTTGTTAGCAGCATCTTCTTTCCCGGTGATAAGCTGCTCTGGATGGAAAAGCTGCCGGTACGCTCCGGTACGGACTTCGTCAATAACAGTGGGCTCGAGATCAACGAAGACGGCTCTGGGAACATGCTTTCCAGCGCCAGTCTCGCTGAAGAAAGTGTTGAAAGCATCGTGTGCCACACCAACCGTTGTATCACTGCCAAGGAACCCTAACATTAGCTTCGTCTCTCAATAGAAACGGGGGATTAGCTTCGTCCCTCATCTTCTTCTTCTTTACACTGCAGAAACCCTAATTCTTCGATATTCCTCGGCGGAGGGAGACGGAGGAAATGAAGCGGTGAGCGAGATTTTCTTTTTCTTTTTTTTAATACCCGTTTAGGTTTATATCAATGAATGGGATATGATAATTAGTTGGGGTCCGCCGAGTTGTGCCAGCCTGACTTGGTCCCACGGCTTCTCTTTTGTCCGAAGATGGATTGTTTTGGCAATATTGTCCACACGATCCAGTTCATGGACATAGTATTCCAAATGTGGCTGGCAAAGGTGAAACCCAATTTTAGCTTTTGAAAGCCTGTAGGGGATTTTTTTATTGTTTAGATGAAAAGATCTTTGTATTAAGTAACACAAATGTAATACATCTTAATAATGTTATAAATTAGCAACTTGCAAATTTCTCTAGATAGTTAATGACTTTTTGTGTTTTCTTAATGAATTTTACAGCCACGGTAAAATATCAGTTTGTAGAACTGAACAAATTATCCATTAAATTTGACATGATTTTTATTCATTTTGTTTTGATCCGAAAAATCTGAATATGCATAAAGCTTTGAATCAAAGCAAATATCAAAATGTGATATTCATAAAAACGAAATAGATCACAAATATTATTTTTTTATTTTTGTTTATTTAAAATATAATTGACAAATCAATTTGAATATTTTAAAAAACTTCCGGATATCGAAAGTCCGGATATCAGAAGTCTGGATATCCAAAAAAATTCAATTCGAAGTGAATCAAAAACTTATAAATTCGCTTGGGAGGAAACGGATCACAATACTGCAAATTTTTGGGATATCTGCTCTGTGTCCAGGTTTAATTGTTTGAGAGATCACATTTGAACCTTAAAGAAAACAACTTCATGAAGTGAAGCATTCTTTGGTTATTGAAGATCGGGTTAGTTATATGTATAATTTATTGCCAAAGAGAAATTGAGTTACTTTGAACAAACCATTGAATTCCAATTGATATGTGTGATTGGAGTGTTGAATGAGTTAGAGTGGATATATGATATTATGTTGATATTTTGTGATTGAAAGAGATCATGAGTATTACATAATTAAGTATTTTTAAAAAGTTCCACATGAGATTCTAGATGAAGAAATATATTTGAATCAATCTGAGGGTTTTATTGAGAAAGGTGGTGAAACTAAGGTGTGTTTATTAAAAAATATCTTTAGACAACTTGTAGCAATCACCAAAGTAGTGGAATCAAAGGTTTGATGGATTCATGAAAAGACACGGTTTCAGTCAGAGTGTTCATGACTCATGTGTTTACTTTAAAGGAAAGAACATTCATCTTACCGTTCAAATTTGAATAGGAGAAAGTCAGTTTCAACTTTCAACTTACATATTTCAAATTGTAGGAAACACTGTCGGCGAGCGATACTGCAGTCTATAGTTGCGTTATCAACCACATAAGTTAAGTATATGGCTTTCACTGGGGCAGCAAAAGAGGGTAAATGGTTAGAGATGATATGTTATGAATTAAGTTTCAATTTTAAGAGCTACAAGTTATATTGTGATTCAGAAAGTGAGATGTGTTTAGCTAAAAATGCAGTTCATCATGACAGAACGAAGCATGTTGACACCAAATATAATTTCATCAGGGATAAAGTCAATGGGGTCTTGTTAACCTAATCAAAGTTCATACTACCCTAAATGCATCAGACTTCCTAACTAAGTGTTTGTCTAGTCTAGCATTTCAGAAAGGCATGGGAATGGCTAAGATTCTCGCCTAATCAGTTGCGGTGGAGCTCAAGAAAACTTTGTCAGCTTAGTTATCTCATAGAGAAAGAAGAAACAAAGTCCAGTGAAAGGAAACAAAGTTAAAGAAAACCGATACATCATTTGTGTGGTGAAATACAAAGAGACAGTTGTAAAGAGGCACACTAGTACTTACTTTGAACATGCAAAAGCTTCGGTGAAAAGAATACATGCATGCAAGAGGATCAGTGAAGATCTTTGGTATTGAGGTTTGTCGGTACCTGAGAAAAAGGTCAGACGAAGAGTAGATCAAAAGTCATATCTACATTTATCTTAGCTCGGCGGTGAAGTCGAGGGGTCAAAACTGGTCAAAGTTGGGTAAGGGAGAGAGATTGAAGGAAGAAACCGAGGTTGAGTCATCAAAGCAACACCATAGCTGATTGGTTCAGGTGGAGCTCATTGTGGCAATGGGTTTCGACATAAAGAGTTGTCTCTCTAGGGTTTTGGAGTTTCTGAGGAAGAGAGAGAAAGGTTTCAAAAAATGAACTGACAAAGGTGGAGATTAAAAGTGTTTGTCGCTTTCAATTGTCTGTGAGCTTCAATTGGGCTAAGTCAGAGTTGTGACCCATTGGATGAAGATAGCTGATGAGTTGTCGTCGAGTTGGGCTTCGGTTTAACCTGCAATAAAAATGTGAGGTCCATTAACGAATACAATGTAGTTTTGGTTACTAAAGGGGTAAGTTCATCTTCTTCTTCCTCGAGAGAGAAGGTTATTACGTTCTTGTTACGAAGAAACATAATAAATAGAGAGAGAATCAAGAGAGAGAGATATTCTTATCTTAGGGTGATCGCAACTGAGACGCCGGTGAAGCTGATCGCGATTCATCGAGATTGAGAATCTGATTGCTAGTGGTGCAATTTCAGAGGTAACTATATCATTGTAATTCCAATGAGAGCTATCTAGTGACTGTATACAATAACCGAGACTTTGTGTTGATTATGATAAGCTAGTGAAAGCTTGAGAGTTTCAATTTCTTTACAAACACTAAAACAAACAACAATCGAGTTAGATCTCTATTTTGATTCATCAATCTGAAACCAAGATCAAGATATAAAACACTAACAATCACTTTTCTTAGAACTGATGAATTGTTCAGAAGTTGGAGAAATGTGTCAATGTTGATTGAATGGATCTTGTAATCATTTGTACTCAATATGTTCCCGAAAGTAAGATTTTCTAGAGTTTTCACGTTTATTAAGAATATAATAAATGTTTATAGTATAATTTATTATTTATTTTTATACACTTTTCAATAACTATCCACCAATAAAATTTAATCAATTCAAATATTTACAATTTATGTTTTTTAAAAGTATACAAAAATACCTAACAAATATAGAAAATCTATTTTTGTGGAACAACAATAAATCCAGAAAATTTCACTTTCAAGAAGGGAGGAAGTCTTGATTTGTTATATCTCCAAACAATTACTTGGGTGGTGATTAGTTTTTTTGCTATTGTCCATAAATATTGTGTTTTGTGGAATGTAGATGATATTATTTCTTGGCTTTTGATAATAATTACGAAAAAAAACACTTCATAAAGACAACCATCCGCTTTTACAATGCATCTGCACCTACTGCATTTAGACTATTTATATTTTAATAATAAAATTATAGTTGGCTTATCTTCTTGCTGATATTGAATCAGGCCACCAATCTCAAAATTATGCTGAACAACTAGACAGTTAATCTTTCCTATTTTCCGAATCATTTATGTCCTTCTTCACCCACTCGACCAAGTCAGCCCTCCACTCGTCAAAAAAAAAAAACGTGAAAATCTTTATTTCAAAATTTGAAGACACGATTTAATAGCGGTCATGAATGAAAATATCTGCAAGTGACTAAATATAGAAAAAAACATTAAAGAGAATCAAAATCTTATAACATGGATAATCATCTTATGGGATGCACAGTTGTAAATATATTCTAATAAAGATACTCCAATAGTTAAACCAGTAAACGTTAATCTAATTTCTAAACCGAAAAGATCAATTTGGTTCGATTTAATGTGTTCCTTTATCATAAACCAAAACTCCTAAATCCGGTTCAGGCACAAACCGGGGGATAAAAATATCACACCGGCCAGATCTAGATCCAGATCGAACCTCACGCACCTTGTCTAATCTCAGTCCATAAGGCAAGGCAGGCTGTCACAAAAATTGGCGGACCCCAACCAATTATCAAATCCCATTTAATAAATAGTCAGTCAGTCACTCAATGGAAAGAAGATCTCATTTCCTCCGTCTCCCTCCGCCGAAGAAGACGATCGTAGAATTAGGGTTTCTGCAAGATGCGAGAGATCATAAGCATTCATATCGGCCAAGCTGGGATCCAAGTCGGAAACTCGTGCTGGGAGCTTTACTGCCTCGAACATGGGATCCAGCCTGATGGCATGATGCCAAGGTATATTCTAACCTAATTCGCTATCTCTATTGAGAGACGAAGCTAACGTTAGGGTTCATTGGCAGTGATACAACGGTTGGTGTAGCACACGATGCTTTC
>MU105830.1:0-244952 GCA_012274485.2 Sinapis alba | reverse complement strand
ATTAAAGAGAATCAAAATCTTATAACATGGATAATCATCTTATGGGATGCACAGTTGTAAATATATTCTAATAAAGATACTCCAATAGTTAAACCAGTAAACGTTAATCTAATTTCTAAACCGAAAAGATCAATTTGGTTCGATTTAATGTGTTCCTTTATCATAAACCAAAACTCCTAAATCCGGTTCAGGCACAAACCGGGGGATAAAAATATCACACCGGCCAGATCTAGATCCAGATCGAACCTCACGCACCTTGTCTAATCTCAGTCCATAAGGCAAGGCAGGCTGTCACAAAAATTGGCGGACCCCAACCAATTATCAAATCCCATTTAATAAATAGTCAGTCAGTCACTCAATGGAAAGAAGATCTCATTTCCTCCGTCTCCCTCCGCCGAAGAAGACGATCGTAGAATTAGGGTTTCTGCAAGATGCGAGAGATCATAAGCATTCATATCGGCCAAGCTGGGATCCAAGTCGGAAACTCGTGCTGGGAGCTTTACTGCCTCGAACATGGGATCCAGCCTGATGGCATGATGCCAAGGTATATTCTAACCTAATTCGCTATCTCTATTGAGAGACGAAGCTAACGTTAGGGTTCATTGGCAGTGATACAACGGTTGGTGTAGCACACGATGCTTTCAACACTTTCTTCAGCGAGACTGGTGCTGGAAAGCATGTTCCCAGAGCCGTCTTCGTCGATCTCGAGCCCACTGTTATCGACGAAGTCCGTACCGGAACGTACCGGCAGCTTTTCCATCCAGAGCAGCTTATCACCGGGAAAGAAGATGCTGCTAACAACTTCGCCAGGGGCCATTACACTGGTGAGAAACCTGCCCTTCTTCTTGTTTTCGTAGGGGTTCTTCAGGGAAAGATGGATGCTTTAATGTGTTATGTGATTGCAGTTGGGAAGGAGATTGTGGACCTTTGTCTTGACCGTGTGAGGAAACTTGCCGACAACTGTACTGGCTTACAAGGGTTCTTGGTGTTTAATGCTGTCGGTGGTGGAACTGGTTCTGGTTTGGGTTCTCTCTTGTTAGAGCGTTTGTCTGTTGATTATGGTAAAAAGTCTAAACTTGGCTTCACCATATATCCTTCTCCTCAGGTACTTTAAACTCTTTAGTAATTACATTGAACGTTTCTTCCTTTTGTTTTGATGCATTCATTGCCTTTTTGATCTCAGGTTTCTACTGCTGTTGTTGAACCTTACAACAGTGTTCTTTCAACCCACTCCCTACTTGAACATACCGATGTAGCTGTCCTCTTGGATAACGAAGCCATCTATGATATTTGCCGTAAATCACTAGATATAGAGAGGCCTACCTACACGAACCTGAACAGGTTGATATCTCAGATCATATCATCCTTGACAACGTCATTGAGGTTTGATGGAGCCATCAATGTGGATATCACTGAGTTCCAGACCAACCTTGTCCCTTATCCCCGTATCCATTTCATGCTGTCGTCCTATGCTCCGGTCATCTCAGCCGCAAAGGCTTACCATGAGCAGCTATCAGTCCCTGAGATCACTAATGCCGTATTTGAGCCAGCTAGCATGATGGCCAAGTGTGACCCGAGGCATGGGAAATACATGGCTTGTTGTTTGATGTACCGTGGAGACGTTGTTCCTAAAGATGTTAATGCTGCTGTTGGTACTATCAAGACAAAGAGGACTGTTCAGTTTGTTGACTGGTATGATCCACTAATGGAACAAGATGCTATTGTTTTCCTTACCTTCATGTTGTTTCTTGTAAACACAGTTCTTTTGTTTTGCTTGCAGGTGCCCAACTGGTTTCAAATGTGGAATCAACTACCAACCTCCGACAGTTGTTCCTGGAGGTGATCTCGCTAAGGTCCAGAGAGCTGTATGCATGATCAGCAACAACACAGCAGTTGCAGAGGTGTTTTCAAGGATCGACCACAAGTTTGATCTGATGTACGCGAAGAGGGCTTTTGTGCACTGGTACGTTGGTGAAGGTATGGAGGAAGGTGAATTCTCAGAGGCACGTGAAGACTTGGCAGCACTGGAGAAAGATTATGAAGAAGTGGGTGCTGAAGGTGGAGACGATGAAGAAGATGAAGGTGAAGACTATTGACACCTTCTCCCAAGCAATGTGCAATCAAAAAGTTGTTGTTTTCAAATTTCTTTTATGATTCTTGTGGATTAAATGTTTATTTTAAATCTTGTACAATATTCGTTGCACTTCCTGTTTTTTATATTGGTTCAATTCATTGGTAAAGCGACCATTAAGAGTTCATTATCAAGCGTTTCTGTAACCAAACTTTCATCTTCTTACAATGTCCATTTCTTTTTCTTTAGGTACAGTCCTGTCTATTAGGACTTTGTAGAGATGTATTCTACTTTACATTCATTGAAAAGAAAATGCAAAACGAGATCATATAGGGCAGAAGAGTTGTGAGAGTGAAGGGAGGTCCCAAATGGGATCTGTAGGATCAAAAATCGCATATTCTGCATTCATGTTGCTGTAGTATGCAGAAGCTCCATTCATTGCATATAGAGACGCAGATATTTCTCTTTCGATATCAGCTAGACCCAAATGTTGATCGGTTGAGTTTTGATTGTTGAGATGTCCATGTGTTTCTTCCCCATGTGTTTCTTCCCCTCCATGAGTCATAGGAACATGATGGTTGAGTCCAGAGACAAAGGGACAAGAGTAAGGAAGGTGGACACTTTCGGTTTCTTGTTGTAACAGGACTGATGAGTCTGGGCGGTACACATCATTGGGCTGCATCACTGTGGTCGTGTTGCTTGCGGTAGGACTAGTAGCAGTCGAAGTGTAATTGATGTTGCATGCCGCAAAAGAAGAGACGGTTTTGTTTTGTTGTTGTTGTTGTTGTTGTTTCATGCTCTGCTTCTGGTGAAGGAGGTTTCTGATCTTCAGAGACAACTGCGAGTTGTTTGGGAAATGGTTTGCAAAATTGGTGCGAGTATTGGAGCCACGAAGGAGACAAGCAGCTTCATCATACGCTCTAGCAGCTTCTTCTGCGGTTTCAAAAGTTCCAAGCCACATTCGTATCTTTTGTGTCGTGTCTTTGATCTCTGCCACCCATTTTCCTGAAGGCCTTTGCCTGACTCCAACGAACTTGGTCTTCTTGTTGTTGCCTTTGCTCTTTTCTTTTGTTTTCTGCTTTTGAGTTGTTTTATGTTCCATTTCTTTTTGTATGAATCTAAGTATAGAGATGGAAGAAATATAAAGTATTTATAAGGATACATGTTTCACTTTTGTGCTCGTATTTTTGGGGTTCAAGTCTTAGTGGGTGCCTCGTTTTCTGAAGACTTGCTAATTATTATTTTAGGTAATGATGCAGATGTTTTATGTTATGTGGGTTCCATGATTTAATTACGTGCGCACCATTTTCTATTTTCTTAATATAAAGATGAAGTTACAAAAAGACAAGTATATGACTTAACTATGATTCTGACAAAGTCACAGATTAGTGGAAACCCTCTCTAAGAAGCTTACTATATATATGCTTACTATATGGAGTATGTCTTAAGAATCTTGACATTAAGTTGACAATTATTAACTAGCTAAAATGGTTTCCAAAAGGTTTTTCTTCACTTTCTTTTGTCTCTTGGCAACGTTAATCACAGTTGTTACAGGAAACAATAACAATAGAAAACTATTGACAAGTTACCGGCCGCAATATTCTCCTCCTCCATCTCCGGTTTATCGTTATCCTGTTGCTCCTCCTACTCCGGTTTATAAACCTCCGGTTACTCCTCCTACTCCGGTATATAAACCTCCGGTCACTCCTCCTACTCCTGTTTATAAACCGCCAGTTTCTCTTCCTCCTCCTTCTCCTAAACCACAAGCCGCCTACTACTACAGGAGGTCTCCACCGCCACCACCCACTAGACATGGAAGAGTGTATCCACCTCCTCCTTCCAAACCATGGTGGTGGTATTTGAGACGTTAAGAATCAGGCCAGTGGCTGATGGATTGTTATCTGAAATAAGTTTGACTGAAAATATTAAGAGTGCTTTCATGTTGTCTTCACTTTGTTTTGACGTTTCTCAGTTTGCCGATATTTCTCCTTTTTGTTTTTTGTTTTGCGGTTTGTAGTGTGACTAAACTCCTTCGTTCAATTGGTTTGTTTAACCTTTATTAATTGTATACTCCAAAACTTCTTGACTAAATCTAAATATCAAATGGAATGTCTTCGTTTCACGATTAAAGGCCCGACTGGTTCAGTGGTTGTGGTTGTGAGTGCGGAAGTTTACAGATACGGTTTCAAGTGTTATTAAGCGTTTCGTATCACTGATACAACGTTTGAAAATTGTTGTGTTTGCGGGATATTTGTGACTGATTGATTATGAAATATTATAGCGGTTTAATAATAAATTACCAATATTAACATATTATAAAATTATAAAAATATCAAAAACATACTATTGTGGGTGGTAGCGGAGAAACCAGTCTCTAAGAACTTATACAAATTGCTAAAGAGATATATTTAATACATAAACCACATTTGACTTACACCAAAACAATTTTCTTATAAACAAATCAAGATTGGATATATGTTCATCCACCATCACGATGTAAAATTTATAATACATGTCATATAATATGGCATATCAGTCCTTTAATAAATGAGAAAACAACCATTAAAACTTTGAACTTTCAAATTAAAGCAAAAAAACTTTAACTCGTGTTTGAGCCAAAAGAATCTTCAACTTTCAAATATTGGTCATTTTAACGTTTATATTTTGTTGACTCGGCCAATTTAAAAACATGAATAGTCAACTAATAAAATCGATTACAAAAATAAACGTACGTTAACTCTCTAAACGACATTATTTTAAAAATCGGTTAAAACATTGATCAAACGACGTTCTTTTGCTTCTGTAAACACTTAAAGCATCTCTTTCGTCAATTATAGCCCCAAATCAACTTCATCTTCTTCGCTATAGTTTCACGAAAGAGATGCTTTAAGTGTTTACATAAGTAAAAGACGTTGTTTGATCAATGTTTTAATCAGTTTTTAAAATGATGTCGTTTAGAGAGTTAACATACGTTTATTTTTTAATTGATTTTATTAATTGACTATTCAGGTTTCTTAAATGGCCGAGTTAACAAAATATGAAAGTTAAAATGACCAATATTTGAAAGTTGGAGATTTTTTTGGCTCAAACACAAGTTGAAGGTTTTTCTGACTTTAATTTGAAAGTTTAAGGTTTTAATGGTTGTTTTCTCTTTAATAAATACGCTATTTGAGCGTTTTTTGTGAGATTCCTTGGGTTTGAAGTCATGTTAGATGTACATAGTACATTTTATATACCCCCATTACTTTTAACGCCATTATAACAACTCCGTAGCCAAAGACAAGCTACCCACAACTTCTTGGCCGAAGAAGAAGCCAAGTGACTAGGCGTAACTTAGTCCAGAAAATAAGGTTCACTGAAGGCGGGTGAACAGTAAGGACCAACCGCTAAACATAATGGACTTATGTTTAGATACCTGGAACCAAGCCAACTTCTTGGTGCCACCAATGGACTGTTGGATTCCTTCTAGTGGAGGAAATCTAATGAATTTGGTAGTGTGAATCTGTGTACAGAGATAGTAGAAATATAAATATTCATAAGAATATCTAAATGTTTTATTTCTGTGCTCGTCTGTTTTGGGATCAATCTTAGTGGGTGCCTCATTCTGGGAAGACTTGTTCTTATTATTTTAGTCAATTATGCATATGTTTTATGTTATGTGGATTAGGTTAAGTAGATAATCGTTCTTTCTCATCATTCTTTCAGTTTTCTATATGGAAAAAAAGAATTTCTGTTCTTCACCCTTCCAATCTTGAATCTCTCCATTCATCAGTCGTGAGGGGTGTCATGTCCTCGATCCTAGATAGGATCGTCGGGATGGACCATGGTTCGAAGGAACGAGCAAGCCGGTCATGTGACCTAAGGGCAAACGTTCCATGGCTTAACAAAAAAGTTAAGTGCGTCAGAGGGCTGAGACTTAGCCAAATAAAGAAGGAAACCAGGATTGGATAGCTGGGCAATACAAGCATGAAGCTCGACCAGCTGGACGAGGCTCTATTGGAGATCAAGTATAATGGTTCATGTCGATCAGCTGGATGGACTAGCTCACTCAGCTGGATCAGCTAGGAACTAACTCAACTCAGTTGGACTGAGTGTTCGGATATTGCGTGGTTGGTCTGGGTCCCAGCTGTGATCGGGTCATACGGTCGACCCAAGGTGGTCATGGGTCAATGGATCCATGTGATTAGTCCACAAGCTTATGAAATGGCCTAAGCCCAAGATTGGCCTGCTAGGGACAGTTATAGGTGATGGGATGAGAATGGATCAGGTTGCATCCATTTGCCATCATGCCCATTCGCCCAACAAGTCATGCATATTCGGCCAAGGCAGTTGGCTGAACCTTCCTCTATAAATATGAGGGTCTGGGGTCTATTTTGGCCATCAATTCTTGAGGGAGAAAGACAGGCAAATGCCGAGAGAGAGAAAAAGGAAGAAAGAGAGAGAGAGAGAGAGAGAGAGAGAGAGAGAGAGAGAGATCGGCCAACCTATGGCCGATTAGTGGTGGTTTCATTTCGGCGAGTGCAAGATTGTCTGAGGGATAAAGGAGATCGATCCAGATGGATACTAGAGGGAAGGAGAAAGGTTTGTAGAAGAGCTCGCGTACATCATATCACACATTCAAGGTAAGAGGTGTGGCCAGCAATCCATCACCTAGACGATCGATCGGTTCGGTTGAGTCTATGGTATGGTTGGTTCTGGTTGCATCTGGTTCTTCCTTCATACTTGATCGCTTCTTCTTCTTCTTTCTTCTATGAGTTCAAACATGTGTGATAGTTGAGCATGGTGTTGTGAACCATGGCTTAGGCCGGTTCCACACAAATCGCAATCAAAGGCCATGGGCCGAATGCGCATATGGTCTGATCAGCCTTGAGATGGATCGGTTGGACTAAACGATTGGTGGACAATCCGAGTGGGATATTTCTCTAAACGGTTTCATGGACCAAGGCTCAGGCCGGTTCAAGCAAGCTAGTCCGTATCCTAGCATCTGTACTTGTGGTAAGGCCGATCGACACTAGATCCTATCCAGATGGCAAGGTTGGATCATGGGTGATTCGGTTATGGTTCTGAAGGGTTGCGATTATAATTAGATAAATTCTAAGTTAGGGCCAGTTGATATTAAGTAGAAATTATGTAGATATTTGAAAATAGATAAGGGAACCAGACCATGCATTGTTAGATTCAATTGTTAGGATATCGGTTTATGATTGATGTGATATGATATGTGACTTCAGGATCTGAGGTTGATTGTGGTAAGACCAAGGAGCCAAGCCGTGAAGACTCCGTCAGCATGAGGGGGTATGGTGTATGGATAGATCGGATTAGGAATGAACTTATGATTTGTGCAATTTAAGATTATGTATTGAATCTCATTTTTATGATTAATGAAGTATTGATTTATCTTAGTGTTTATACATATTGATCGATTGGTTATGAACTTCATATGCATAGAAAATGACTTAGAAATATTGGACTTAAAATGGATAAAATGGTCGATTAGGATTAGTGTAAGGCTGTGGGTCTTGGGGGGTTTAAGAAACCACGGAACGAGTCTTACAAGGAATGTCTTCATTTTTTCCATTTTTTCTTTCTTTTTCTATGCACCGTGTTTGGCTCTTTGTGGTTAAGTTGTAGATCTAAGCAGATCTGGTGGCAGTCCATGGTTTCTCCAGTTTGAATGTTACAGTTTGTAGAGTTCTGGTGGTGGAGGCTCTTTCGTGGTCCTGGTGGCTTTGAAGACGGCTCCAATTATCTCTTTTTCAGGGGTCCTTTATTTCTTTCTGGTTTCTTCAATAGCTCTCCTGGGTATGGGTTTTAACCATGTGGGTGTAAGTCGGACGGTTTGTTCACCGGTCTTGCTGCTGGTATGCAGGTGATAGTGGTTTGTTTGAGGCAGAGTTCGTTAGACCCACTAGTTTCGTCTAGTAAGACTTCATTATTGAAAGCGGCAGAGATAATTGAACGAAAAATCGGTGATGACTGCTTTAGGTTGAGGACCTACGTCCGATCTACTTTCTTTTCTATTATATTCTCATCGTGCTATTTAAAGCTCTCTTTCTCTCGTAATGCTTCGTCTTTGGTTCTCGAGATCTCTTCTTTGGTGGTGCTCTTCCGGTGTTAGATTTTGGCGATGGTTCCTCTCTTACTGTTTTGTTTTCAGTTGTCATGGCGGTTCAGGTTTCGCTTAGTAAAGACAGCTACATAATTTATAGTTTTAAGACAGTCATCTTTTGGACTTTTATATTTAGTTGTTATTTCTTAACTGGAACTCAATTTGAGCTTCTGGTTGGTTTTGCTTTTATGTTTTTTATACTTACGTTATAGCAAACAACTAGGATATTATCCGCGGTTTATATTTTATTGATTGGATCTACAAAATTGACAAATTCTTTCAAAATAACAAAAATAATTAGTAAATTGTAAATAGATTAAAACATTCAATCCACAAAACATTTAAGTTCATGTTTGGAATATAAATAAGTTAATTAAGAAAATTGTTTTAATTGTCTAATAATATTTTTAAAATATCTTAGATTATTGAATTTATTGTTAAGATTTGGTATTCAAAATATATTATGATAAGAACTTTAAACATACAATGAATATTATTTTTCAAAAGTTTGGTTGAAAAGTTCTATTTTATTAAATATTATTTGATAATTTATAAAATCAATTTGCAATGATTTATATTGAGTGGACTATATCTAAAAATAAATACAGTTTTAGGAAATAATAGGAAATGATCTAGCATACTATAACATGATTATTTAACATAAACCTATTATGCACATGTAAAATTTATACATTGGAAGTTAGTATAGGCAACGTTTGTTCATGTGAATTTGTTATGTAATGAAAAAATCTAGCGAACAATATATGATTTGATTAGCATAAGTTATATACTCGTGACTGTATAACTTTGAATATTGGGTTGGTTAGATTTTAATAGTTTAGATATATATTTATCAATATAACAATGGATGGACTGACTATACTCTAAATGGCGATGTTTATGTATTAGATTACCTAATTTAGATTATTAGACGAATGGATAATGGCTTGGTTAAAATTGTAATTGTTTATATATATCAACTCTAATTATATAAATGTTTTATATTAATCAACATAATAGAATAAATGAGATGTGAATTGGTCCAAATTTAAATGAAAGTCGTGTTTTAAAAAAGGTTTTATGTTTTGTGGGTTACTGGGTTACATGATTTAATTATGTGCGCACCATCTTCTAATTCCTTAATGTAAAAATGAAATTACAAAAGGACAAATACATCGTCGTGTTTATTGCTTTTGAAGACATGCTGAGCTTAACGTACACTTAATTATGATTCTGACTAAGTCACAAACAAGTAAGGTCCTGGGAATATCCAGATATAACATTTGTTTTGGTCTTTTAATTCTAAAGAGTTATTATACATATGTTATATGATCCAAATTGTCAAGTTTTTTATTTTATTAAAATTAATTTTAAAATACTTATGGTCTTTTAAAATTTCTGGTCCGGCTCTCATCACAGATTAGTGGAAAAACCTCTTAAGTGAGATTACTATATATGTGTCTTAAGAATCTTGACATTAAGTAGACAACTATTGACCGGCAAAAATGGTTCCCCAAAGGTTTCTCTTCACTTTCTTTTGTCTCTTGGCAACGTTAATCACAGTTGTTACAGGAAACAACAACAACAATAGAAAGCTATTGACAAGTTACAAGCCGCAATATTCTCCTCCTCCTTCTCCAGTTTATCCTCGTTTTGTTGCTCCTCCTACTCCGGTCTATAAACCTCGGGTTGCTGTTCCTCCTCCTCCTTCTGAACCACAAATGAAACATTCCTATAAAACATCTCCACCGCCACCACCCCCTAGACGTAAAACAGTGACCCATCGTCGTCCTTCCAAACCACTGAAACCATGGTACTTGAGGCATTAAAAAGCATGCAAGTGGATGATGTATTGTTCTTACCTGAAAACATTAAGAGTGCATTAATGTTTGGTTTCACTTTGTTTTGACGTTTCTCAGTTTGCCGAAATTTTCTCCATTTTTCTGTTTTGTTTTGTTGGTTTGTAGTGTGAGTGTGTGACTGAAACTTCTTTGCTCATTCGGTTTGTTTAACCTTTACAATTGTGAATTCCAACACTTGTTTGACTAAATATCAAATGGGCAGTCTTCGTTGATCGATTGAGCGCTTCTTCTTATACAGATTGTAAAAGAGATATTTAATGCATAAACCATACTCCCTCCGTTTTGACATCGATTAAAAAAATAATTAAAAATATATCTATATATTTTATTAATTACACCAGTTTAACAAATAAATTTTGTGATAATAATTCATATGATTAATACAGTTTACAATTAATATTAAGTTGAAAGTAATATAAATTGTATTAGAATTTTTTTAAATAACACTATTTATCTAACAAGAAAAAATATTACAATGATACTATTTATAAATAGAGGGAACATTTGACTTATACCATCTCCAATGCATTCATTTATTTTTATTTTTAAAATAGAGTAATTTTAAAATAAAAATGTTTTTTTCTTCGATATATGGCTCTATCTTTTTCTCTAAAATAATATTAACATAAGAATTTTACTTTAATTTTATAACAAATATATTTTATTTATGAAATTTTATAACTAACTTTATTTTCTTCAAAAATTATATGTAAACAAAACTTGTGATTATTTTTATAAAACTATATTTTGCTAAAAAAAATAGTTGTTTTGGCTATAAATATAAAAATTTAAAAGTTAAATGACTATTTTGAAAAGAAAATAAAAATATGACTCTATAAAAAAAATGCAATTTTACCTCTATAATTAGAGAAAAAATAGTAATCTCTATTGTAAAAGAAAAGTGAAAATAGAATGGAATATTTTTTTATTGTTGCATTTAGAGGTGAAAATAGCAATATATTAAAGATTCGCTTACATCAAGATTTCATGGTATATTTATCTTTAATCAAAAGTGCTATTAGAGCAATTTTGGTGATAATTGGTTGAGATTTAATTTATACTTTAGCTTTATTTATTTTTAGATCACTAACCAATTGTAATATGGCTTTATTTTAAAAGTTTAAACTTATCTACATCACCTACATCATTATCTTTTAGTTTGTTCATGTTTTATTTTTTTCTCAAAATAACTATTAAACTGCTTTAAAATTATAATATTTTTCTATAACAAAATAAAATACAACTACAACAATGAAAACTATAGACCAAGTCTTACACTGAAACTTCTATATCTACAGTCCCTTTGTGGGTATCGAGTTAGTAGTTTATAGTACACACCAAAAAATTTCTTAATATCATTAGAGCATGTTTAAAGACAGCTCTTAGGTAGATTCTTAAGAGGTAAGATCCACAGTTTTTTTTAAAATCCATATCTTCCAACTCTTTTTCAAGAATTAGCTTTTAAAGAATTCTTGTACTGTTCGTAGGTCTTACTGACACATAACGGTCTGCGATTGGTTAATTTTCTTTTTTAAAATCATGGTCTTAGCAATGATAGTATGAAGAAGAGTCTTTCAATATTAATTAAATAAATTAATTAAACAAAAAAAAAGAAATATAAAAGTAAGAGAGATGGAAATAGATGGAAGGAGACGTCCCTTCTTCAAGAGGTCTCTTCTTCAAGAGACTTTTAAGAGAGTATTAGAGGCATTTTTGCTACGTGTCATTATGTAGTTTTAGTTTTTTTTTCTTTAAATTTTAATGAAAGTGTTAAACTTTTTTTATATCTAAAAAACTAGTTGAAAAATTAAACTGATGTTGATGCTCTAAAGGCATGATTAGTGATAGTCTCTCTCAAAATCTCTCATCATTAAACAATTTATAAAAGGAATAAAATGAAAAAAAAGAGAATATATAAATGGAATAAAGAGGAGAGAAACGTTTAGTCTACATTTTTTCTACGTAAAAAAAACTTATTTTACAGCTGTTTCTTTCTAATTGATACAACACATTAGAAAAAATAAAACAAAAAATAATAACTAAAGTAAAAAAAAAATTGAGAGAGATTGAAGCAGTTTCTTGCCCCTGCTAATGCTCTAAGATCCTTGTGTGGAGTTGGATTGCAAAATATTTATTTGCTTTGCAGGTAAAACCAAAGTAGTTCCTGCCCATGACAAGCTGTTTCTACTCGAACACCATTTTGTCTAATTATTAATTAATATAGCTTTTACTTTTTTTCATTAAAGAATCGGAAGTTCAGAACGACTGGTTTACCGAAAGAAACAACAAAAAAAAAAAATTTCATATGGAAAAAAAGCCAAGCAAAAGAGTACAAATAAAACAATGGCAATGAGAGAAAAGAATTAATCACTCCAAAATTCTCACTTGCATACAGAAACCAAAAAAATCCAAAAATCGAGACCCTTTTTTCTGTTTAGTTTCTCGTATAAGCACCAAAAACTTCATCACTCTCCAAAACCAAGAAGCCAACACCAAACCTTTGTGTTTTGGGGGAATCATTCCCCAATTGACACTCTTTTCACCAACAATCTCTCCTTCCTCCTAATATACATTTCTTTTCATAACTTATGAAGGATAGATAGATAGACCCAATCACCATCCCTCCCCAAGAAAAACAAATGTCGAAAAATGCAAAAGAAATGTAAACACTTGAAAATGCAAAACTGACGAAGCTCACAAGACTGAGACCCCCATTTTAGGAGGAAAGCATGGATTGGAGAGCGTGCTGCTGCTCGGGTTTTAATGTTGACCATATCGAGGCCAATGCCGATTGTGGCAGTGTTTGCTGCAGTTGCCTTATTATATTAACCATACGACCTCCCGTCTCTTCTGTCACCACATCTTTCCTTGTAAGCACCTGTCCAGCCAAATTTATAAAAACGATTTTTCTTTTGGGTACAAAAGATCAACGAATGAAAAACGTCTATGAGAAGCGGTCATTACACGAACCTCAGCAAATACTGTTAAGATTTTTGGGAGATACTGGTTATTGGGGCCTAAAAGGTCCACATCTTGCCTGCAAAAGTTGATATCATCGTTCACACGTTTTAGATTGTCACAATGAATGCAAAAAAAATAAAACAAAGGCTAAGCATATTAGAATCAAAAACCATTTGATTACCTCTCGACCATTGAGCAGAGCTGATCATGAACCACTTTGGCTTCCATCACATCATTACTTATAGGCAAACAGTTCAACCACGCAGGAAGTACCTAATATTTACCCAAACAAGTTAACTTACACTGATCATCAAAAGAGCAACCACATGAATTAGTGCTGAGCAAGCAGCTGGATGGAGATGGCGAAACCTTAGTTAACTATCATAAGCTACCTGAGAAGAATCGATACTGTCACGGTGAAATTGGCAGATCTTTCCCACAGCGGATACAGCATTATCATATGCCATTGCATTTTCAGACTGCCGAGCATTTGGATGCTGTACCACAACATTTAATCTTGACAGAGCCTCTGTTGAAACAAAACAAAACAAAAACAAAAAACGTGTTACTAGTTAGCTCCAAAGCGTGTATTTGAACCCCCAAGAACTACCAGTGGGGAAAGGTATTCCATACCTCCAACAAGAGGCTTGAATACAGATCCGCCAAACTCAGCACAAACACCAAGCCCATAAACGGCAGCCTGAAACAAACAAGAGAGTCCATAAAATTTAGTATACAGCTCCAGAAACACCAGTTACACAAAATGCAGGCTATACCTGTCGAACATCTGCGCTCTCATCATTGCAAGCTTCCAGTACGAATGGAAGATAAGTATCATAATATCTGGCAAACAAGTAGCAGAAAAGAACACATAAGAACACTAGATACTGAAAACGTGCAATGTACAAAGCTCCAGTGATGCACATCCTTACTTAAAGGCAGCGTCACGGCACTGTTCAGCAACATCATCAAAGATGCATATTGCAATCCTTCTCTCTTCAGCTGTTTTATCTCTTCCCTGAACTCAACCAATACAACCCACAATCAAATATCAAAACAGAAAACCCAAGGCGAGTTATGAGCGCCATGCCCACAGCCACATATTTTAAAACTCCATTCACCTGAACCGAACTACACATATTTAGAAAGTCTATTCATCTGAACCATGGTGCTAAAAGTTTCTACAATTATTCACTTGTGCTCTATTAATTTAGTTATATTTTGAAAATAGTTGAACTTCTGCCTATAACGAAAACAAAAGATACTCTTGACTATAAAAATTCTCCATTTAATATCATATAGCATAGGAAGACTTGAGAGATGACGACCACTTACCCACATAGGAGTTAAATAAGAGGATAATTCATCGAAGTAAGGCAGAAACGAGGCCTTGAATGTCTTCACCAGTGTTCCCAATATTTCTCCAACCTATGTGCAGACAAATTTTAATAAGAGCATTGACGATTGTATAACTTCATCATACTTCCACTTGACAATGGTTGAATCATAGAAAACTAACCTGATCAAAAATTTCTTCCTCTTGCTCATTTTCCTCTTTAATAAGCTCTCCCTCTTCAGCGTCAAAATCTTCAGCATTGGCCCTCTCTCCCCTCTCTTGCTTCCTACTAGAGCTTGCTGTCATAACTTGCTTTACTTCATCAACTATGGATCTAATTTTCCCTTCGTCCAAAAGATTTCCAGAGATCTGAAAACAGTGACAGGTTATAAGATACCATTTCCAAATGCAATGCTACGATTAACTCTAAGAGGCAGATAATTAAGACTTCGTTCAAAATAAGTTATCTATCACAACAAAACTACCAAAGAAAGTGCAGAGCATTATCAAATCAAAACGCTGGAAAGGGACATGAGGCACATAGTACAAGGAATGTTTAAATTTTCTCTTCATTGCTAATGAAAAATTACCTGCAAGCATTCATTGATAGCTTCCAACATACTGACACAGATCTCTGTATCAGGCTCCTACATAAAATTCAATCATCAGAAATGGATCAAAGCCGAACGAGAAAAAGAAAGAGAAAAAAAATGAACAGAATACACACTAACTTTATGCAACGCCTCCAGCATGGCTGGAATAATGTAGTCAGAAAGCTGTTTCAAATATGATATATCGCGCCCATCGGATTGTCCTTTCTCTATTGCCAGTTTGGCTGAGCGCATTAGTTCCGGCATAGCTAGAAAGAAAAGATGCCCAATAATTAGAATTATGCTCTACAGATCCAAAAGACTGGACAATAGACAATACGTTTATAATACAAAAAGATTCAATTACTGGTTGACAAAAAAAGAAAGACGATATGTTTACTGATTTACCTGACACAGCAGCTCTTCTCACTTCTTCGTGAAAATAGAATTTTAGCAAAGGAACCAGTGTAAGTGCAACCTAGAATATACAAAATCAGCCTACCCAGTCCCAAGAACAATAGTGGATAGTCACAAAAATTGGGGTTATCTAACCAACCTTATCAACCCAGGGAAAAAATCCTTCTTTTAACTCATCAGCATAGCAACACAACATGTTACAAGCTGTGGCTTTTTCCTCTAAGACACTCGTTTTGATTCCTATTCTTTTGTCCCCCAGGATAATCGTCTCCATGCTGCATTAAAAACAAAAAAAAAATTAAAACATGTCACACCAATAGGAACAGAATCTCAGAATTTTACATCTGGAGGCAAAAATAAAACTATGCAGTGGAAGCTGCACCTCCAACAATACAGAGGATTACTCATGCCATTTTTTTTATGCCAAGGCATACGATATATTAAAAGCAGGGTAGAGAAACATCATAACAATCAGACGCAGGTGTAAAGAAGAATGGAAAACCTTTCATCATCAGAATCCTCTGCTTCATCTTCTGAATCCGCAGATGTAATTGTTACATCTGGTTTAAGTTGAGCTGACTGAAGCAAGGGAGGCATCACCACATCCATGTACGGAAGGAATTCTTGGCCTAGACACTTGCAAAGCCGAGCCCATGCCTATGAAAATGTAAGGTAAATGTAAGCAAGTGAATTTACCATATAGCCCTAGCATGTTGTAATCAGAATTCACCTGTAACATGTAACTCGTTATTGGATCATCTGCCTCCATTTCAGAACCTTGCAATGACATAAGCACTTCCATGACCTGGAACAGACAAGTAAAATAGTTTCATGCGACATATGAATAGGATATAATAAGTCATATATGTAGATAGCTTGACGGGGAATCTGCAGTACAAAAATAAGATTACAGCATATACCATCAATTTTGAAAATTGATTTTACCCATACCTGTCTAGCATCTTCCTTAAATCTGTCCTTTCCAACTGCCATTCCGACAAGACTGATGCATTCCATGGATTTGGCACGAAGCATCCGCTTTGATTTGTCAGTTGCGTTCATCAAAATAGTTTTGAGATAAGGCATGACAACATCATAGTACTTTTGGAAGTGTTCCTGCAATTTTAGATATTGCCAGATCAAGAGTTGCATGCAAGGAAAATAATAGATGCAACACAACTTTGTTCACAAATACCTGCGATGAATCAGCAACTGAAGCAAGAGCTGTCAAAGCTCCTTCTTGCACCATTTGCTTTCCATTCTAATTGTAACAACATTATAATCCAAAGTCAATAACTGAGCGCAAACATTTTAGTTATTTATTGTAAAAAAAGTTGCACAGTGGACTTACTTGTAGGAGCACAAGCAACTTGCTCACAATTCCGTCTAAATAAGGTGCCAATATTTCAGGTGTACAATTTTCACTGAAGTTGAGTACTGCTGAAGCAGCATGAGCCTAGAAGAGGTAACACGATACTGGCTTTAGCAAAAGTCGGAAGATTATATTTTTCAGAAATACAGGTTTAGCTAGGATCTGACCTGCACTCGTGGATTCTGGAAATCATCCATAGCAGCAGCAAGTGCAGGGAGCACTCTCTGATGATGTTGGTTCTGCAAATCTGGACCCAAATCTGTAGACAACTGTCCAATCGCATTTATGGCTGCCCACCTTACGCGAGGATGAGGACTTTGAAATTGGCTCAAAATCATAGACACCACTTGCTCTAGATTTTTAATCATCACCTACATCAAAATTCAAGATATTCAAGATCAAAATGAATACCCAAAACTAAACTAACGTATGTCCTATAACATATAACTGGAAGCAAAAAACAAGGTCAACGTTACTTAAGACAGGTAAAGCATTTACCTTTGAGCAACCTTCAGCAATCTGAGCAAGCGCAATCAAAGAAGCGTGGTGTTTCTGCCACTCAGAGGCAACCAAGTAAGCAGAAAACTGCTGATACGCAACCGGAACAATGGTATTCCCTCCCAAAGCAATTGCTAACCGATCCAAACACTCTTGACCCATGCTGTAGTTGCTCGTCTCGCCAGCGTCCTCGTCCTCAGTCTCAGCGCTATACCAAGCAGGATCGTCCTCAATATCCTCAAGCATTTTCATAAGAGCTGCAAACAACCTGTCAATAAACTGAGGGAGTTTCCTAACCATCCCAGGAGCACGCTCACGCGCCTCAGCCAAAGTCACCAAAAACTCAACAGCAAGATGACGCGTGCTCTCCTCGAGAGATTCAGCCTCAGCGATCTGAAGCATCGAACCAACAATGTCAAGAAGCTGCCGTCTAAGGAACCGTGGCTCGGTACCAGCCAATTCGATGAAAAGCTCTAGCGCCTCCTGTGCGGTTGCTTCGTTCCCGTTGTTGAGGGATTCAGTCAACGTCCTGATCATCGCAGGCAAAACATCTTGAAACCTATCACGCTCCGTCGAGTTCGAGAGACACTGAACAAAACTAATCACAGCGTTGAGTGCTGCGATCTTAACGTCGGAGCTAACGGAGTTACTACTCAAGCACTGGAGAAAGACGCCGTGTAGATGCTTGATGTGAGGAGTCAGAGTCTCCCCAACGTACTGCGACAATTGCGCCAAGATCAAAAACGCCGATTCCTGCAATTTCGATGAATCAGACGACACGCACTGGAAAACAAACGGTAACAACTCCGGCCATCCGTTCTCCGGGAGGATCCCAGAAGCAAGCTCGGAGACTGTATCGCAAATCTTCTTTGAGATCGATTTGGCTTCCTCACGTTGAATACAAGACATCATAGACGATTTGAGAGAGGATTGAGTGGGAAGGGAGAGACGCGGCCATAGGTAAGCGTCATCGCGTGTGAGCAGCTTACGGAGGAGAACGGCGGCCATGGCGCGACCTTCGGGATGAGGAGAGAGCTGGAGAAGGTGAGCGAGCTTCAAGGCGAGGGTATCTGGATTGGTTTGCTTGGCGAGATTGAAGAGAGCCTCCGCGGAAGAGCGTTGCTCGTTGGATGAGGACATGAGGTGGGAGATGAGAGTCTCGAACGGCGCCGCATCGGAGCCGAGAACCATCGCGAGTTGTGCTTGCTGATTCGGGTCGGTAGCCATGGCAGGTGGCGGCGGGAAAAACTAGGGTTGAAAAGCTGTCTCTCTCCTCTTATTAGGATGCGAGTCTAGAGAGAGAGAGTAGGCGGAATGAGGAGGGGATGAGGTTTCTGAAGAGATAGTTATATATTTATTTTGTTATTATTTCCATTTTTTTTTCAACTAGTCGTGATTTGAGGTGGTCTCTGGCGTGGGCCGCGCGGGTAGCCCATTATTAATTCAGGGAAAGGAGAAAAAAAAAAGCAAAGTAATAATATGTCATTAGCTGTATTTCCAACTATTTTATGTATTGTATTTATATAAATAAAAGTTGGCTTTTATTACTTTACTAGTGGTGTAACCCCCGCGCAAGCGCGGGGTTGGTCATATAATTGTATCTATGCATAAATATATGAAGGTATACTTGAAAATGATGCCATGTTTTGATATGGTCTTTCATTTGTCAGTATTTGTATTTATAGGTTTGAGATTGGTTCTTGACGTGTGATTATTTTATGTGTTTCATGTGGTGTATGATTTTTGTTGTTATAGGAGAATAGTCTATTTTGCGGTGTTTACTGGATGTTGTGTTATTTGAAATTAATGTTATTTTTGTTAACATATTTGACAATAATAAAGTAACATTTACACCAAAAAAAGAAAATAGTTTGACAATAATGTTCATTATCCTAAACTTGGTAGTTTCTTTTTGTTAATTTTTAATTAGCCCCTGTGTTGTATAACAAACATTTGAAATCATACAATATCTTATTGAGAAAGATAAAGAATGAAGTAAGATTGTAATCACTAATACTTTATTTATCAAAAAAAGCTAGAAAATTATTGGTAAACAAAATAATTAGGATTTTCCCTATTACAGAAAACAAAAACCAAAGAGTTCTATTTTAAAAAAGAAGCAAAGTTGCTATATTTTCACCCATTTTGGCCTTCCACCGAATTCGTTACTTTCACTACGTCTAAGCATTCTTTGTGCAGGTCTCCAACGTTTTCATGCCCCAACATGTTGATTTCCTCGATTCAAAATAAATCTGTAAGCAAAAAGATAAAGAGTTTGGCTTACTTTTCCGAGAAGAAACTATTTCACCACTTATAAGAGTAATCATACATCATCATCATGAGAGGAAGACATACATTGTTTTAGGGGAAGAGAAAACTCATTGATTTCATGGTTGGTGATGATGGGTCATAGTCATAATTGTCACCAGCTTTCACGAATCTTCCTTTCACTCTTTTTCTCGTGTCAGCTCTTGCTTTGCGAGATGCAACGAAGCCATTAATAGGTGGAGCTTCAATCGGTTACATTGGAGGATGATATGTCTGAGTTAATTTGAGAGAGCGGAAGGAGTGGTGCTGAAGATGTAAATGCAGAGATTAATATTTCAAGAGGACCTACGGAGGCAGTGAGATGTGGGGAGTCAGCTTTGCAGACTCTTGAGCTCAAGAAGTAAAACTGGGAAAAGAAAAAAAGTAGGCTTTCCAAGACAAAATGATTCATCTCGTTAACTCAAAAAGCAAAATGAAACTCTGATTCCTCACATCTTATCATACGATCCAAACTTTGAAAAATGTATAAAGTGATTCATCTCGTTAACTTGAGATAAATGAACTGAAGAAGAGTTGGCTGATGTACCTCCATCACATCAACCGTTGCCGTCCTCTCTGTAGCAGTCTATAAATTCTTGTTCCCATAAATAATATCGATTCTCCGGTCTTGATCTTGTTTATACCGTCCACCGCTCCAACCACCGAGACAGCCCAACAGCTTCCTATTTTATCAAACACAGCCGCAACATCAACCGCAATGGCGATGCAAAAAATCCAATCATGCAAAAAAATAATGAACCATACCACATACGTCTCCCTGTTTTTTGACTGGAACGACAGCTTCTTCCTCTCTCCAGTTAACCGCACGACTGAACCCCCTCGCAAGATGGACGGTAGTAAGGGGCGCGACCAGCAGGGATGAATCTATGTATCACCAACTTTTTGCAATCAAAGATTGAAGATTTATATCATCGGCTCTGGGCAAAATAGAAGATATGAGAAAAAGACGTTTCTCGTTACAATACCTTCTCATCAAGGAGGAGCAGAGTGATTCCCATTAATTCACCATGCTTCTTGATATTTTCAAGCCCCAGAAATGGAGCAAACGGGCAACAATGAACTGGCCAAATCTTCCGAGGCGGAGAGAATTGAACGCAGAATGCGAAACAACAACATCGGAGGAAAACATTCTTGAGAATCTTTCTAAGCCTAATGAAATGATAAACTGACTGAACATCCATCGTGCTCTCAAACCCCTCATATTTATAGATTTGAGATGAAGTAAAGGGAGACGTCGATAGAATCTGGATCCAATGTGATTAACAATTATGGTAGAATTAATACAAATACATTGAACCACAGGAAAGGTGAAGAGAAAACGACAGGGAAAACGAAGAGATGAGACTATGAAAAGCGGAGACGGCGAGGTTGAGTTCTAGAAGAGAAGATAACATAGAACCCTAAGCTTGTTACGCTTAAAACGCAGAGTTTAACTAATTGATCAGACCAAATGCTAAAGACAGAAATCAAACCAAACCCGTAACTAAGTCAGATAAAGTAAACCGAACATTAAGTGGGACCCATAAATTTTATGAAATGCATACGTGGACCCCTTGAGGAGAGAGTAAAACTCTCTCATTATATAATAGATTAGGGAATATATCTTTTATATTAAGTAATGAATTTTTTTATAAAGTCCACATTTTCAAATTTAGTAAGATTTTACCTGGTCTAAGGAAAAGGATTTTGTGGATGGTTTTGGGTTATTCGGAATATGCTTGGACAGTTGGACGGCTTTCTCCAATGTTAAACTGAAAAAGGAAGTGAATATATATTAGGTGGAACTAGGCTATGGATCACATAAAAGGTTTACACTAATCCAAAGTCATTTTCTGTTTAATATGGTTCTATATAAATAGAATAAAGGGTCCATGAAAATATGAATTTCCTTATTGATCATATAGGAATAATATGGAAATGTGATAATTGATAAATAAAAAAATGACACATTTCAATCTTGATCAAATTGCTCTCACCATGGGACAAGAAAAGAGAAGAAAAAAAAACAATTTAAAAAGACAAGCAAGTTTATAGCTGAGACCTTCAGTTAAATTTATTTAAGAGTATCATCTTACTTTATGCAGGTTTCATCAGGTGGGTAGGCAATTAGTGATGAGCTGACTATTGCTGTCAACTTTTGGTGGCAATCAAACATTATGTATAACATGCCGGAACATATGGATTCATATTATCTGCGCCGGATTCTTATAAATATCCTTTCTGCGGTACCATTTTTAGTTTTGTTTCCTAACTTATGTTCTTTTTTCATTCTATGTGCCTGCATCTTGTTTCATATAATAAGGTTGATAGACAGAGAAATGGTGTGTAAGTTATTCTGTCTCATCAGTAAATACTGTTGGGAGTTATGATAGTTTCTTTACCCATCCTCTGATTTTGCATTTCAAACTGTAGGTTCGTCTACTCACTTTTACTTGCATTTGCCAAGTTTACTACCATCTATTTATCGTGCGACTTGGATATTGACAGAGCCTGTTAGTTTCGAAGCCTTCTTCAACTGATTTTAAGCAACCATCTGAGCATATTTGACCAATCTCACATAAATCCTCAGAAAAAACATTAAGAAAGGTGATGGAATCATTGAAGAAGGTGGGAGTGACAACTCAAGCAATGAAAGCATTAAGAAAAGGCATCGGCACATTACGTGAAAAAACGCCGCTGCGTGATCTTGATCCTTCTGCTTGCCAAGCGCTTCATGAGCTTATTTTCTTAGTCCATGACCACGTTAATGCTGTTGATACAAGTAGAGAACTGCAGGATACTTCACCCAGTTGTAACTCATTTCAGCGTTATTTCACATGCTGTCACCTGTTGCTGCGGAAGTCCTAACACACAAGTTTGATGAGTTTGACCAGCAGGCTGGTGAAGAAGATAGGTTTGTTCTGAATCATTCTTGCTGTATCTATTTCCATAGATTGATGAGTAACTTAAAATTTGCCTTCCTTTTTCCCCTCTCCAATTCCAAGGAGCCTTCGATGATGAATCAGCTGCGATGAATAAAATTTTAACTAGGAAAGAGGCTTTCGCGTTTCAGGTATGTTGTGTAGCATCACAACGTAAAATCAAAAGTAGAGAAATGTTGCCTCTAAAGTAAGATGTGTCGGTGAGAGCATTGATATAAGCAAGTCTTTGAGAAGTTTATCTGACTAGTTGACGAAGAAAAGACTTTTATCATCAAAGTTCCATAGACATAAAAATGTACTAGACAAGTATTGGGGGGTCAACATTGCTTTACCAACAACAAACATATGAAGCATCTCTAGGTGGTGTGTACTGGCAAGATGAATGTGACCGGACAAGAAAGAGTATGTTGTATACTTGTATTGATATGTGAAAGGATGATAAAAAGGGTTATGTTATATTGGAGAAGATAGATGGTTTGTGTAACATCCCGAGTTGTGATATATGAAAAGGCTTAAGAGAATTGATTTGGCTACCTATGTCATCAAAGTGCATTTACCTTTTCGGGAGCACATCACTTTAGAACTCCAGAGTTAAGCGTGCTTGAGCTGGAGTAGTCTAAGGATGGGTGACCTATCGGGAAGTGATTCGCGATATCGTGTGAGTGAGGCCAAAGCACGGGGAAAGGTCATGTGGTGATTGCAGGGTTAGTAAACAATGATTTAGAGCCTTGGAAAATTAACGGACCGGTCGCTGGAACGGGATGGGGCCCACGGGCCGAGAGAGCGGACGTGGGTGGCCCATTAGCTGTGGGCGGTCGGGGCGTTACAGTTTGTAGACATCAATGGTTTCCCCCATATATCATAAAACAGTACCTTGCCAAGAATAGATACATATACACAATGCTCAATGACTATTATTTATATGTAAATCAAACTAAAAGGTCCTAAAATTGTGAAGCAAATGGTCGTGGTGTTACAGCCTTCTTCAGCCAATAACCTCTGAGTTTGAGTCATCGGAAGGCCATATCACGGTCTCCATGAGGCGTTCACGCATCAACGCCAAGTTCTCATCCGATATATCTTGGTATATCTTCCCATGGTCGCATTTCTACAAGCAACAACAAAACTATACAAGATTAGTTTTGAGTATCTTCTGGTTCACATGGCAGGTAAAGGAATAACATTAACTGAAACCGGAGCGCGGGAGATTATACCTTGATCCACTTGCCATACAAGTGAAGACGCGTGATCATCACTCTTTCTGCAAGCTCCTGATTTTCCTACAAGTAGTTAAGACATTAAAAATTAAAATCAGTTTTTGTATTCATGCCCTCCGATGAGAAGACAAAAGTACTATTTCATCTGTTTCATTTTAATAAAATTGTCATTTTAGATTTGTATACACATTAAAACAACATTTAGGGTCCGACTGGTGACTACAGAAACAAATATGAAAAGAACATAAAAGAATAAAATATCAAGAATGAAAAGAATAGTTGTTTTTTCTCCAATTTAACAAAAAAAAACAATTTTGTTCTTTACTTCTCTGTAAAAAAAAGGAATGAGAAAGAATGAGAAGGAAAATTTATTCTTTGTGAAAAGTAATTTTTTTAGGAACATTAGGGAATGCATTATTCATCTTATCGTTCCTTCGTCACCATTCATACCCTTCATTTTGTATATTTTCTAAATAAAAACATAATTACCTATATAGCTAATCACATTTCAACTAATAAAAATAGAAAGAAAATATAAAAAATCATATAGAAGTTAGCATATTTTGCACTGGATTATAAACGACACTTATTTTGAAACAAAATTTTTAATCCAATTAAAATGAAACTGAGGGAATAATCTTTTTTGCCATGTTGATATATTTTATACCAAGCTCTGCACAAGGCTGAATCAAACTTAGTATATCACAGCACAGAGTGTTATGTAATAAGAACACATCTTTAAATTGCTTATTCTTATTCCAGTTCCCCAAAGTAGGAAGAACTCTCAACACACAGGCTCATCCAAACCCTTCTAGACAATAATTTGAGTCCTAACTAACTGCTCTTTAACCACCTCACCAGATCTACAAACAGTCCTACGCTAGATATAGTAGACCCATATAGTTTGAGCTGCTTAACTTCTTCAACTAGGCTTATAGGATGATATAATAAACTAAACTTGATTACCTTGCCGAGTTTGCGGAGGAATCGTTTACCATCGTTTGGTCTGTTTGATACGACGTAACTGTTGTACACATAAGATCATCAGAAGCCAAAAAAATGATCACCTGATTGTTTTTGTTGATCTAGTCACTAATAAAGAACTTGAGATTTAGATCATGGAGAGCAATAAGAAACTCTCACTTATAGAACCAAGTGTATTGAGGAGGATTCATTTCATAGAGCTGATGAAGAACCGTCCTCACAGCTTTGTATGTGAAATAGTTAACAAGTTGCTGCAAAAACAAGAAAAGTCAAGAGACATAAAAACATTTTGACTCCTCTCAAAAACAATCTTTCTCACCGTTTTGACATCCCCGAAGGTATCATCGTAGTTCCCAGCAACGTCCTCATTCACAATCAAGAGCTTCTTTTTGCTCCTTTGATTCGCAATTCTTGGTACGCGTTTCGAAGAAAGCCTGAAAACAATGCCTGAACTAGTAAAGGAGCTCCCCAGTTCCAGCTTTCTTGGACTGCTAAGGATCTTCTTCTTGCTCCTCGTGTGAGCATCCAGACATAAACATGAATCCATCACCGATGAGCCAACAACAAACAGAGCACCCACCATTACTCCAAACAGCAAAAAGATCAAAACTTTTTCCCCTTTTAGAGATGACAGGGGAAACCCAACTCCAAGAAATCAACAGACAATTGGTAGATCAATGGTAAGAATCAGAGCAGAACAAAACAGAGAATCAGAACAAAAACAGAGAGAAACACGAGTTGGGTCTGTAAGATGGAAAATGGACGTTGAATACTAGCCAGTCAAAATCAGGGAGAAGTCTTTAGATATTTTTTTTTATTCCTAAAGCAACAAAGCAAAGGCAAAGTAGAAGACCACCGGGTGGGCTTTCGGGTTTACGTGGACACTCCGTATACTTGAAGGTTTTATTTATCGTCTTCTTGTAACTTTGCGTAAATGAGGAACAAAACTAAAGTAATGGGCAACCTACATATCACATGGCCATGTGAAAGGAAGAGAGTCGCAATAGCCACGAGTTCGAGCTCAATGTACACGTGAATGGTCTCGAACCGAAACGTGTTCTTAGTATAGTATGTGAAGGGTCAAAAAGACCAGTTTTTCAAAAGGATCCGTGTCTAATGATTCTACATGAATTGATCTATGTTCTTAGAATGCATCTTCCACTCAGCTATGACATACATGATACAGCTACTAGTAGTAGGGAACTTGAACGGCCAGTCTCTTTTGGTGATATGACTGGTGAGAAAGGAAATGGGAAACATTTAGTCATGTTGTATAGATACAGATTTTTTTTCGTGGAAAGAGTTTTTACAACAAGACGTATAAACAGAAATATTTGACATTTCGTGGGAACGTATTTGTACAAAGTTGACTAACACTCAACTCCATCGTTGTGTGGTGCTGAGTAATTACTCGGTGATTAGCATCTCAGCTTCATTCATCATTCCTGGAAGCTGCCCTTTCAAAGAAAAACAAAAGCTTCGGTTAGTGCAGGTACCTCATCAATTTCCTACAATACCAGAGCCTTGATCACATTTGATTGAGGTTTGTGAATAGCATTCTAACAAACAACAACCATTAAGCTACCAATATACGAGCTAAAAGAGCAGAAAGAGAAGCAAACCCCAGGGCATGCAGCCCATGTACAATCCAAAACACAGCAATGAGGAAGTACAAGTTGCTGTATCAGGTTTGGATCTTGTGAATAGCTTTCTAACAAACATCATTTCCGGTTTATCAGCTACCCATTAAGCTATCACTAAGAGCTAAAAGAGAACCAAAACCAATGCAGCTGATGTACAATCCGGGAAAACAGTAATGAGAAATGTATCTTCTCTCACTATCTTGAAACAGATATCTTTTATTCACCCTTTGTGGTTGATTTACAGGAAAGCTTACATTTTTGGTTCATTTACAATCTCAAACACCTAAAGTTAAGAGGAAACTATCTACAAATCCAGCAACTCTTTCCAATGAATGGTCACCGTATTAATAGGTTCGAGTTTAAGATCCACAACAAACAAAATTAGAACCCAGAAACTCAGAGATTCCAGAATCTAATCAGTATCCTTCTCCAACACATCCTCTAGAACCCTAAACAAAAACCCATAAGCTGCCATCTACACATCATGGCGTCAATTGATTCATTATTACCAAAAAGTCAGAAATTTCAAATCAGATTATTGATCAAAACTCCATAAAGTTTGCAACTTTGAGATAAATTTCAAAAACCCAGAAACTCAAGATCATATTAGGTCAAAGGAATCAACTTTTTACCTGGAGAAAACTCTTCCAAGAACCTCCACACGACCCAGAGACACCGCATGAATGTACAGTCTTGAACTGGTCAATAGCAAGCTTCTTGTTGATAAACCCAACCTTGAAGTAGATTGAATCCGTGGGAGGGAGATCGACCTTGATCTCATCGACATCCAACCAAATAAAGAGCCGCTTCACCTCAATACCCTTGAGCTCGGTGATGGAGCCGTAACTAATGCGTCCTGATATGGTATTGTCGTAGCGAACGAGGTAGTCGAATTCGATTTCGCAGGACTTGGCTAAGTCAACGACGAATTGGCCGTCGTTGGAGAGGGTGAAGTTGGTGACGGAGTCCGGTAAGAGGCCGCTTGGGAGGCCGTACTTGGGGAGGAGTTCGTAAATGGTGGAAATTGAATCCGGGTCGGGTTCGAAGAGGGAGAGGGTCGTTGTGGTGAGGAGGGTGAGAGAGAAGAAGAAGGAGAGGGTTGAGAAAGAGAAGCGGTGGAGGGCCATGCTTTGTTGGAGGATAGAGAAAGGAGAGAGACTTCTCAAGGTTTCTCTCCCTTTGTTGATTGTTGGCACGGAAGTCCAACAAAATTCAACTCAAAACTCAAAAGTCATTTAAATCCTTTAATATTTATTACTCCTATCGTTCTAGATTTATTTTACATATTTTTAAAATAAAAATATTATTACCACTACATCTAACCATATTTCAACTAATAGAAAAACTAAATAAATAATATTGTCAATAAATTTTACATCAAAAACTAAAAACAACAATTATTTAAAAACAAAAATTTTACCTTACAACGCCAAGTAATTTAAAACGGAAAGAGTATCTCATTTTGATCAAAAAAATATTATCTCCAAAATATTTTTTTAATATTTTCATGCATATTAAAAATACATTCTAAATTTATATTGTTTTATATTATTTGATTTTAATTTTTATTAAATTCAATTACTTTTAGAAAGATATAATTGATTATTATTAAATATTTTTATAAAACATTGTAAAATCCTTTTATTAATTTTTTAAAAAGTTAATATTTATAAAATGAAGAAAATATCTTTTATTTGTATTTTTATTTTTATTTTATTTTATAAAATGATGTTTTATTTCACTTATGTAACATTATATCTTCTACTACTATATTATTTTATCATGTTCCATTTTATTTGATGATTTCTAAAATTTTATATATTTTTGGAAGTTATAGTTTTGTATTTTCCCTATTTTCTAAACATTGTTTCATGTATTTCAATATTGGTAAGTTCTAATAAAAGAAAACTGAACATTTATACTATTATCATATACAGTATAACCTTTTAAAATTAATATTCTATAAATTAATATATACTAAAATTTTTATAAAATAATATAATTTTATATTCTTAAATTGAATTTTTGGTTTAATTAGTATATCGATAAATTAATAATCTCTAAAAATTAATAAAAATTATAGTTTTGGTGTAATTTCAACATTATTAATTTATATAGATTTCACTGTACCTGCAATGCAAAAGGTCAAAACCGAAAAAATATTACTCATTTAATTATATCAAAATCAATAATATATTTTTATTATGTTTTGGAAATTAGCTATTATTACGCAGATTAACCATTCTCTAAATGTGTGCACCATTTCTAATCTACTATACTTTATTTGTTTGAGCTTCAAAACAAGAGAAGAGTATAAATTTTGGATTTAAACAATGTTTTCAAATTTGAAAGCTCTTTAAAAAAGAATCATGTAGTTTTTTGGGGAAATTGGAAAAATAGGCTATAATAAGAATGTATTTGTCCCATTATATCTTTGTAGTAGTTTGTCAATTTTAGACATAAATACCCTCATAATAATAAAATATTTATTTAAAATTATATAAAGTTCAGATAAATTTGAAAAAATTAATACCATTATCAGAATATTTTATATTATTTGATATAAATAAATAAAAATTGAAAAACAATTTATATGTGTTGATCTAGATTTGTTAAAATGTATATTATAACTCTTTTTATAAGGATACAATGCACATCCTAACTTGTCTTCAACGTTTTATTTAATTTAGCATTCATATTCTAAGCTTTTATCTATGATCTATTTTAATATAGAATACATATGTCTCAGTGCTAACCAACATGCGTTGTTATTTGTAACATACAATACATATTCTAGGTATTCTACTTCTTTGTAGAAAAATTTAGAAAACGGTTTACCTATGTTCTATCTTTTACTCTATCATATATCGTAGATAGAACATTAGGTTCTTACCTTTATTATATGTTCTAAATGGTTATAATTTATGTTATAACCTTTTGTCTATGTTATATCATGTTTAGAGTATGTATTCTATATTTTAGTTATTTTATGTTTTTAAATCTTGAGAAAATCTAGGAAGTAATCCTAACTAATTTGATTCAAATTTATTTTGTTTTTGATGTTAAATTACATTGAATCACGTTGAATTTTTTTTTTTTTGATTCATCGAGATAACAAGGATTTTTGACGGGATTTGATCTAAAATCGCTGTGAATCGCCATAAACAGAAAAAACTCCGACAGAGCACGGAGAAAATGACGATGATGATGACGATTAGCTGGAGATAGTTAGCTGCAATGTACAAATAAATTTTACCGGTTCACTGTAATGGTATGCCGTAATCGTCGAAAAATACTAAAAAAATGTTATTTTTAATATGATATTGATCGTGAAAAAAACTAAATATTTATAATTATTTTATTAATAAACTTAATAAATAAACTATAAAAAATTTAACTTTGATTCTTGATTGCTCAATGTAATTTATAATAAGATTATAAAGTTAATTATGTATCAATTATAAACTAGAGGGTTAATTTGGTATTTATAAAAGTAAAAGTATATTAAGACAAAAAATATAATCAAAAGTATAAAAGGACAAATTATCTCTCAATATGGCCTTATTAGCCAATTTTCCCTAGTTTTTTCATACATTCATTATAATTTATAAAGCAAACCTTCTCTGAAAAAACAGCTTTCAAACATCAGTACTTCTGCCACAAGGCTTAAATGTTCATTTTAGCTGGGTTCATCATGGGTTAATCATGCTCTTAAGGGGCTACTTGTGAAAAATACTTGGCCTTTTACTTTTTTTTTTTTATTTAATGCAAAAACTTAGCGAACATGGGATCTTCCAAAGTCTCCAGCTTCTTTCATCCCACTGTCTCTTAAACGCTTTAGTATCGGTGATCTCAGCTATGTGACTTCTTCCAGTGGATTGGTTTTGATTAAAGACAGCTCTGATAAATCTTATTGCTACGTGGGCATTTCCAGTTTTACAACAGTGGATCAGAATCCCACCAGCTCCAAGTGTTTCCATTGTGATTGGTTTGGTTACTCGCGTGGATGAGGACCGTGTCGTCTCCAGCTTCAAAGTGATCAAGTTAGCTTCGCTCCAACCGACGAATAATGATCTCTCGTGTAACTTTATTCCTCCGAGAAAGGTATTTGGAGTTTCAAGAAAATTTAATGTCCTCACCAAATCAAAAACATGTATCATCTCACTCTGAATCGTACGGTTTACTTTAGCTGGCTGAATGTGCATGGAGTACTCGTGGCTCATGATTTCTATTCTGAATCCAATGAGTTCGGGGTTGTGAAATTACCGGTCTATCTGAGTGACAAGAAGGGCTTCAGAAGATCGTTGACTATGTCTGGAGGCTTCATCATGTATGTCACGGCATTTTATCAAACGGAAGATACTGTATTGAAGATTTGGAGGTTGAACAATGATGATGAATCTTGGAAACTTTTGTGGGTAATCAAGCTCCCGAGTATTCGTGTTTACGTATCCATGGAAATGCATCCATTTGATATGGGTATTGTTTATCTATGTAGTCATGATCATCATTTGGTATCATGTAACTTTCGGACACTAAACTATACAATCAAGGATGGATATAATGATGGTCATCAAGATTGTTTCATTGACCAGTCTGTTTGTGATGACTTTGTAAATAGGATATCTTATCCAATATCTCATCCTCCTAGTATAGAAGCAGTAATGAACCCTTAGTTAAACCATTGGACCAAGGGAGTTTTGACAACCTTGTCTTTGTGTTTAAGATATTAATATTGTGTTTAAAATATTTAGAAAAAATATAAAATGGTTTAGGGAACTTTACGGCCACAAGCATAGTGAACTTTTGACTGCCATGAGAATGATAGAAGAATGGAAGGTGGACAACACGAGAAATAATGCAATCTTATAAAGTTACAGGTGGTCTGAGTTGGTTGTTCTAAAAATCGATTTAGACAGTGTTCATGTCCTCTAGACAGTGTCCCCTAAACCAATAATCCTGAAAATGCCTAATTATTGTCTTAATGTTTCTTGAACATTGGTTAGAAGACTTTTTTGAATAGGAAGGAATATAAGAAAGTATTTAATCACTTATTGAATAATGAAAGAATATAAGTATATCTTCAACTGTATATAATAGATATTACGGCATGTTCATATATATACAACACACTACATATATGGATTATCTCCTATCTATATTCTTAGTGGTATTTTAATAAAATACAGAATACGTCTATATTCACATGATCAAGCTCTCTGAATTGGAATACGAAAACATCATGAGAAGTTAATAGTTTTCTGTGGCCATGATTTCTCAAGCGAGTGACTTAACTCCATTTCGTGACTCAGAATCATGAACTTCAACCATGGTCATCATGATCTCGATATCTTTTGAATCCTTTCTTCGAAGCTCAGAATATTCAATTTTCTCACCATAGATCCTTTGCAAGAAAATATAAAACCACATTGCAAAGATGGTCACACCCACCAGAAAAAAGCTGAATTGGATATTAACCAATGATAATGCTCTATGAAGTGTTTTGACGCTTGAGCATCTAATGGTATGTTTACCCTCTTCAATGTGAAGAAAACAATCCTTGGGAACCAAACTTGTCGTCCACAGCATGCAAGCCATTGACATGAGCCATATTCCTTGGAAAGAAATACTAAGTGACCGAACAAAACTCACCAAGAAGCTACTTGGTAAGGCGATCCCCAAGAGTGTTGTGACCAAAGAGACAAAAACCACGAGCTGTAGCAACAAATGGTAGTGGCCCTCGACGCCCGTGTGGTCGGACGAGTGGAAATGAAAGAGAAAGAGTTGTTGGGCGAATGCGAGGGCGGCGATCAAGTTGATGAGGTCCCTATGAGCCATTGGTCTTGTTTTGTCAAAGATGATGGCAAAAGCTGCATAGGTAATGAAGGTGATGGAGATGCAAGAGTGTTCAAAGTTATGGAGATGGTTTGATGGTATGGTTCCGTCACTGGGATCAAATGGTTGGTGATTCTTTTGGCCAAGGAAGAGTTCCACAGAAATGGAAAGTGAGGAGGCTATAATGATCAAGAGAGGCTCTAAATATCTTGGTTTGGAAAGGGGAAACCATACACATGATATGTATGATTTTGGATGTAGAGAAAATAGTTTGATGTGGTTAAAGAGGTGCCATAGACCAAGTGCAAAGAAGAAAAATCCTGGTACGATGTGACCAACCAATGTTCCCATGTTGAAGCTTTGAAGGTTCACATTATGGAGGGTGTCTATAAATATAACTTGGGGAAAGATGAGTGAATTGAAGATGATGATCGAGTATAATAACAGTTGAATGAGCAAAGATCTTGATTTTACTTCAAGAATTATGATGCTTTGTGTATAGTCTTGTCATTGTATGTGTAAAGCAAGTGAGAAGACACGATTAGATTTGATTTGATTTTTTTTTATAATCGGTCTCAAGTAACTTGTAAGTATAAGCTTACAACCTTACGTGTGTGTTTTACGTTATCATATTTTATGGGTTTCCCTAATTGTGCTTAGCGCTATTTGGGGGGTTTCATTTCTAATACACTCCCGTTAGTTTGAAGAATCAAATAAGAGAAAAAGGAACCGATAGAGCTAAAACGGGCAAAAAACTCAGTAACGACACGATGAAATAAAACAATTGACTTGAAGGAATTCAAGTAAATTAGGTATATATCTCAATAGTGGACGAATTAAAAGTCTTTAGAAACTAAAAGCATGTTTATTGAGTATTTTTAGTTAAAAGCTAAGAGATCGTTTCTTAAATCCCGTTAAAAAATTCACCCTAAAATATTCTCACCTCTAACAGGAATATAGAAAAAAATAAACTATATTTTATTTGATTGAATCGGTCATGCGGCTCAGGCCTCATTAAACGAATTATTCTTCCGTATATAGAGTGAGATCCGCCTTTGAATTGGTCTAATGGAGGATAAGCTGTCAGTTGAATCATCATTTGTGTGACAAAATAAATGATTTAGCTTTCAAAAAAAAAAAGAGAAAAAAACAGAATAAATGATAATTATGCAAACATGTGGTTTCAGATATATGTTAGTGCAATGTTCAAAAAATCGCCCTAGTCGGCGCCTAGTCGGACGGCTAGTCGGTTGTGCGGTCCTCACCGATGGGATTTTAGCTTAATCGGTGAGAAAAATTGGTCAACCGGTCAAGGCGGTCTAAACCGGGAAAAATCGGGCTAATCGGCCAAATTTTGGTTTATTATTTGGTTTATAATTTTTAATTATTTATATTGACATATGTAATATGACTTCGTTTCGTTCGACTAAGGAACTTTAGTGGCTTAGGGTTTAGCTAATTAATCATCTTATGTTCTTCAGTTACCGTATAAGCTTTTTCTTCTTCATCTCCTCTACTTATTCCAGGCAACAGCTCTATTATTTTTTATTTTAGTCACCAAATCCACACGAACCACAACAGGTTTGCTAGATTCTTTTCTTCTTCTCTCGTGCCTATATTTTTTTATTAAAATATTGTTATAGTAATTTATCACTTCATCTTGTGTTTCAAGTTTCCTCTGTTTCCAGTTTTCTCTGTTTCCAGTTTTCTCTGTTTCAAGTTTCACTTACATATGTTTTTATCTCTGTTTTTATTTGTGTGTGATTAAATAATTTAAATTAGTGATGTATGTCTACCCATGTTCTTTTTAGTTTATCTCTAATATGATTCTAAATTTTACAGGTATTCATGGGCTCACAACCTGTAGCTCCAGCAACAACACTTCCATTGAAACGTAACTCTAACGATATCGGTTGGGAATATGGAATTTTGTGTGATATGAAGAATCCAGATAGAGTTAAATGCAAGTTGTGTTCAAAAGAGATGTCTGGAGGAGTATATCGGATTAAGGAACATATTGCCCACATCCCAGGAAATGTAGCTGCATGTTCAAAATCATCGAAAGATGATCAAGCTAAGTGTAGAAAAGCGATCGCAGAAGCAAGGAAGAAGAAAGTGACCAAGAAACACGAAAGTGATCTGCTAAGAGCTGAAGTGAATATAGATAAACAAGAACTTGGAGATGAATTAGAAGAAAATTTTGGAACTCTAAAGCCATGCAACTTTCAGGGTCCTATGGATAAATTCGCAACATCGATCCGTCCTGAAGCTTTTCTTGGTACCCAAAAGAGACAACAAAACATCAATGATGCACTCTTCAAGGAAAAATAAAAACTACGTAAATAATGTTTAACGCCTAGGTCCGATTACGCACCGACTAGTCACTCTAGGCGCTAGGCTCCTATCAACCGCCTAGCCACCGCCTAGCGATTTTTTGAACATTGTGTTAGTGGATAGGAGTGATTCATTAACATATGAACTATGAAGTAATAAGTTCTGCAACACATTTGTTTTACTTTGCAATAATGCAATAACTTTACAAAGTATAGTAAGTGTAGTTTAGAACTTATAAAGTTGGTATACATATAAAAATTATTTACACTTTTTGCTATTTTTGTTTCGTTATCTGATTTTTTTTTAAAAAAAAATTAGTGTTGTAAAAAGGTATGTGATTCGCAGAAATTTCAAATCAAAGATATTATGTTATGGTAAAAAAAAAAAATCTTTTGGCTAACTAGGAGAAGTTTGAGTTTTCGATCTTAATTTCTTTTGTTCGAAGTCAGTTTTTACAAATATTAGTGATATGGCGTAAATCATTCATTTCAGCGGATTTCGAATGAGGAACACAACATCACCAATGTCTATGTTTAATTTACCATATCCGGTTGTTATGAGTTATATGAGTTAATGATAGTTTTGGACCTTTTGGTTATGCAGTAGGGTTTGACTTTTCATAACTTCAATCCTGGTTTGTTATTGCGGATGTTTACAAAAAAAAATACGTGACTTTCACATGCAACATGAAGAAGTAGCGTTGAATTTCCAAGAAAAATTTCATGGTCATAAATATTTAATATTATTTCCGTCTTTCCATTTTTGTATTGTGGGTCCACTTAGAGGTCCTCGTTAACCCTTTTCTTTTGTCAAAATAACTCTTAATAATTAATTTTAAGAAATTACGATTTCATAAATTTTCCAAAAATACAATATTTATAGGGAAATTGGATTGTATAACGTTCAAAAAAATTATAATTCATTCTATGACCAATTAACCTAATTCATCGATATGTAATGTGTCTTTTATATAATAATGCTTTTTTGCCCTTGTATTCTACCGGCAAAACCTGCAAGGACAATAATTTTAATTAATAGTTATTTAACTACAAAAGTAACTCGTGTCCTTTTAATAATCACACAACCTGTGCAACTAATTTTATATTTGGTATATTTGTAGAAAGATAATAGTTTCATTTTCAGATTTGAGCGACCGCGTAACCATCAAAACCATTTATGGAGTAGCTTTGCCTAGGAGATGGCCGTCTGCAACGACTTGTTTGACTATTGACGAAAGATTCATTGCATCTAAAATCTATGGAGTCGCCGACAACGTTAACGGCGCTGCGGCAAGGTTCGTCAACTCTTCCTCAATCGCCCTAACCTCTTTGTTTTACTAGGTGGTTACATGTACTATCTTCACTGATGTCGTCAAATACACTTCTTTTTTTATCACCATGAATGATCCAGAATTGATCAGAGAAGATAAATAGTTTATGTATAATTATGTTCTATTCTATTAGATGCATAAAGAATAGAAATATAAAACAATATGTATTATGTTTATTCTCTTTATGTTATGTAATGCGATATATCTTGTTACTATACTATTTTATCGTGTTCCATTCCATTTGACGATTAATACATAGTGTTCTATGATGCTTTACATATCCAGTGGTGAAGAATAACGATAATGGATCGGTAAAAGTGTTGCCGTGTTGGAAAATAGAGAAGAGATGAAGATGATTTCTATGTGGTCGTGAAGAATATTGACGATGATTCAAATGAATATGTATCAACATATAAAAAAAGAATTGAAGAAGATGAACTCGCCGTCTATACTATATTTGGTGAAAGAAATAGTATATATTCTGTAGTGTAGCTTTGTGTACATGTACCATACTATTTGATACATACTATATTAGCTTTGTCATGTTTTCAAATTTGATAATTTTATTTTCTATCATTTTATGTGATTAATTGTAATATGAAATTCATACTATATTGGTTTATGTGTAATGCCTAAAACCAAATTTAGTTATATAGCAACTTCATACCATTTGACGATTAATAAAGAGTGTTTTATTGTTTCACCAATATGTACTATACTATGTATTTTGTTTCATTCTATTGGGGTTTAACGTCTATACTTGAGTTTAGGGTTTACTGATTACGATTTAGGGTTTAATATTTGGAAGGTGAGGTTTGAGGTTTTGGTTTAGTGACCTTACACATTTGCTGCGGCCAATAACACCACACCGTATGCGGTAAATAATTATGTGACATAGTTTTACTCTCTCTCGTAAGTTACCAACAACTTACTATTTATTGCCCCAAAGTTCTATTTTTGTCCACAAATTTATATCACGCAGTGAAAAGATATTCGGTAATTTTATATGTCACGTGGCTGGCTTGTTTGTTATCTTTTATAACAGTGCATGGTAAATCTAAAGACACGTAGCTTGATTCTCTTTCATGTTTTATACTAGTGCATGATAGTTGTATGACATATGTCATCTCAGCAACGTTATCATATATGATCGTCTACTATACTATTCGATCTGTATAGAATAGAACATATGCAACTTTCAAACCAAGGAAATGTGCTTCCATGGGTTTAAAAAAGAAAAACAATTTGTAGAGGGTATTTGGGTTTATAGTTCCCTAACTAGAGTTTAGATTTACTAAGAATGGGGTTGAATATATTATTTAGCGGTTGTTCTGGATTTTTATGGATATTTCCTATCGAAATTTGATTGATGTACTATGTCACATATATAGAAAATAGTACATACGCTATAGAGTTTAGTAAATGGAATAGAAGTTATATTGTAAGCTATTCTATTTTAGCCTACACATTTGATGCGTCCAACACCACCACATAGTATGCAGTAAATAATTACGTAACGTTGTTCTACTCTCTCGTAAGTCCACGTCATCCACTTCTCTTGTTTTACCGGTAACTTGCTCCGCTAAAGGGTAAAACCGGATCAAATAAGAGCTAAATGTCACCGATTGAATAACGTTAAAATCAATGGCATTCACTTCATTTGTCTTCCAACTTTGATTATTAAGCAAATTCTCCCATATTTATATAGGGGGTCTAATTTTTCTTTTTGAAACACGTATAGGGGGTCTAAATAGAAGACAATATGTAGGCTAATAGAAAGAACGTGAAACTCTTCTCATTGTGTATATGCATGATTAAAAAATAAAATAACAATGGCATGCTTAGCCTGAATAGTAAAACAAAATCAAACGAAGAAAAAAAAGTTGTGGAAAAGCACAAATTACTACCACTTATTTCATGTATAACAACAAATAATATTTGATCACTTGAAGATGCAATGAAACAAATCAAATTAGTTGACCCGTCTGCAGTCTCGACGAATCTCACCTTCAGTTCCTGTAAGTGTCTTTATGTTTCCCATCTTGATCATCGATCTCGCAAACGTTCTATAGAACTCACTTTGGTTCTCTGCGAAACGATTCACCAAAGATACAGTGGGAGCTCCTCTTGAAGAAAACAAGATTTGATCTGATTCAAGTACTCCACGGTTGTTTTGAACGTTCTTGAAATAGTCGTTATCAAATGAATCAGGGCTCGTAGGATCAAGATTGACTAAGGCAGTCGGACTTCCGCCTCGCGGGCATTGTCGTCGCAACGTTTGCAAGAATTTCGGTTCAACACTCGGGTCGGACTGTCCGTTGATACCATCAAAATTGTTCACACGATTGGTTATCGCTGCACACTGAACCCTCCCAAAGGTATGAGCACCTGTACATTTAATATGATTCATAATTCTATTAGATTTATTACTTCAGAGAACTATTGAAGTCCCTGATGTTTATACATTATGAATTATATTCATATTTCTATAAGACGGCCAGAATAATTAAAACGAGATTGTACCAGATAAAGCGACCAAATCGGTAGTGTCAAGATTATGTTCGGAGAACTTAGTGGTAAGGATATCGAGAGAGTCAGGTCCTAGTGGAAGTGCAGCCACGGCGTCGTCACGGTTTGCGGTCCGACCATCTCTCCTTCCTAACAATACGTCCCATGACGGTCCTCCCGCCTTGAATGAACAAATAGTTATATTAAAACAGGAACATGACATATTGACAAATGTTATGTCCAACTATGTATTTTATTTACTTAAAAGACTATTATATCAAATTAAATCTATACTATTATTTGAGAAGTGATTTTTCGCAACGAAGCTCTCACGTTGAAAGTTAGAGTGGTTAATTTCGTTTATACCCTTTATGAATTTTTATAAAAAATACCTAAAAATATAAAACGAATTTCAAATTTAATTAATTAGATAATCGATTAAAACTGAAAATAATAAAAATTATCCAAAATCTAAAAATATATTTTAAAATTAAATAATAATTCTTATATATATTGTGTTATTATCTGAAAATATGTTAATTAAAATTTACAAATTCAAAATCAGAAAATATAAAACTATATTTATTCAAGTAAAATTGTTAATTTTGCATAACTGAAAATAAAATATTGAATGATTTTAAAAATTTATTTATTAATAATGAATATAGTATACAGTAAAAAATTTAAAAAGTTATATTATGTAAGAAGTTTCAAATAAAAACATAAATAATAATTTATTATTATAATTTTTAATTAATAATATATATATTAATAAATAATTATAAGCGCTTAAGTCCGCATGTGCGGGCAAAACACCTAGTTAATATTAAACACAAATATGATTAAAGAAAAAACTTAAACATAAAAATTTTAATTTTTCAAAAAAAATTCAAAGAAAAAATATATCCGTCCAAGAGCGGGTCAGAATCTAGTGTTTACGTATAACTGGAATATAAATCCAAGACATGTCGCCTAATGATTTCTACTAATGCATGTTATGGACATAAATTTTAATATTTGAAAGCACGTAGATTTTGAGAATTATAATTACCAGTGAGACAGAGATTTCAGCTGTGATAGCAAGGATATCGGCACAAGAGACAACTCCAGGGCAAACATTCTCGAGAGCAGTTTTGATTTCATCGATCACCTCGAAACCGCCAAGAGAACCAGCGTTTTGGAAAGCTTCCTTTTCACCCTCTACTCCATCCGCCAGGGCAGCGTCCAACAATACCGAACCATCACACCCCTGTGATTCAGACACATTAAGGTCAATGTTTTGTGCATAAGTATATGTCTATAATTTTCTTAGTCTAAGTCTAAATTTATAACTATTTTTTTCCTATGCCATGTACTTAGTTAGGCCATGATTAGAGAAAGGGTCAACTAAAAAAGAACATTCTAATTACCATCGTAATATGAAAACCAAGAGCCAAAGAAGGATTGTACGTAGTCCAATATATAGTTAAACCTTAAGAAAACTTCAAAGTTGATCTTAAAAATCAATGACTCCATTAAACTCTAGTGCATCACCCTTTAGGGCATCTTTAAACCAGGGACCCCTTTTGGGGTCTCTTTATTTTTATTTTTTTTGGGCCTTTTCTGATTTTTTTAAAAAGTAAAAAAAATAAACCAATCGCGGGCCGACACATGTCAGTGGGACCCGTGAACAATGCAAGAGACGAGTCTTATTTAAGAGTTTTAGGAACCGTCTCTTGCACTGTTCACATGCCTCATATGTTAGTGGGACCTGTGAACAGTGCAAGAGACCCCCTTAAAAAACTCGGATAATTATGCTCTTACAACGCGTTGGGCAATCAATGATATGAACTATTAATACCCCATTTAGTCAAAAAACAAACAAACTAATAACACCCATTGAGGCCAAAAGAAATAAAAATGTGACCTTATCAATATAAAATTACAAACCATGGTGTTGTTATATTAAACATGAATCATGGTATTTTCTTATGTTTCAACATGATTCATGAGATCACTTGCGCATTGAATCAAACGGTTTCATTATAACCCCAAAAATGCTGCTGAATAGAAATATAACTTACGTTCACAAAACAGTCGTGAAAGTGAAGACGCATGACTTGAGCAGTGAGTCTAACGTCGCTACGGCTTGCTTGCTCGATCAAGTCTCGAGCAATGACAGTGACATTAGGGCAGGTCGTGGAGTAAAAATCAGAGGTAAGCTGAGCATTACCCAAAACCCCAAACATCAAAATGGAGAGAAAAAGCAAGGGAATAGTATTGATTAAACTCATTTTTGGTCTCTCTCCGTTTGTTAAACCGAGAGATAAGAACGCTAAAAAGGAATTTGTGGGTTGATGTTAAAAAAAGAGTCTCGTATCTTTTTATAGAGAGATTGTACAGACCTTGACGTTAGAAGACAATTCTACGAGTTATAGGAAAATTCTACATGTATACTTTACTTTTCTTTTGTAACACACAATAAATCATAGAGAAATTCTCTTATATAATCCATTTTAATTTATTTTTTCACAAAATAGTTTTTAAAGAAGAAAATGACCAAAATATGTTTTACAATAAGCTAAAAATGCATACATTTATACTCTTAAGGTTAACTAATTTAGACTTATGGTTTAAAGTTAAATTGTGGGTTTAGGGATGTGGTTTCAAATTTCAAAAAAAAAGTTATTTTGGTCATTTTATTTTTAAGGGCTATTTTGTGACAAAAACTTAAAAGCGACTATTTAAGAGAATTGCTCTAAATCATATCTATTAATAATAACAATCTCATTTAATGTTTAAAAGTTATATATGTGTCTTTTTATAAAAAATCTGAAATGCATTTATTTTAAAAATTATATCTCTTCATTATAAAAAATATATCTTTTCATAAAAACTGAATTTTACTATTTCAACTTTTATTAAGAAACTGAATTTTACTATTGTAACTTTTCATAAAAAATGAATTTTACTATTTAATATTAAAAGGTTATGTTTTTCAAAAAAAAATACTGAAATACATTTGTTTAAAAAATTGTATCTTTTCATTACAAAAAGTTGTATCTTTCCATAAAAAACTGAATTTTACTATTGCAACTTTTCATAAAAAACTGAATTTTACTATTATAACTTTTAATAATAGCAATCTCATTTAATGTGAAAGGTTGTGAATGTTAGTTAAAGTAAAAAAAATTGTGTGTTTAAAACATGCAACTCTAAAATATTTTAGCTTAAAGAATTGTGTTTTTTTCATCCTACTAATATGTCTCTTCATCTTAAAAATTACAAATAACTTTAAAAAATGTTGTCAAAATATATAACTATGTATCTTTCATTTTAACATTGTGTCTTTTTATTTTAAGAATTATATTAATTTAAAATAAGTTGTTAAAATGTATAAGAATATGTTTTTCATCCTAAAGTTTCATATCTTGAAAAAAAGTTATTAAAATATCTAAAGATGCATCCAATGAATGCTAAAGGTTGTAGCTTTTCATCCTAGCAATATGTCTTTTCATTGTCAAAATATATAACAATGTATCTTTTTATTTTAACATTGTGGCTTTTCATTTTCAAAATTACATTGGCTTAAAAAAATTAAAATGTATAAAGATGTGTCTTTTCATCTTTGCATTTTTAAAAAGAAGTTAGCAAAATATCTAAAAATGTAACCAAACAAATGTCAAAGATTATAACCTTTTATCTTAATAATATGTTTTTCATCTTAAAAATTTCATAAGTTATCAAAATATCTAAAAATGTAACCAAATAAATATCAAATGTTATAACCTTTCATCTTGATAATGTGTTTTCCATCTTAAAAATTTCGTTGATTTAAAAAATTAAAACACTATATATAATAGTTAATCCATAATTTGTGTTCAGTGATGTCAGCATTTTTATAAGAAAATATGTAATATCGCACAGTTGAAATTGTTGCATTTTCTTATAAAACGAAGGTGATAAAATGATTGATATATAGCCCATTTGAACTCCTCGATCCAATTGTAAAATCTTGGTGGTTCACTAAGAGATCATGGACATGGAGAATAATAGTCCACTATTAACCCACGAAGTTGTCGTCCGCATTTCGAGTATGAGAACGAGGCAAGACTCCGTATATGGAAAAGCCATGAAAATATGGTTCTTTGTTTAATAAGTTTAGTTTTTTAGGAAGTCTTCCAGTAAATCTTTTCCGAAAAACCTACCGGAAGACTTTCTCGAAGACTTCCACAAAGTTTACACAAACATATTAAAGAACTTACAGTTGGAAGCGAAGCGTTGAAATTATGGTCGGCAACAACAACAACGGTTAACAGATCTGCAAAACTCAAAGTAAAATAAGAAGTCAGACTATCACGTTTAGGGTTTAACGACGGCGAAACTTCGTAAAGGTTTGCCTTTAGTCAAAAACTGAACTCGACACCAAAGAGGAAGAACTTACCAGCATCGGAGCTCAACGACAACAAAATTAGAACACGAACAGTTTCGGATCTGAAAAAAAGGAAGCGGATTAGTTTAATCTCCCGAAATACTATTCTGACATGAAAGATAAATGTGATTCTATGAAAAAAGAGATTAGCGGTATTGAAAAACGACGGAAAACGAGAAACGGCCAAAATCATCTTCGGTATCACCTTTAGAGAGAAACGGCTAGGATTCCATTGTTTACGAGCAAATAGTGAATTAATAATAAAAAAGTGAAAATAAATATTTATATGTCCGGTAAAACATCTTGTTAGGGTAACTGTAAATTGGTACAATTAACAACCGGTTCGGCATAGAAGTCTTACGGGGAAGTCTCCTACACCCTATACGACGAGAAGACTTACATGTAAGTCATCTAGCATAATATCTTTTGGTGGACTTAACTCTTCTAATATCCTAAATTAAATAACAAACTAAATATCAATAAACACTTCACTAAACTTAAAATCAACTCCAAAATTGTTTAATATACACAAACCTAAACACATATATGTAAAAAATGATTTTTCAAAAAAATTGGTTAAACTTCCAAAATCTAACCCTAAAGATACATACAATACTATAACATATGTTTCCAAACCTTAGACCAAAGAATATCATGAGATGATACATTCACTCATCTATGTTGAAAACAATTCTATTTTAATAGATTTTAATTTATATAATTTACAAATGTTTATTATTACATGATTTAGTTTTTCCCCCGGATATTTTTATATAATTTATAAATTATTTTTAAGATTTACTAAACGAGAAGACTTTTCTAGAAGTTTTCTTAGAAGATTTACAAAATAACAATATAAGACTTAAATAAAAACAGAACACTTAAATATGCTATAAAAGTAAAAACGCATACAGTTTTTTTGTCATAAGAGACATGATGTAATTTTACTATCTTTTTAGGTTATTTTTGCATTTAATTGATGTTTGGATACACTTTTACATTTGAGTTCAAGTTTTAGATTGGTTTTGGCAATTTGCAAAAAAAAAAAAAAAAAAAAAAAATCTTGTCAGGACTATCAAATAATGATTTGTTGATTTTTTTGAAACTTTGGTATGATTTGTTGAAATTTGATCATGCTTACTATTCCTCCCGCGTAGATTTGAATGTAGTTTTGTTTGCTTCGTTTTGAAGCCATCGAAATGGAGACAAATTTCTCAAAATAATTGGGCAGTGTTGTTGTCATCTGCTTAAAGATTGGTTCGTTGAATTCCTCACGAAAATTAGAAGTTTAGAACTTTATTTTGCCTACGTACCTTTCATACTTATCGGCCAATATTTGTGATGAAATTTGATAATGACACCATCTTACTCGAGCGAAATGCAGCAACTAATTTTCTTAACTGTTAAGAGTTTTATTTTGGTATATATTTATTGATAAAGAAAATATCCAAAAATCTCTTTATCAATAGTTTAACCATTAGATCATATCCATTGGGGTTTTTAGGGAGAGGTTCTTAACTTCTGCTAAGAACCGTTTTCTAACTTCCGCTAAGAACCCATCCCTAAAAAACTCCAATGGAGATGGTCTTAGTTACTTGTGAATCTTTGTATTATATATTACGAAGGTTTAAGCAATATTTTGAAATTTGTACCAAAAAAGAAGGTTTAAGCCATATTTTTAGCTCATTTGAACTATTTTAGTTTTATTTGGATATTATTTAGGTTGTGTGCAAGAAGCATAATTAAAGATTATTTGCATATGCATTTTTGAAGTGGCTATTTAAAGATTTCTATTATATGCCTTGTCGTTTTTGTTAGCTCATTTTGGTTGATTTGTTAGTTTGTTTGATCATTTGAATTTGAATTTGGTATTATCATTAGTAGAATCCTCTGTGTCAAACTGAATTTGGTATTAGCATTAGTAGAATCCTATTTATACTGCTCACTAACATGCTGGTTTAACATGTTTTGTTAATGAGAAAATTATTGGTGGCAAGTGCCTCTCTTAAAACGTCCTCCCTACCTTCATCCCTTGGTTCAGAGTGACATGCAAAATTCAAAGATGTTTTAGCTAGTAAGATTTATTGGTTTATATATTAAATATATATGTATTTTTTAACAATATATATATATATATATATATATATATCGAAAAAATTGTCAGAGTTTTGTGTCATTCCGATTACTGATTTCTCATCAGACTGCGTTTGTTTAATGACTACAAGCTCGGAGTACTTACTAGCTAGAATAAATTGAAATAAGTTAATTAAACTGATGAATTATGTGAATTATATGTAAACATTTTGTAAATACTAAATATTAGTTAAAATTTGGTGTATTCATTTTGTAGATTTTGCCCAAAAAACTCCCGGTTACAGTTATTTAATATCATTTCCATCTTACCTTTTTGTATATGGGTCCACGTGGAGGTTTAACCCTTAATTTTAAGAAATTATGATTTCACATCTTTTCAGAAAAAAAAAACAATATTCAAGAGTAACAATGGCATGCTTAGCCTTAATAGTAAAACAGAATCAAACGAAGAAAAAAGTTGTGGAAAAGCACAAATTAATACCACTTATTTCTTGTGTAACAATACTTAAATTTGATCACTTGAAGATGCATTCATGCAAATCAAATTAGTTGATCCGTCTGCAGTCTCTACGAATCTCTCCTTCAGTTCCTCTGAGAGTCCTTACATTTCCCATCTTGACCATCGATGTCGCAAAATTTCTAAAGAACTCACTTTGGTTCTCGGCGAAACGATTCACCAAAGACACAATATGCGCTCCTGTCGAAGAAAACAAGATTTGGTCTGATTCGATTACTCCACGGTTGTTTTGAAGGTTCTTGAAATAGTCGTTATCAAATGAGTCAGGACTCGTAGAATCAAGATTGACCCTGGTGGTGCCACTTCCCCCCTGCGGACATTGTCGTCGCAAAGTTTGTAAGAATTCCGGTTCAATACTTGGGTCGAACTGTCCATTGTTACCACTAAAATTGTACAGACGATTGGTTATCACTACACACTGCACCCTCCCGAAGGTATGAGCACCTGTACATTTATTAGGTTTCATAATAAATTATAATCATATTTCTATAAGACGGCCAATGATATACCATAAAGAAAAAAAACAACTAAGACGTGAATGTACATATTACCGGACAAAGCGACAAGATCGGTTGTGTCAAGATTATGTACGGAGAACTTAGAGGTAAGGATGTCAAGAGAGTCACCCCCTAGTGGAAGTGAAGCTGCTGCGTCGGCACTATTTGATGTCCGACCATCTCTCCTTCCTAACAATACGTCCCATGACGGTCTTCCCGCCTTTAATGAAACGAGCATTAAGATATGTATTGTAGATTTTAGAAAGTGAATGAAATTATAATGCACCAGTCAAATACCACATTTGTTGGATCGGAGAGTATATCTTTTCAGATTAATAAAAATGTATTCTCTCTGTTTAAAAATGTTAACATGTTTTAGGTTTTTCCACACATATTAATAAAATATATTAACTTTTAACATTAAATTTTATTTTTTGTGATTAATTATTTCTCATAATTTTAACCAATCAAAATTCAATAAATATAATTAATTTTTTAAAATTTACAATTTATCATTATTACCTACTAAAAATTGCATTGAAAAGGTAAAAAATATAACTTTTTGAAACATTTTTGTTGTTGCTAGAATATGAATTATTTTAGAACGGAGAGAATATTTAGTAGATAACAAGGTTGTATAAATATCGATCTAATAGAATGTTAATTATTCATTTATGTAATCAATGTACAAACCACAAAATGAATATTTGTTTCAATTGTGTTTTCTCTATAATTTTTTGTTGATTTTTCATAGTTAATTCGTGTTTGTTCACTATGTGTATATTGAATGTTTACCTAGACTTAAGAAACTGGAAAATAAATTCATGTTACTTTTTTCTTACTCAATTACTGATTAACATTCATAGCAATGAAATATTTCAGAAATTGTTTCAGTTGATTAACTGTTTCTACTTTTGGTCGCCTAATGATTTCTACTAATCTTGTCGCTAATGCAAGCTGTGGACATTACCAGTGAGACGGAGATTTCAGCTGCGATAGCAAGGATATCGGCACAAGAAACAATTCCAGGGCAAACGTTGTCGAGAGCAGTATTAATATCATCGATCACCTCGAAACCGTCTAGAGAATTAGCGTTTTGTAAGACTCCCTTTTCACCCTCTACTCCATCCGCCGGAGCAGCGTCCAATAGTACCGAACCATCGCACCCCTGTGATTCACACACATTAAGGTCAACTAGGTTTTTACCATATTACCCTAGGTTTGTTTTCAAAATTAAATAATTGTTTTTAAAAAAAAATATCTATAAGATAGTGTACAGATTTGAACATATTTATCCGGAACAACTCTATGAGATTTGACAGTACTCTTTGTTCCAAGTTAAAGTCTCATGTAAGCTTGTTTTACATTTATCTACATAATTTTGTCTTTTAATTTTAAAATTTAGATCTCTTGGTGTAAAAGCAAACTTTTAGTTAAATCACTGAAATAAAGGAACTTCCACAAAACCATTTCTACTTTGTTGAACAAAGGAAGAGAGGACCTCCTCAGACCATGTTTATTGGAGGGTTCTTAAAGTGAGGTTCTTAGCGTAATTTAAGAACTGTCTCTTAACTTTAATTAAGAAAAAGTTAATAAACGGTTCTTAAATATCTTATTTAATAACCGTATCTTAACATTTTTTTAGTTAAAGTTAAGAAATGGTTCTTAAATTACGGTAAGAACCCCACTCTAAGATACCCTCAATAATTATGCTCTGATGAATTATGTGTTAAATTAAACAGATGAATTATATGGATCATGTTTCATTTATTTAATACTTTTTAAATACTAGTAGTCGTTTTGTAGGTAAAATATGCTTGTTTTGCTTTCAGTGACATTTCGAAAAAAACAGACCCCGTAACATTTTACTATTGCACGCACACGTGACCATTTTGATACACACGATTTGATGAACACCCAAACATTACAGAAAATAAAAATAAAAGCACACAGACCTAATAGTTATTAATAACCCTACAGTTTTTCCTAACCTCCCCACTAGATCCATTGAGAGAATTTGTAATACCACCCATTTTGATCATCGAACCAGCGAAGTCCCTGAAAAACAAGTACTGGCTCCGACTATAAGCCTCCACAAGTCTCTTTGTTGTGTTCACGGCCAAATCACTCGAGAACAGAATCTGATCCGAACTCAAAAGACCTTTCCCTTCGAGGAGGTTCTTGAAATAATTGTTGTCGAAGGCGTCGGTAGAGTTCCTGTCTAAGGGAGCTGTTTGGTTTCCATTTCCTCCAGCAGGACATACTGTTCGCAGATCAGACAAGAGTGTCGTCTCAAGTGTTGTGTCCGGAGATCCTGCGCCGTTAAAGTTGAACAGCCGGTTGCTGAAGACATCACATTTTGCTTGTCCAAAGGTGTGAGCTCCTTTGTAATGAAAATGCGTTCATGCATAAGTGATAATTATACTTACAATAAAATAATACTCAAATTAAAAAATAATTTTAATTGAAGAAAAAGGTAATTAAACCTGATAAAGATACGACGTCGGCTACGTTAAGGCCAACAGCTACAAACTTGGCAATAATAGCGTCTAAGGGTTCAAAAGGAGATGGTAAACTGTTTGCACTGCTCTGATTTGCTACAAGTCCATCTTTTCTTCCTAATGACACTCTCCACCGAGGCCCTCCGCTCTGCAAAACAAATCCCGTTATAGACGACCAAAATTAAACATATAATTAAAATCCGAGTTAAAATACGAAAGCATGCATGTGTAACAGTGTAAGTAGTATACACGACCAAAGAAAAACAAACAGTGTATATGCATCCCAAGAGGATTAACATTGGCAAGTTTTTAGAGAATTTCTCACAATAAAAACAAATATTGAAAAGTAAGAGAAAAATGGTTTCTCATTTGAAAGATTCTCACTCATTCTTAAAAAAACACAACTTATGCCATATTATTGCAGGGTTCTTGAGACGGAGTTCTTAGCGTAATATAAGAACCGTCTCTTAACTTTAACTAAAAAAAAATTAAGAAACGGTTCATAAATATTTTATCTAAAAAAACACAACTTACACTTGTTTACAATCTATTTGCCAAACTGTTTATGATATCGAAAAGAATTATACAACAAAATTATTAGTTTTTAAATGCTTTTGAGAGAGTCACATCGGTTTCCACTAATGATATTCTAATATCGTATTGCATTAAAATAGATAATTAAGTAGATAAAAATAGAAACTCAAATTTAAATTTTGATTAGTGATCCACTGAAATTAAAGTAATCATATCATTAAGACTTTGATTGTTGTTATATGGGAACAAAAAGGCTTACAAAGAAAACCGAGTCGCGTGCGGCTAAAGTGAGTATATCAGCACAAGAAACAACACCAGGGCATGCGTATTCCGCAGCGGCTTTGATAGTATCAATTACTTCAAAACCTCTCGCAGAGTTCAGATTTGGGATCGCTAATTTCTCGCTATCGTCTCCATCCAGCAATACAGATGCATCGCAACCCTGAAAAGTTCACGCTGACAAACTGATGACAAGTGTTTGGAAATATGGATATAACATTCGTTTCTTAGCCGAAAAGTGTAAAAAATAATGTTAAATCATGATTTAATAACCCCGATTAAGAGACCGGGATTAATAATGGTCTAAAGATAGCAATATATACATTAACGAAGCAATCATGGAAATGAAGACGAATGAGAGAAGCAGCCATCCCCATGTCAGCCTTCAGGGCGATCATAACTTGTTTACGGACAATTGGTACAAGATACGGGCATGATTTAACGTAAATGTTAGGGTTTAGCTGTGCCTTAGCACCTGAACAAAACATACACAGAGTGAAAACAGTAAGCAAGACATGTCCACTCATCACCTTGGCTTGTGTTTTCATTGTCTAAGATGACTTGTTTAGATGAGGTACTAGAGTGATAGTTCGATGTTGAAGAAATGTGATTCTATTTATAGAGAGAAAAATAGATAGCAACGATATCCAGGGATTAATCGTGCTTCTGTTAATAGTCCACTATTAAGAGAATGATGATTAATGCATGGTGACGTATGACGGCTTCCAAAGATTGATTTCTTGTGCTCAAGAGGATGCATTAAGCTCCATGATTTTTTATAATTCTTGTAAGATTAGGCACTAAGAGACATTCAAATTTATAAAAACCATGAGTTTCTATCTTCTTTTGTATGTTGGCCGGTTTTAATTATCTTATGTAATCCACTAAAGTTAGTGACAGTGTTATCGAGCGCCAACTTTGTATAGAATAGTGCTGCATGTATTTAAATGTACGTATTTTGAGGACGCAAGTGGATTTTGTATGAACCCCGCAATAATCAAGTGTGATTAGTACTTACATTTATCTTGTTGATGAGATTTAGAGCCAGAGAGATTAAAGACAACTCTCCACATGACTTAGTTAGAGTTTATTCTTAGTACACATAAAGAAACAACATACTCATGATGAATTGATGATATATATTTTAGAGGCAGTTAAAGTAAAACATGTTAAAATCCAGTGAATGTTATATAAATAATAAATAAACTTGAGAATCAATGAATATATATACATAAAACCAAAAAGGTGTATAGCAATTGTTCATTGAACTGTTTACAAATGAGAAGATAATTTAAATCTGAAAGTAATGGTTAACAACCCCGAAATGGATAAAACCCTTCATTGATAGTTAATTAATTTGTTTAAACTTTAAACACACCAAAAAGGAGCTACCACGTCCGACGACTACCTTGATAATGATGGTAGATTCCACGTAGTAGTCACAATCTTATGATATGTTTTAGCGGTAGTGTACTTTCCCACTTGAACTTGATTGTAAATTTGTAATTTTCAGTGTTTTTATATTAATTCTTTTGATTACAAAGTGCATAGTCCAAAATGTTTCCACTTCTCGCTATTAGCAATATCGGCACGCCAAATAAAATATAACAAAAGCCAGGCCACGTGCATTTATACATATTCTTAACTCTTGTGTCAATATTGTATACTTATGTAAATTCCACATTCGATCCCACTTAAGCTATTTTATGGCGTCTTCTCTTGTCTGTGTATCTGAGTACGCTATCTAAATTGAAACATCCTGATCGATGATGTTTAATTATTTGGTCAAAATGGGCATCTGAAGACGGTTGGTAGCCATGGTATGCAAATAGAGAAATGAATCAAAACTGCATAAATGTGGGATAATAGCTGACAAAAATGTGGGAAATAGTAAAAGAAAAGCTCCTGAAAAATAAACTTTTAAATATCGAGGATAACCTTCATCTGCATCTTCTCATGATGTAACTCATGTAAACTTAATAACTTTTTTTTTTTTGATAAGTATGTGAATATCATTTATCAAAATGAAAGAGTTTGTACTCGTACAAAGGTTTAAACTAGAAGTAATCCCAAGACAAATAAAACAGGGGAGAACTTAATAAAATATCATCTTCTGTGTTCAATCTTAAACTCAATAACTTCAATGTAAGACCTTTAGAAAATCACATTAACGCGCCAAATGAGTGGATTGGCACATGAATCAATGGTTTTTTGTGAACCTTCTATAATTTTGACGTATTTCAAAAATTTAGCGACTTCAATTTTTTATTATTCAAGTGAGACTACGACTATCCTTGATATAGAAAAAGTCAATATGCCTTTTTTATATCAAAGTTATGTGTTCGGTTTAATATTATGCCAAATAGAGAGACGAGTAAAATTGTCTGAAAGCTCACCTCTCTATCGAAGGGATACAAGGACTAAGGACATCTTTCATAGTTGTCTGAAAGCTCGTCTCTCTGCAACTGACTCAAACCAAGACACATACACTCAGCGGGTGCTAGTAAAAGTAAAATATACAATCAGTTATGAGAAGAAACTTCAAACTATCATCCATAAGTTTTTTTTCACTACAAACTGTTCAAGTGACTCTAAAATTGTCAATTATTTGCAATTTAACTATGTGCATGAGTTAGAACACTCATTGCAATAACGAACGAATATGGTGATTCAAACTTTGGTTCATGAGAATGTAGCAAACAAAATCAATCTCAAATCTATCATTTACTATGCCCAGAGTCCAGAGAAACAAAAGACAAAGACTGATACTGATTGACGATTCTATATCATAGACAAAGATTGAACACTATTTACTACAACTTCCTACTACAGCCTATGACACGGGATGAATATAACTAGTTTCCAACGTTCTTGTATTGTAACCTGAGTCAAGTAGGCTTTCCCTCTCTAAGGAAAGGCAGGAAAGCATATCTGGACCCATGGCGTCTACTTCAGGGCAAGAAATTCTCATGGACCCTTCCTGACAGTATATGACTCACATATTACAATGTAACTTCCTTCTTTTCCCTCACCACATTTGCAGTTATCTTGAAAATAAAATAAAAAAGTAAGGAAGAAGAAATCATATTCCTCGTTTCATTCTTAGGAAGCATATGATTGTACTGCATCGGAGAAAGAGCTGGAGAGGGAGCAGCAGGTGCAGATGGGGCAGGTGGCAGAGCAGCTGGTGGTGGTTGTGGAGCTACAGGCTCAGGAAGAGGCCGAGGTAGAATGTGCTTAAGCCTATTGTTCCTGTAGTTCTTCCAATAGTAAAACTGTTGCCTATGCGCCAACTCCTAAAACAGCCAGAAGGGACAAGAACATAAGGTTCGGAATATTAAACCACTTCATCCATTCACGAGTAGACAAACTAGCAAAACCTTTGAAGCGCATGTCCTATTTATACTGCTTACCAACATGCTGGTGTAACGTGTTTCGTTAATGAATCTTATTACATTCATTTTTACCTGGTTTGCAGGATGGGCCATAGCAGTTCTGAAGTTGGGGTTTTGAAGAAGTTCGAGGAAATACAGACAGTGTGGAATACCTGTAACAGATCATAAACAGAAACACATAATAAAAAACAGACAAGACAAGCATAACTCAATGAGATAAACCAACTCACATAATGAACTTTATGTACTCTGGTCGTTGCCAATATTGAAGATACTTCAAGTATCCAATAAATGCTTCATCTTCAAAATACCGATTCTGTGCCAGGTCTGCAAAAGCAGACAAAAAGACAGGATCTCTTATCACTTAAGCCCTAGAACGAAACCTAAACTCTAAAACTTACAGTGGATATAAGTAGGATTAGCGAGACACTGAACGAACTCAACTTCCAGTAAGAATCGCTGTCTTCCACTGTCGGGATCCTTGTAAGTGTTCTTGGGCCTGTCTCAATCACAGAGATGACAATTACATACTAATAAACCCAGTGAAGCATATGAAAGTGGAGAATACACTCACGGGTTTGGGGGTTCTGATGTATCATCCATCTCCTCTGGGGAAGCCATGCCACGAGTAAGCGAGGGTGCGACGGTTACAAGACGACTCAAGTCACCGGGAGAGAACAGACGGAGACGGAGGATTATGGTTCAGGAATTGAATGTTGGAGTATATTACCAAACATATACCGGTTTGGAATTAGACCCGTGTGACCTAAACCGGTTCTATTATTATTGGTCTCGTAGATTATGGCCCTCCGACCAAAATGTTGTTTGTTTAGTTGTAGCAGGTTCTGCAGCATGCTGCATGCGACTATAACTAATGTATTGTGATCGCATGTCGCTATACCATCCAAACAAACAGGCCATCATGGTAGGATTTTAGGTGGCATTCATGTAAAGTTGTCAATCTCTTTGCTCAAATAAATCACACAAACGATACTGATTTGAAGACATGGTATCTTTTATGCAACCACATCTTGGTAAAATAACGGTTTGAAGTCTGAGTTTTGAAATAGAATTATGGGACTAGGAGTCAATATTGATCTTGTTCTCTTTTCTTCTTCATGCTAACTATAAGTGTTGGGCATTCGGGTTTTCGTTTTTGATCGGTTTCATGTTATTTAGTTTTGGATTATTCAAGTTCGAGTGTTTCAGATCCGTTTAGGAACTAGACATTTTTTAAAATTAGATTGGTTTGAGTGAAGTCGAGTTCGGTCGGGTTTCTATTTCTTATAAAAACCAAAATATAACCAAATTAAAAATAATTCGGATTTGATTCAGGTTTAAAGCCCCAAAAATCGAAAAAACTCAAAAACCCGAGCTAATCTGAAAAAAAAACAAAAAATACTATGGTTATTCAGGTTTTTGATATTTTTATTTATATTTGTATTTATTAAAAATAAAAAATAATAGTTTATTATACTTAAAATTTTTGGGTATTTGTTTGGTTCTCTGTTCGGTTCTGGTATTAGATTTAGATAAATAGGAACCTTAGGGTTTTTCTAATTTTCGGTTCTGTTTTGATCTCGGGTTCTTCGATTTGGATTCGGTTCGGTTTTCTGATAATATTCCCATGACTGCTAACTATGGACAACAATGATTAGGTATTTAGGAAACAAGAGATTCTCTTCAGGTTTTAGACTCGATCCAAGCTGTCAAATTATCTCAATGGGAGAGAGCTGGTGTATACAAAGCTACAATTTTCCCATATGTACCAAAAAAGTTAAACATACCAGTATCATCAAAGACCCTGGACTGAAACTATGCAACTTCCAGATACAGTTTTTGTATCCAGCATGCGCCCAACTTCGCTCATTTGACAAGTTGCACATTACAGACTTACAGGTTGTTTAATGATGCAAGGCTTTCACCATAGCTTGTGAATCCCAATTTCTAAATCTGATGAGATGGAGACAAGTTGCTGAGAAGACTGCCACTCAGCTTTGAACACCCTTTTCTTATGAGCTTTGATCGACAGAGATGGGCTAGGTGCATTGTAGCGGATATCAAAGATGTGGATCACAGGGTCTGAAGAGCCAGATGAGATGTGCAAACCATCTGGAGACCAAGACTGGTTGATTAGAGCCGACTGTGTCTCACTGCTTTCTTGCTTCCACCCAAAAGAGAATAGTTCCGTCTGAGGCAATCTCACATCATACAACCGAAGTTGCCTGTCTAGCTGCCTTGTGTGAACCATGACAAGATTAACATCACGCGGGTTTGGCAGCAAGTTTGTGCATCTGTTGTCTAGTCTATGCGTAAATGTGGCTTTTTCTGCTCGGGCATCAAACCCAATAAATCTCCTGTCGTCTCCACATGACAAGACGAGATTCTTATGGCGCATTCCAGCAACTCCCATCACAGATGACGAGTGCAAGTCCCTATGCAGAAGCCTCGACTTCCATGCATTACTCTCACATTGTTCACGCCACAACACTACTGCGTGGTCACACCCGCCTGTGATGAAACAAGGATCATCCCAAGGCGTAAACATGATTCTGTTGATAAGTCCTTTGCTATGAGGCCTGTTCTTCAGAAATTTTGACTCACAACTCTGCACATGAACCAAAGATCCTACTAATTTCAGCATATAACTACCTCAGTAACAGTATAACAATCAAGTTAAGGGTTCGAATCAAATTCCACTCACAAATTGCAATTTAAAAGTTAAAACAAGGTAAAAGGCTAAAGTGCCAAACAGCTTTTACCTTTAGAGCTTCGTTCAGATACAAGGCTGATATCTGAGCATGACCTTCATCTGCCGTATACACAGAGAAAAGTTCACTTCTGTGAGGATGCCAAGCTATATCTTCTGCCCATCTCTTCTGATCTAATCCTACCCGATTAACCGTCTTAAACAGAGTAGCTGAGGACCTGCTCAATGGTGGAAGCAATATTTCAATGTAATATAGATAATCCAAAATTTGCATGAAAATAAGAGTCTGGAAAAGATAGGGAGTCAAACACTATCTTATAAGGTCTCTCGTCCAAATATATATAGCAGTTTGTTTGAGGTATATCATAATAAGTAAACCAGGCATATTTGAGGTAGACATACCTATTAGACTGAAGCTTCCAAAAATGAACTACACAATCCAATGCACTGAAGAATAACCAAAAACGAAAAGAGAAAAAGAAGAAGATTAAACACATGAGTAGAGAGTATATTAGATGAGCTAACTTTCTTTCTTGATACCCTCTTATGCATATAATTTACCATTATCTTAGTAAAGAGTGAGTAGCTCATGTCTTTTTATTCAACTTCTGGAAAAGAAACAGACAAATAGTAATGTAAGAAGAAGCACCTTGTAGCAAATAGATCACGGTTTGATAGAGAAACAGCAAGACTTCTCATTCTTTTCGTGTGGCCACTTGGTAGTATAGCTACAGTACGACTTTCAATTGTGGGACGCAAAGAGCTCCTACCTATAAGCGCTATCAACTCATCATGTCCATGGAACCCTGGGAAAAAAAAAAAAGAAAGAAACAGATTCAGATGCAATGAGATACTGAGATGTAGCAAATCGACCAAAAGAGAATGGCTTTTCTTTTACCAGACTTTTCATGTCGAGCTTGTCCAGAAATGTTGGAAGAAACTCTGATCCTTGGCTTTGCAAAACCCTTATCAATGTGGTCATCTCGGCCTTGGGTTTCCCTCACCACTTTATTAGATATAGTAGCATGAGATCTCTTGGCTTCTTCCTTTGAGACGTTAGAACTCCTTGTAACCGCTGGTTCATTCACTTCTGGTCTAACAGGAGCAGAAGCTTTCCTCTTGAAAGAAGGCGGTAAAATAATGGAAGGCAACTTCGAAGGATCCTTCTCACTGCGTGGACGTGGAGTAGAGATTTCATACTCCATCTTCTCACCACGCACATGTATTGTCGAGGTTCCATTAGAACTCTTCACCTTACCTCCCTCGGACCAGAACTCTGCTATACCAAATAAACTTCCAGTTTTACCAGACACCTTTGGTTTTGTCTTAGAAAAGGTATCACTTTCAACACGATCAAGTTGTAAAAATTTGGTTTCAGCATCTGCCATCAGATTTCTCTCTTCAGCAAGCTGCAAAATGTTTCAGAAATTTTGAAAAACAAGATCAATAAAAAACCAAACAGGACATGTAACATCCCAAGGAGACCAAAAAAAATGCTCATGATATGAGAACATGGCCGGTCCTGGGAAAACAGAATGAATTCGTCTCTAGTTCGCAAAAAAATTGAAGAAAATTGCATAGAATATTTACTAAATCTCTACTAAACCTCCAAATTTGTAAAAAAAAAAAAAAAAAATTGTTGAAATCTTTACTAAATCGCCTATAAAAGCTCAAGGCCGAGAGAAAAGAGCAACCAAAATAACAAAAGCTGGAAGCTTCTGAGTAAGAAGATGACAATAGAATCATTATGACAATGATTATGCTTGAAACTGAACTCTAACTGAAACACTAACAATCCCAATTAGTACAAAACTAATGCACACCCGACAAGAAGCAGCATAGAATCCGAACTTCGGTAAGAAAAAAAAAAAAAAAAGAAAAAAAAAAAAAAGAAAAAAAAAAAAAAGAGTACCTTCCTCTCGAGGATTGAAATCTGGTCTTTACAGCGTTGGATAGATTTGGCACGCTGGTCCATGAACTCTAACAGACCTTCTTTATCATCTGGGATTTGAGTTGATAACACCTTTTCTTCTTCAATCTTCTGTTTCTTCAACGCCGCCGTCGCCGCCATTGCGCAGCCTCCGTCTCCTTCTTCCCGCCTGATCATGAGAAGTGAGGGATCGATACCCCCATCACTTTCTCATATATTAGAGGTTTGTGCCACCTCACTATGGATTAGAGTCGACAAAATGTGTTTAAATAATGAGTGTTACGGACCGTATTTGGAATTTGAGACTGCTGATAAGATGATTAGATAGAGGATAGCACATATACTATATCTATACATTACCAAATCTTCCCAAAGATATCACATTTATTGAGCCAGTGAAATTCTTAGGGAGTAAGCAACTATTTACACTCTACATTACCAATCTATGTCCTATGATTTGCTCCTACATATCTTAAATATCTTCTAAAACGTGTGTCACATGTTATTAAAATGTCGTAAGGTGCAGATTGTAATTGCATACCCCGATTTGGTTTTGGTTTCATGAAATTTCTAGCTATTTTCCTGGTAAAAGTTAATTACCAGAACCGGTCCTATAAAATATAGGAAAAATTGTTTTTTTTAAATGTCAAAAAACATATTAACATTGTCTCATTAGACTAATTTCACTTACTAATTGTCTTATTAATTATTTTCAAAATACCAATAGTATCCTTATAAATTCAATTATAAATTTAAAATTACAATGTTTAAATAATTATCATATATTACAATAAAAATAATTAAAATTAAAATAAATAATAAAATAAAACAAATATGGAAACAAAATATTTTTCTATTGTCCCATGATTTTTTTTTGGCTTTTTGTACAAAAATCAATTTTTCAAATATGGAAACAAAATATTTTCATATTTTGTTTTTATATTTTTGGAATTGTTCAAACTTATTTGTAGAATCTGCATTCTACTATATGTAGAATACAATAAATATGTTTAAACTCGATTTCTACCGATTTTAAATTTCGAGTAATGTGTAGATTATGTGTTTTAGATGTTTTAGATTGATAGGTTAACTGTAGAATGTGTATTTCAAATATTTTTAGATTGTTTTTATTTACGTAGATGACATATTATAATCTGAGTAGATTTAATGAAAAATGTGGATTTCATTTTTTAATTTGTAGAATGTAAATTATGATGTCCGTAGAATAAAATCTAAATTTTGATTTAAATATTTTTACAACAAAAAAATACCTCTAATTTGATATAAGTATTTTATCGATAATTTTTATTTTTTACCATTTTTTTGTTTGTAAAACTATTTATTTGATTTATTTTTTAAAAATTCATTATAGATAAAAATGGTGCAAATTTGAAATTAGTCTAATAAAATTTTACCAGTGAAACTTATAGCCGAAATTGTTGTTATGATAAAGCGGCTGGAAACCAATGTCTTATTGGCTTGCCCGGGCTCGCTAATTACACTATTGCAAAATATGAAAATATTAAAAATACGATTTTAGAACCGAGCTAACAATTTTATTTATCTTACGAAGATTAACATCGGACTACACTGCTTTATGACTTATGAGATCCATTCTTGAAGTGCACTTGCCTATGATATCCATTTACGAACTGCACAACCATGAGATTTGTGTCTAATGGTATTCTTTACGCTTCTAAGTATTTTAATAATATGTATAATTCGTCTTTTGGCGTCTTAAAACCAAAATCTCCTAGTATAAAACACTAATAAACTTTTAGTTAAATCATTAAACTAAGAGGTTTACACAACTTTTTATGATTTATTGGATAGTTAATTGAAAATAAATATAAGAATTATCTATAGTTTTCATTCGAGCTTACAAGTCAGTAGAAAAAGGAACATGCGATCTGTTTTTTAGCTGTGACTGTGTAAAAGCCCAATAATATTTAAAGCCCAATAGAAGAACCGAACTAATTCGAAATTGATCAAAATAAACGGACCACAAGCTCTCTCTCTCTCTCGTGCCATGTTTGTGGAATCGCCCAAGTCAAGTCGATAAAGAGAGTAACTAATGACGATGGACGATAATAACTCCGTCTACGTCGGAGGCCTCCCTTACGACATCACCGACGAAGATCTCCGCCGTGTTTTCTCCCCTTACGGCGCCGTTCTAAACGTCAAGGTCAATTTCAACTCTTCCCCCCCCCCCCTTTGTTGCTACAAGTTCCTAATTTAAGTTTTCCCGGAGACTGAGATTCTGATATGTATTGGATGATATGCAGATTGTGAATGATCAAAGTGTAAGAGGGAAATGCTATGGCTTTGTTACATTCTCAAATCGTAGATCAGCTGATGATGCTATTCAAGGCATGGATGGGAAAGTATGTTTCTTTCTCTTATTGTTGTCCAAAACGAGAACAAAAGTTTGAGTCTTTCATTCATTGTTATTGACGGTGGTTGAGCTTGTTAATCAGAGTATTGGTGGGCGTGTAGTGCGTGTCAATGAGGTGACAACAAGATTTGTGGGGAGGTTGAATAATCCAGGTACTCATGGGAGGTTTCAACCGCAAAGCCCTGATAGGAGAAGTGATTCCAGTTATGAAAGGGATCGGTACAGAGAACGGGCTAGGTCTCAGGACAGGAGAAGAGATCATTATACAGGACATGGTTTCGAGAGGAGAAATCACCATGAGATGGTGGATAGGAATGGTTACAAGGAGAGAGTTTTTGAAGGAGGAGATTGGCGTGGGGATAGTGGTAGGAGAGTCAATGGGATCAGTGCTCATCACGAAGGAAGGAGCCAAGAAACAAAGCGAGAAGATAGGTTAACCTTCTCAGCTCATAGTTTTTCTTCCTCTTTCTTTGACCTATGAGATTCGTTTCTCCTATGCTGGTTTCAATAGGTCGAAAAAGACTGGGATGCTTAGGTAGAGTTTCTTCACTCTGTAAAAGAAAAATCATCCAGACCTGTTCTGGTTAAGTCTGTCTTATTAGTTGTTGCTTATAAACAATCTGCAGAAGGTTTAGTTTAATGGATTTAGTTAGAAGTTTTGCTCTTATGGCTTTGTGCATTTTTCTGTTTGAGGAATTGTGTGGCTTGCAGTGTAGCTTGTTTGACAAATATTTCCATGAAACACCATTTCTTGGAGGTAAGCACTTTAGGAATTCCAGTTGTAGTGGTGATGATCCAATATAGAGTAGATTATGAGGTCACTGCTATATCCTAGAGAAATCAGGTTATGCCGGCAGGTAGATAGTAGTTAATGTGACAGTAAATTATCAAACTAAAAGTCATTGTGGGCGATAATTGCACCTTAGCGTTGAGGTTAGTTCTTTCTGATTCTTTAATGCACTGGCACAAGTTTTTTATTTGTAAGAACTCTTTGATTGCTACGGTTCAGTTGAGATGCCTGAATCATTGTGTGCTCTTTTATTCAGTACTATGCTTGATGGTGGGCGTGGAAGAGATGGCAAAGATCACATCTCTAACTCAAGTGGAGATCAGAGTTTTCAGGTGAAGATGATGTTTGTTAGACATGTATTATTTCATTATGTAGTTCATGTGAAAATTTGCGTCCTTTTTTACAGGTGAAAGAAGAACTGGAAGCGCTGATTAAGACGCGTGACGTGCTTCATGATGAGGTATGAGGTCGCTTATCTGCCCAGATAGGCAGTTGGTAGTTTTCATGAATCTTTTCCACAATTTACTCTTTGACGTATAAACCAATGGAGCAACAGTTTCCTTACATAATCATGGTAGATGGGAAAAAAATTGATGGTCTAGTTTTGATTTTAAGGTACTGGTGATGGAAGAAAGATTGAGAGCAAAAGAAGATTTGTGCTCAGACCTACAGAAGAATTTTAAGGTATGTGTCAATTATATTCTACTAACCCAATATGTTTTAATTTCACAATGGTTTTGTTCTCATTTGAAATGGTTTAACACAGAGATTAGAAGACTTATTGAACGATGAAAAGAAACTGACTTCACAACGCCGAAAAGAATTGGCAAAGGTAAACAAACATAGGTTCGGGTCCTGTTTAGTTATGTCAGGGTAATTTTTGTTGACTAAGTTCGATGTTTGGTTATGTTTTTGGTAGCTACATAAATCATTTTCAAGGGTCAGAGAATGCACGGACAACCTGAAAGACTGTGAACAGGAACTCCAGGCTAGACTTTAAGTTGTTTGCATTCTAATGATTGTCAATTGTCATTACATAAGGATTAAGTCCTCATCGAGACAAGTCTCTTTTTTTTTTTTGCAGTCGCTTGTTAATTCAGTAGCTAGAGAAGGCGTGCCTAGTGCTGATGAAGGACTAGAATACGGGTACTCGTAGTGGAAGGTGTAGCGTAATGACTGCAGTCATTGGCATGGTATGATTTGTCTTGTTTTAAGTGTAGCTTTGGTGTGTTTCGAACCGAGCTAGGTTGATTTGGTACTGGTCAGCTCAGATCAGTTGGTCTTGAAAATAATTAAAGAGAATCACTATTAACTACGTGAAACTTTCACTCCCTCTGTAAAGACTCTTACTTTTGCTCATCAATTAACCAGTGTGCAAAGCTTATCAAATTAAATTCAAGCAAAGAAAATGTTTAAGTAGTCTTAAGAGTCAAGATTCTTAAGCATCAGGAATTTGTGTAATATGTTTAATTGGATTCTTAGTTTTGTGATTCATACCGAACACTTGTGATTCTAGCCAAGCTAGGTTCATTTGGCACTGATTGGCTCAGGTCAACTGGTTTTGGCTTTGGCTAAAAAAAAAAAAAAAAAAAAAAAAAAACTGGTTTTGGCTTGGAAATGATTAAAGAGAATAACTATTAACTAGGTTTTGGCTTGACTCTTACCTTTACTCATCAAATTACAATAATGTCCAAAGCTACATGTTTATTATCAAATAAACTTCAAGCAAATAAAATGTTTAGTTAGTCTAAGAGTCAAGATTCTTAAGCTTGAAGAATTAGTCTAATGTTTAATTGGATTCTTATCTTCTGGGATTCATACCGGACAAAAACAATCAATCATTATATAGAAATGGATTATATGCTAAACTACAAAATTAAAAACTTTCTTTAAAAAGTGACATCACTGAGACAGTGAAATGTCATTTTTTTATTGGATGAAGTTGACAAAATTTTGCTTTCAATTGTTTGCTTCACTCTTTACTACTACTAATAAAGATACTTGGCAAGAGCTAAACTGTTACAAATAAGAAAACAAGAAGAATGGTCGACAAGAAAAAGAAAAAAGAATATGATAAACAAGTTAAAACAGGATTGACCTCGACCATCATATCCACCGTCCATTCACTCCTAATCACAAACTTTTTTAAAGATTGATTAAGATGTAGCCATCCTTTGACCTATCGTTGCTTGTAGAGCCAAGTTAGCCACCAACACTCAAATCATTATAGACGACGATCTTAGACCAACCCCATTTAAGATATTCTATGCTTTTTTGCATCTACATTTCAGCATAGTAAACATATTCATAATATATATCCTCAATCGATTCTTAGATGTCTGAGATGCATGACCTAATGCCCCAAACATCATTGATTTTTTTTTGGATTTATACAAAATATGATGGTGCCATATCAATTTGATCTTTGATGTGTCCGTCTAGGTCTAGTCGGTAGTCGCAGATTAGTTTTGTAGATATTATCCTGAGGGCTATTCGTCCCGTGGTGGGTTGTTCCTTGCTTTCTTGGGGAGCTAGCATCGTATTGTCAACTCGATGTAATAATGAATATCTCAGTGGTTTGACAAACTATGATAAGATTAATTACGTAACTTTGTTAAGCAAAAAGTTTCAGTTGTAGTCTTGTAGATAGCACTCTCCAAAAAGTGTTAATGGATTAAAGAGTTAAAATGTGCTCCAATACGTAATTATTACAGTATATATATATTATATAACACTTCTTAATCTAAGACTTGTACTGGGTAGAGCTTTTAGCGGAAGTTAAAAAACTGTTTCTTAACTTCCGCTAAGAACTTCACTTTAACAATCATGGATTAATCATGCTCTAAAGCTGTTTTCGTAGCTCATGCTGCTTGGGTCATGCCGATATCAGCATTTGGTTTCGATATTTCCTTAAAACTCAAGTTAAAAAATGGTCATGATCCAATTAACTCTGGTTTGACCTAATAAGTGACCTTTAAAATATTTTATATTTCCACCACATTATATAATATAATATTTTTATATTTGCAATGATCAAATATAATAGTGAAACTAGACTCGCTGTTTAAAAAATAAAAACAACAACAAGACTCGTTGTTCTATATATAACCTACAACACTGAACTTGATCCTTTTAAATCAAACACTCTTTAAAAAAAATATTTAGAAATAATGGAGAAAAGCCAGAGATGTAACAAAGACACAAACATAGGCTTTTGCCTTCTTCCCTCTGAGCTCATACAAAACATTTTATTTCACCTCTGTATACCTGAGATCATCCGAATGAAACTACTCAACAAGTTTGTGTTAAACACAATCTCTGACCAAACCTTCATCAGACAACTCAACCATGGATCACAGAGAGACACGTGGATCTTTGTCTACACGAGGCGTTGGCGTCGCGACAACGGTGTGCTTCACGGTTTTTCCAACCGTTCTGTACGGTGGTTCAAGATTCCCGTGGCTGAAATTTTGACCGGTGAGGTTTTTCCCGGTGAAGATTTATATTTACTAACGGCTAGCGGTAATTTTCTTCTCTTTGCTTCTAATACTCATAGTGGAATCATAGCCGTTGATCTTGTGGACAAGAGTGTTAGAAGAATCAGCTCATGTCCTTTAGGTCCACGTGGAACGTCCTCGTGGAGACGGTCCGGTATGAAGCTTGTACCTGATCCATCTAATCCAAGTCATTTCCGGTTTATGTTTGCTGAGATGGTAAATAACCGACCGGTTCTGTTTACTTATCATTCTATTACAACCACGTGGACTACTAAAGAAGCAGAGGAAGTAAATAATTGGGGTTATAAGAAAAACAATAATGTTTTCTTAAGCTTATCAAACCGACCTCACGAGAGTATTGTGATGAGCGTGGACGATGGGTCGATGATAAATCGTGTTCCAGCGATTTTGAGGCCAATGATGAACCAAGAGGCGATCAGAGGATGCCCATCAAGTGTTGGGTTCAGCAGGAACGATCTAGAGAGTCAGTTGTTACATATACATGGAGATGAATACAAAGTTGTTATTAGGTTAGACACAATAGAGTTATCAAAGATGAAGAGAATGAAGAGTCTAGAGGTTTGGGAGATAAGTTCAAACGGTGAGAAGTGGGAGTTAGTGTCAAGAGCTCCAAGTGAAGTGATCAGCAACAAGCTTTGTGGTGTGATGATGGGATGCTTAGAGAGGAGATTAGGGGTGATTAGAGTGGCTTTAATGACGAATCGTGAGGGTTTATGGAATATTATATGGTTGGATTATGATAAGGAGAAGGATAAGTGGGAATGGGTCCCTTTACCACATTGTAGATTCTTGCAAGGCTCAAATATGGCTGGTATTAGCTTTTCTTCTGGTCTCACTTTTTCTTTGTAACACACTTGAAAAGTTTAATATAAATGTCGATATCAATCACCCGACCATACACTTTTTTTTTTATTGTATGATTGTTGGAATTAATAAATGAATCTCACGAGCTGGGACAGTGTCATGCTTCGTGAGGTTTCAAGTCAACCACGGATGCGAACTCTTTGAAATAATTGAATCACGGGCTCAGAAGAAGAAGATACAAGTGGAAAATAACAATAAGAGGAAAAGAAAACATTTGTAATCTATTACAAAAGATTATATTTTCAGAAACTCGTAGAAACATATAAAAACAAACCCCACACACTCAACCATGTAACTATATAACACTTTTGTTGTGTTTACTACAGTATGTGACATGTGGAAAGATTAAATCATGAATCACTAAACGAAGAATGTGAATGGTTTGAAGGTTGAACCAATGTCAATCTATAAATGTAATACTCCCTCCGTTTCATATTTGTTATTGTGGAGAAAAAATTTCGTTTCAATATAAGTGTTGTTTTAGAGTTTCAATGCAAAATTCATTAATAAGATTATTCACTTTATTTTTTTATTGGTTGAAATACGGTTAGGTGTATAGGTAATTGTGTTTTTATTTTGGAAATATACAAAATCATATATTTTTTAATATGTGTACATAAACCTAAAACGACAAATAATATAAAACGAAGGGAGTATATTAAAAGTCAGAAGCAAACAAAATATGTGAACTAGCGTTGTTGTGCAGCATTCCATCATCCAAAAAGATGGAGATCCAGTCAGATTGCATCCAACTCAACTTTTCTTTATCCAAAGAGTCTTTATAAGCTTGGCTACGTAGATCTCAAGCGCATTGAACTTGAATATAAATAATTGTATAGCATCAGATGATTTTAATATAAGTTTGCACTAAACAAGTGATTAACGTATGCGAAGGTGCACGGAGAGTTTTGATAAGAAGAGTAACGCACAAAGAGAATCTACGGGGCTTTCGGGTCCAGAACCTTTAGACATTCAAAACAAATATATATTATATTAGTTGTGTGGTATAGCTAACCAAAAATTTCATGTATATTATGTCATGATTTTATGAAAGATTTATAAATGACTTCATGTAATTATATAGAATTTATCCAACGAAAACAAAATAACCCAACAAAACATATATACATACACATGAGAGCAATGTTAACATATGTAGTCCTGAGTCATTTAGATCACCGAGCATTTCAGATTCTGCTGTGCTTTTAAGAACTTAGAAATGGATGACAGGGTTACAATTACAGAATGCGTTGTGACACGACACATTCAGATGTTTTAAATCAAATAGATATCAATATCAAAACCTGGTTACCCTGTTATGTTTCAACTAACTGGGTTTACAGATTCTAGTAACTGACTAAAACATAAAACTCCAAAACTACAAATCCATTCATTCGCCAGCTAACTCCTATCAGATGGGACATGTTACTACAGTTATTTCACATTTACATTACAACAAAACAGAGTATCAATACCCCTACTTGTCTGTAATAATCTTACAAAACGTAGAGAAGAAGATAAAACTACTTTTCTTGTATTAACCGGTAGATAAGGATACTGTTTACAAAATTGATACTATAGAGGCTAGAAACCATATAAAGTTACTAGAAGACACCTCTTTGAAAGTAAAAAAAAAAAGGTTGAGAAATGCAATTGAAAATCAAATGCTAAACAACTCATACATTAGTATCTCCTTTCCCCGGATTCAACTCATCATCAACCTTGTTATTGTGTGATGGACCATTGGTCTGTTTCTTAGCCCCAGTCACAGACTGTTGATAACCAACACCTCCACAGATAGTAACAAGAAGACAAACCAAACCAACAGGAGTGGCATGCTTATCCCAAATCACAACATTAATCACAACGGTCAAGAACTTATTAACAACACCAGTCACAGTAAAAGCAGTAGCAGAGATAGCTTGCCTAGCAGCAAAACCAAAGAAGCTAATGAGAAAACCAAACACACACGACAAGGCCACAGCGAAAAACGCAACAGGCTCAAACACATTCCCTCCGTTAGCATTAACCGCCGTGAAAACCTCAGTGTGTTCCCCAGTGAGGAACCAAAACACCGGCGCGATCATGAGAGACAAGAGATTGTTGTAAAGAACAAAACCCCACGTGTTGAGGTCAAGACTCGAAACCATATGTTTTATATAAACCATCTCGGTAGTGATGGTGACGAGATAGCCCAAGGCCCATGAATAAGCGGTTAGAGTGAAGGCAGAGTCGTTAGCCACGTAGCCAACGGCACCAGCGAGGATGACGAAGAGAGAGAAGAAGGTGAGCCTTGAGGGACGCGGCTGGGAGCGGAAGAGAGTGTCGGCGACGGCGACGAGGAGAGGGGTGAGGGAACGGAAGACGATGAAGGTGTCGACGTTGGCGTGGCGGAGGAGGTTGGTGTTGGTGAAGATGGCGAGGTAGAAGACGACGGCGGCGGGGAGGAACTTCTTGGCGGTGGGGAGAGTGAAGGGGTCGTGGTGGAGGAAGCCTGATTTGCCGAGGAGGTAGACGGAGAGAGAGGAGGTTAGGTATTGGAGGGCGGTGAGGAGGCCAGGGTAGTTGAAGAAGGTGATTGCGAATTTGTTGATGACGGCGAGGAGGCTGGAGCAGAGTGCGTAGCCGATTACGAGGCTGCTTGTTGCGTAGTATTGTTTGCGGGAGGAGGATGACATTGTTGAGAGATGTTGTGATTAGATGAGGAGAGAGAATGGATCTGGATCGAGACAAGAGAGTCAGTTTAACTATTGGAGGAGGAAGGAGATGACTTCATCAGTGTTGTTGTCTGAGATTGGCATTTTTGCCTTTCTGAGTAAAAAAAGAAAGAAATTACTGTTAATTTGGTCAAATGACCGTGTAACTGAATCTAAAATCTGAAACACTTGAAGGTAGAACGGACTATGAATGTTAGATCGCATATCATGTGTGGATCTCATCACTTTACCAGCCCCATGGCTAAGTACTTCTATTTAGTGATGAGAAAGGAAATATTCTTTATGTTCGGATATAGGAATTCTAACTCTTCCAACTTCAAGTTAGACGAACCGAATCTGAACACCAACCATTTCAGCCTAACAAGCAATAGCGTAATGATGATCGCCAAACCGACTCCCTGATACAACCATTGTAAGAAAAATGAATCTATATATAGAGGAGAACATTCAATAAAAAAGCATGAGACTTAGAGCATGTCCATTGAGGGGTTCTTAGGGAAGGGTTCTTAACGGGATTTAAGAACCGGTTCTTAAATCCCGCTAAGAACCTCTTCCTAAGAACCCCTGATGGAGATGGTCTTAGAGAATCTTCAACCAACTCCATAATTTATTACAAAATAGAATAAAAATTGAAATAATGAATAAGCAAAAAAGTCATTACTCTATTTATAGAATAATTATTTTTTTAATTGTTCATTACTCTATTTTTATTTTATTTTGAAGTAAGTTATGAAGTGGGATTGAAGATACTCTTAGAATAAGAAAGAGAAATAGTTACTGAAAACGAGTTAGATATTCGACTACTAATTCATTATCTTTTATATTTTCTTTTCGACTTACAATTTTATACTTCAATAAACGAAAATTTTCATTAAACGAAATATATGACCCTTAAACTCTGTTATTGTTTGGTTAAGATCGTTATAACTTAGTTATTTGTTTTAGAATTAACTTTTGTAAATATATTTTATTTTATTTAAGAGATTTTTGGTTATTTTATTTTTTTAATTAAAATTTAAATCAAAAAGAAAAAGAAAAAATATGGGGTCATTTTAGAAAGAGAAATTCCTTTAGATAGCCTATTTTAGTTTGTTTGTCACAAAAATAGTTTTTAAGAAAGAAAATGACCAAAATGTTTTTTTAGAAGCTAAAAAATTCATTTATATGCATTTATACCCTTAGGGTTAACTAATTTGGACTTTAGGGTTTAGAGTTAAAGGGTGGGTTTGGGATTAGGGTTTCAAATTTCAAAAAGAAAAAATCAAAATTAAAAAAAAAAGAGTCTATTTTAGTCATTTTATTTTTTAAGGGCTATTTTTGTGAAAAAAAAAAAAAAATGCTATGAGAATTGCCGTTTTAGAAAAGTTAACCCACTTGCGGGTCATTGCAGATTCTGTTTGCGTCGTGAGGGTTTTCAGATTCCGATCGAAACAAACTATTCTCTTCTCCTTGTGGGTTTCATCAAACATCACAATACTTTGAGGGGATATGGCTGCCGTAGGAGTGGAGTCGATGCGTCCCGAGACTGCGGTGGAGGAAACCTGCAACGTCAAGATAGCGGCAGCGAAACAAGGAGAGGGGCTTAAGCAGTACTATCTCCAGCACATCCATGAGCTCCAGCGCCAGCTCCGCCAGAAAACTAACAACCTCAATCGCCTTGAAGCTCAGAGAAATGAACTCAACTCTCGAGGTCCTTTTCTTTAACCCTAATTTCAGATCGATTTCTTTGTTAAATTGGATAGTTTTTATCATCTTGTTTGGTTCCGTTTTATCGGATTCTGTTAAAAGGTTTTCGATTTGGTTTTCCTTGGAGTTGGGTGCTTTAAAGATGTGGTTTTTAGCAGCAATAAGCTATCTTTAATTCAGATTCATTGATTGTGTTTGATCCTTAAGGGTGTGTGTGTGTTAACTTTGTATCAGCTTCTGTCTTCTACTTGGTTGTTTACCAAATTAATGTACTGACTGTGGTGAGGGTGCGAGAGACATCTATTAGTTTGATTCGTCGTTTAAGCTGGATGTTTAGAGTTATCTAGAACATGTTTACAAGTATAAAGGTGAATGCGATGATGAAAGTTTCGCACTTTGGCTCTCTTATATATTTTCTTGAATGGGTGTTCAACTGCCAAAAAAAAGAGTTGTTTCATGTGAATGTTATGGTGGAAAATGCATGGCTAATCGTGTTGCTACATTGGTGCTTGAAATTCTAGTTCTTTCGTTACTCTCTTTCACTGAAAGGAGTCCATATAACAAAGCCAATTCCTCTAATCCATAGTTTTAGTGAAGACTTTTGATTTTACAAAACAGTCACGGTTTTTATCATGACCATCATCATATTTATTATGCTTGAAGGTTTTCTTACTAGTCTTTATAATTTCTAGTTTATTATTATTTTGAACCTCTTTGACACTAGTTCTTTTCTCTGAACGAAACAGTACGAATGCTCAGAGAAGAGCTGCAGCTACTTCAGGAACCTGGATCCTATGTGGGTGAAGTGGTGAAAGTGATGGGGAAAAACAAGGTCCTGGTTAAGGTACAATGAATCTTTATATCATATGGTTTGGTCTTGTATGTTTTGTAATCTTATGAACATAGCTACCAATAAGGCTTACACTCTCTATTTTTTTTCCAGGTTCATCCAGAGGGGAAGTATGTTGTTGATATTGATAAAAGCATAGACATAACGAAAATCACACCATCAACAAGAGTTGCTCTGCGTAATGATAGCTATGTTCTCCACCTCGTCCTGCCAAGTAAAGTTGATCCCCTAGTCAACCTTATGAAGGTTGAGAAGGTGCCAGACTCCACGTATGACATGATTGGTGGTCTTGACCAGCAAATCAAGGAAATAAAAGAGGTATGCATGCTCGCTTAGTGATAGAAAAAGCAAAGCTGAAAGTCACTGGTTAATCAGCTATCCTTTCTGTTGTTTCATTCTTCTTGATAATTTGATTGTCCATCAGGTCATTGAGCTGCCAATCAAGCATCCTGAATTGTTCGAGTCTCTTGGAATTGCGCAGCCAAAGGTAGACATGCATTCCAAAGCTCCTCTCTAAATTGTAACGATGTTACGTGGGATTATAGATGATATCATCTTCATTTCTTTTCTAGGGTGTGTTGTTATATGGTCCACCTGGAACTGGGAAGACACTTTTGGCTCGAGCTGTGGCACATCACACTGACTGTACGTTCATCAGAGTTTCTGGTTCCGAGCTGGTCCAGAAATACATTGGAGAAGGTTCTAGAATGGTCAGAGAACTCTTTCTGATGGCAAGGTTTGTATATGCGAGGCCCTGTTTTGAAATTTCAAGCATATATGTAGTGGTTCACTGGTTGGTAAGAAAAGATGGAATTGTTGACAAGATTAATCTTTTTACATGTCCGTTTAGTATCTGAAGTGGACGAGTAATGTTAAATAAATTTAGGAAAGTGATCTCTGTTGCTACGATGAATATGGTTCCATGGTGTAGAAAATCTCAAGGATGAATGTTTTCTATAGATTAGCAATGCTTACAAATATTCTGTCATGGTAGTGCCTAACATTTAGACCCACAATACACATAGATGAGATGACTGTGTTGAAAATATTATTGCTTGTTGGCTTCCTTTACTATTGCTGATGGTTTATGGGTGTTTCAGGGAGCATGCACCATCAATCATCTTCATGGATGAAATCGATAGTATTGGGTCTGCTCGTATGGAATCTGGAAGTGGAAACGGTGACAGTGAGGTGCAACGAACTATGCTTGAGCTTCTCAATCAACTTGACGGTTTCGAAGCGTCAAACAAAATCAAGGTACTTGTTAAAGTATCATGAATCGGAAAAGGGCAAGTCTGTGGTATCATAGTCTGAATTCGTAGACAAACTCATTAATTATCTCAAATGACTGTGGCAGGTTTTGATGGCGACAAATCGAATAGATATTCTGGATCAAGCTCTTCTCAGGCCAGGAAGGATTGATAGGAAAATTGAATTCCCCAATCCCAATGAAGATGTAATGCTTGTGCTTATCATGTATATCATGGAGTTGCTCGAGTATATAGTTTTTGTAGAACATGGTTGACTAATGTGTATATATTTTCTTAAATGTGTTGGCAGTCACGTTTTGATATCTTGAAGATTCACTCGAGGAAGATGAATTTGATGCGTGGAATTGATCTGAAAAAGATTGCAGAGAAGATGAATGGTGCTTCAGGTGCTGAACTGAAGGTAAAAGTGTTTTTATTCCCTTCTCTATCTGTCTCTCTCGCCATAGTTTCTCTGTCTTATGGTACTTGGTTATTACGGGTCAGGCTGTGTGCACGGAGGCGGGCATGTTTGCGCTGAGGGAGAGGAGAGTACACGTAACACAGGAAGACTTTGAGATGGCGGTGGCGAAGGTTATGAAGAAAGACACAGAGAAGAACATGTCTTTGCGTAAGCTCTGGAAGTAGGAATCTCTCTGTTCTGTACTTTACAGATTCGTTTCACACCCGAGGAGTTTAGAGTTTCTTTTATTGCGTGCTGAAATAATTTCTCCGTTTGTTCTTTAAGCATTTTGAAAACAAAGTTGTTTACTGCCTAAACACTAGTGTTATTAGCTTGAATGTTCTTTAATCAATCACAACAATTTCACCGTTTTAAACTCTAAGAGCATCCACAATGGTGTACTCCCATTGTAGAGTTCTTAGCAACAGTAAAATCTTTTTTTTTTCTTAGTTTTTTCTTAAAAAAAAATTTAAAAACGGAACCAATCACGGGTCGCCACGTGCCGTGGAACCCGTGAATAATGTAAGGATTGAGTCCTTAGCTAAGAATTTTAAGAACTCAATCCTTAACAAAAAAAAATGGACCCCACCAAATATATTAATATTATTTTACTAAAAATTGGCTTCTAAGGATCCCCATTGGAGGTGGTCTAAGAAACAAAGAGTACATTATGGTATAACATAAACAGGTTTGATTAAAGAGGAATGTACCATATATGAGGAAATTCACCACTGTGCAACCGTAATCATCTCCCGTCAACACCGGTTTACAATTCATACCGGGCCTGCACAAAAATAGTGGGCTTGGAATTGAATGCTCAAAAAGATCTGACGGTGGAGAAAGCTGCGTTGAAATTTCAGAACTATCCAAAAGAAGGAAATCTAACGGTCGTTAGAATAGCGTCAGACCTAAGCGGAAACCCTTGCAAAATTACCTCTTTTAAAAACCAATCTCCCTCTCGCCGCTTCTCTTCTTCTTCTTAACATCATCTCCACGCACACACACACACACACACACACATCGCCTGATCCTCGCGATTTCGAAAACATGGTAAGATTCTCCTCCTTCGATTAGATTGCGTTTTTACCTTCAGATCCGTTGTGTTTCTTCTTCTTGTATTGTTAATTGATCGTTGGTATGTTGTTTCAGGCTCTACCTAACCAGCAAACCGTGGATTATCCCAGCTTCAAGCTCGTCATTGTTGGTGACGGAGGCACAGGTACTACTCTTCCCTCCGCCTTATATGTCAAGAACATTCTTGAGATTTTCTGAGGCTTATAACTCTGTTCCGTTAATATCAGTGCTAAGTAGATTTTGCGAAATCGATTTGTATACATAACTTACTGGTTGTTTTCAGTCAGTGGTTCGTTCAATTGATTCTGTAAAAGATGGTTGAGATATGCCTTTAATTATTTTGCTAAGAGCTTCGGATTTTGTGCAGGGAAAACCACTTTTGTCAAGAGACATCTTACTGGCGAGTTTGAGAAGAAGTATGAACGTAAGTATCAACAAATCTTGCTCGTGAATACACGTTGTTTAAGCATTCTTCACGACTTGAATTTTGATTTGGGGTGTGTGTTGCAGCTACCATTGGTGTGGAGGTTCATCCTTTGGATTTCTTCACAAACTGTGGCAAGATTCGTTTCTACTGCTGGGATACTGCTGGTCAAGAGAAGTTTGGTGGCCTTAGAGATGGTTACTAGTAAGTAGATTCTCTTTTCCTATGATCTTACTTGTATGTTGTTGAATTAATCTCCTTGGATTAGAGATGGTTGTGTAGTTTCGAATAGCTCTGGTTATGTTGTAAATGTTATCTCCTAGGATCTTAATATGTGTAGTTTCGATTTTCGAATAGCTCTTGTGATTATTGTTTATTTTGTCTTTTCATTTGGATATATAAAGCTAAAGTTTTTTTATTTTAATTTGTCTTGCAGCATCCATGGTCAATGTGCAGTAATTATGTTTGACGTCACAGCACGGCTCACATACAAGAACGTTCCAACATGGCACCGTGATCTCTGCAGGGTGTGTGAGAACATCCCCATTGTTCTCTGCGGGAACAAGGTCGATGTGAAGAACAGGCAAGTCAAGGCCAAGCAGGTGACGTTCCACAGGAAGAAGAATCTGCAGTACTATGAGATATCTGCCAAGAGTAACTACAATTTTGAGAAGCCCTTCTTGTACCTCGCTAGGAAGCTTGCTGGCGACCAAAACCTTCACTTTGTTGAGTCACCAGCTCTTGCTCCACCAGAGGTTCACATCGACTTTGCTGAGCAGCAGAAGAACGAAGCTGATCTCATTGCCGCCGCTGCTCAGCCTCTCCCTGATGATGATGATGACGCTTTTGAGTAAACAAAAAATCTTCCAAGATGTATGCTACTGTGTTTTTGCTGATTCTCTCTCTTTTGTTTTGGGTTTTTTCTATGTTGCGTTGATGTTACATATAAAATGAATCGAGTTTTTTAGAACTAAAATTCGGAAGTATCGAGATTGTTCCGTTTTGGAATAGAGCGAGTTGTTTTGAAAACAAAGAGATTATGCAATCAAGGATCTTTTCTTTTCTGGGGAATACTCGCAACTTTAATCTTTTGAGGTCTAGTTTGTTTGTATGTCGCTGTGACTGTTTAGTTTTCATGTTGCTGCTGTGACTGTTTGTCTTACATGTTGCGATCTGTATGTAACCCACAAGTCACAGCTTGTTGTCACTGCCATCTCTGACAAGTAGCAAGTCACAGCTTGCTTGTTGTTTGTTTCACTGTTGTGTGACTAATGAACTTTACTTGCAGGAATCGTTCAAAATGACATTTACAAGCTCGGGGAGAAGAAATCAAATAGCTTCGTTTGAAAACAGAGTGACTTTTGTACAACATTGTAGTACCTTAATTGCGATCAGTTTTTATCTATGTAACACAAATTGTGGTTGTCGAATATGCTTGGCTATCTGTATGTTGTGCTGTTGTCATCAGAGATAAGGTTTCTTATCTGCAACAGATGTTCCTCATTCGAGATGTTCAATCTCAGACGGAGGTTTGTTATCCACGTTTCTTGTTCCCATGTTATAATCGGTCCAGACGCGTGCAATCTCTCGATACTGCATCGGTATTCATCCAGCTCCAGCCTATGAACATCAGCAGCTTCTGAGCCTTTTCCTGGACGCCCAAACTTCTTGATACTTCTGTAGCCACAAGAGGATGACTCGGTGTCACTGGAGTTACTGGTTTCTATGGGACCAAAAGAGACGGTAGTTAACCCATCCATGTCCATGCTACTACAACTACCAACAGAAGAAGCAACACTCTCCCTATCTTCTTCTTCGACTTGTGTAGTTTGATCGTGTGGTGTAACCAAAGAGTAGGTCCGTTTCTTTGGACCTTTTCTCGAAAGTACATCAGACGCATTGACCTTGTCTTTGCTCTTCAAATTCACCTTTCTCCTCACATTTCCTGTTGAAGTCTGTGCGCTTAATCTCGATGAACCCTGTGGCATAAACAAAATGTCAGCACACAAAAGCCTTTGAAAGATTTATATATATTGACAAAAGGAAAGAAACAAGTACCTGCCCGACCATGATCCACTCATTGTCTTGCCAAGATTGTCTGACCCGAATGTCAGATTTGGTTGCCTTGACCTTGACTGAGGAACCAAGTAATCTAACCAAGACACAATCATTCTCCAAAACCTTGGAAACAATAGCCATCTTCCAGGAACAACTTTGGAAAACCTCAAGAACGTCACCAGGAGCCCAAGAACGTAGGACTTGTGGAGGATGAGGAGGCTCAGGTCTCATACTCTTCCTAGGCACCCTCTCTGTAGCGTCATCAGTATCATACATGACTGTGTAATAATGCCCATTACCTGATAATATCTCAGCAGATCGCCAAGCACCAGATGGAATTGATGATTTGGTCAACACTTCCACTTTAGTTCCTTTCTTGAATCTCATGATCTATGCTTTCGAAAAAGAACATGTGATGATGTTAATATCTTTTCACATTCTATTTGCTTATGATGATCCACTGCAAATAGTACATACAAATATCAAGAAATAAGCTGGACCAATAGATCCGTAAGAATCTTTCACATCCATAAACTTCAATCTGTTGTCAGATTCTTTTGCTTCATAATCACTAGAGATTGCAGAGAAGTCTACTTATTGCAAAACAAGAAAACAGTTGAGAGAAACATAGCATGGATTCAGAGATTGAAAAGTATGATGATGACTCAAAAATGTATATGATCAATCTTTCATTACTGAGAAATTGAAAACTCAAAATTTCAATTTAGAAAAAGGCATAATAGATATTGTGTTTTTACCTTAAAACAAAGAAAGAAGTTTGGTCACTGAATGTTTAGCACGCAAAGGAAGCCATGATTATGCTGTCACAAACAACTATTTTTTCTAATTGATTTTCTGGGTAACCAAACAAGGATCAAAGGGGGTAAAGAACAGAAAGAAAAAAAAAACTTATAAAATTAGGAAAAAGGAAATAAAACAAAAGATAATAAAAAGTTTTGGCTTATTACACATCAGCTAGCAAAACAAAATCCATATGTTTTAACTTTAAATGAAAACATTCGAAAATAATAGTTCAAGGTGTAAAACCAACTCCCTTTGGGCTCTGGCACTTTTATCCATCAAGCCCGCATGAGACATGGCCTTTTGTTTGATAGATTTTTTTTTTTTTTTTTCTTGACTAAATGGGTGATGGTGAGAGAATTTGGTGAGTGGCAATGATGTGATGTTTTATTGGAAGTATACATGTAAAATAGTCAATGGCACAAAGAATGTTAAACGTTGGTCTATATCTAGAATGGAAAGTTGATGTATATGACAACCAAGAAGGAAAACATTGTGTAAATTAAAAAAAAAATTATTGAGAAATCATTTACGAGTGGAAGTAATGGCTTTGGCCTCTGGTTCATGCATGGCTAGCAATTAATATAGGAAACAAATCAATAGAGATTTGTTTACGAAGGTTCATACATTGTTAGCCACGTTAGATCGTTTTCTACCCCCCTCCCAATCAGTATAGAAATGCATAATTCATTAACAATTTCATCAATGATCAATACAAAAGCGTTTAAAAAGGACGATATATATCCGTTTATTTATTTCATATCGGTGAGCAGCACGAGCGAAGTGCGTGTTTAAGTGTGCCAAAAGCAAAAAGTTTACAGAGAAAAAGAAAAAAAAAGAAACGTTTATGGGGATGGTGAGAGGTCAGGTGGCTTTTAGATAATTTCCCACTTCAGTTTTGAAGACATTAAAGATAATGAGAGATCGTAGGCTCCATATTAACGTACCAAAGAAAATGTTTTAAAATAATGTTGTCGTTGTCTTGCATTATTTTGTTAACATTTTCTTGGATTCAGAATGGATAATGAAACCAACTGTTTTTATTTGCTCATTATTATTTGGATGGAATATTTTGTCCCCATTTACTCAGTTCAATCAAAGTCCCATATAGTGTATGAAGATAAATCTGATATTGTTGTTTAACATGTTCATCAAAAACATAATCTAAAATCTGTCTCCTCAAAATTTCCATTAGAGAAAGTTACAACACACTTGCTTTCTCTGGATAGAAAGAATGATCAGTGTGCAAGTGATTATGTTGCTGTTCCTTCCACGCATGGAACTTCACTCTTACACCCTTCACTACTGATCCACTCTAACACCGATGAACAATCCTCTCGCCCTACGAAATGCCTTCACAAAACAGATTCCACAAACCATAAATAATCAGAAAAAAACTAAGCTAGTGTTTTGATCTCTGTACCTGTTTCTGGGGCGGTACCCCTTTAGTGCATTAGCTTCTCGAGAGTTTCTCAAGTCTTTGTTCATCCTGAGAGAATCTGGCACAACTAGCGTCTCTGTTTCCCTCTCATATGCATCATAAATGAATTCAAGTATTGTATCCTGCAAGGAGGCCAAAAGGATTATCACCAGCAAACCAATAGTTACATAAGAGACTGAACAGAATCAGACACATGTATATACCAGAGGTTTAGAAGCATTAAGCCAGTGGTACATAGGCTCACACCTGAACCATGTCATTTGCCTTTTTGCAAAGTTCCTGCCCATCAATCAAGCAAATAAAAGTGAAAGATAATGAATCCGTGTGCAGAGAAGCTTATATGTAAACACTAAGATATTTCAAGTCTATGCAGAGGAATCACCTGGAGGCTTGCTGAAATTTGTTCAAAAACCCATAGAACTCTCCAGGGGAACTTACACCCCCTTGTCGACGACACTTCGATAGATATTCCATGGCCTGAAAACAAGGAATCATATTACCATTGTTGATCCAAAAACAGTATCAAAGTAAGAATGAACACCTCTTCTCAGAAAATAAAGAGTTTTACCTGTCTGTACCCAATGGCACGAGTTGCAGAGCTTGTATTTGGAAGAAGACCAAGATCAAGAAGCCATCTAGCTTCTGACAACACTCCACTGGCACCTGATGTTGAGAGACAATAAGCATCAAACGGAGGCAAACATATACAAAACTGCATATGACACAGCAAAGTGAATGCAATTTTTCTTTCATAGGGAGCAACAGCATCCTTGTGAGTTATTAACTTATTAATATTAATTTAAGTAATTGCACTTACTTACCTGAAAGCATGTCTTCACATCTGAAATCAATAGACCTGTAGAGATCAACCCGTGGGCTTGACAGGAAAAAACAGAGAAAGTCATAATCCAAATCTGTCTGTATGTTTTGGATAGATATATCAGCAGGTGAACCATTCTCATCAAAGTCATTGGCATCAGGAGAATTCAAATTTTCTCGAAAAGAATCGTATGGAACGCGAAAAGAAGACGGAGGAGATCCAGTTGACTGCCATGGAAACAAAAACATATAAGTTTTAATAGCATACACAGTCCATTAGACACTTCACCAAGATTAAAGCTGATAACAGTCAAACCTTGAGTATCTCAAGGCTACGCCGTAGTCTGTACCAATCATTACGAGCTAAAGAAGAGGCTTTGTGATCACCAGCATTGACCACAAACTCAACAGCTGCATCCCAGTTATATTCGGTTTGAAAACCAATTAGCATATCGTGGACCTCAGACACGATCTCTGGGGAAGGTTTAGGCACATCTGGCTTCCCATAGATAAACCTAACATCAACTAGAGCATTAGAATGTGTGAAACATATACAAGAGAGGGCACAAGAGAAGAAGTATATAATCAATCTCCTAACATACCATCGCAGGTACAATCCAGTGCCACCTGTAACGATGGGAACACGCCCTCTACTAAGGATATCTTTAGTAGCTTGCCTTCCATCTTCGAAAAATTTCCCCACAGAGTAGTCTAAATAAAAAACATAGAAAATGAGAAGTTTCTAGTCGTAAAAAGCATTTAGAAATGAGAGAGCTGAAACAAACCTTGAGATGGATGCAAAATGTCGATAAGATGATGGGGCACCTCCTGTACAATATGCATAACGTGTCAAGCTCAAAGGAGTACACACTTTCATATACAATCTGATTCATGCCAAATCTTACCAACTATATACATCAGAAGGGTACCTTTCTATCGGTTGCTGATGGCTTGGCTGATCCAACATCAAGACCTCGGTACACCTGCTATCAATCAAGACAAAAGCAAGAACCTTTTTTAATAACTAAGAAGACAAAAAGAAAGAAAGAAACTTCAACTCCAACATTTTCAGATACAAATGGGTCAAACAGACAAAACTCTTTGAACTGAAAGTACAAGTCTTGGGTTAAGCAAAGCAGTCATCTTTTCTGTTCAAGAAGACCCTACCAAATGGTCAGGTTTCAAACTCAGAGTGAACCCCATGCACTCTAAATGAGCAATAAAAGCTTAACCAGAGAGCATTCAAGTTAAAGATAGGGTCTTGGGTTAAGCAAAGCAGTCATCTTTTCTGTTCAAGAATACCCTATCAAATGCTCAGGTTTCAAACTCAGAGTGGACTCTAAGTAAAAGATGGAAGTGGCACTGGGACCTGAACGGAGTCAGCACTGATGATTTCGCCGTTGAGACGCTTAGCTAGTTCAAAGGAGAGTCTGCTTTTCCCGGCGCCGGTGGGACCGGAAATCACAATCACCTTCTCCTTCTCGGAGTTTCTCTTCCCGTTCAGAGAAACAGAGCATGACGTGGCTCCTCCGGAGAATCTCCGGCGCAATACAAGGCACGGCGGTTGCAGTCTCGAGGAACACGTACGGGTTAACACTACGCCACTGTGAATAATCACCATTACAGGTTTCTTCGACCGTTAAGGGAAGCTTCAAAACTTGAAGAAAGGCTCATCTCGAAGACAGCGAGCGAAGGATTAGAGAAGTACGGTTAGGTTTACTGATTTAACCGAATCCAAGTTATGAACCGAATTGGAAATGGTTTAGTTACATTGCCGGCTAAAACGAGTTTTCTAGAACAATGTTTTTTTCGGGTTAATTAATTACAAATTTAACATGTTGTCAGTTTATTGCTCATTTCATTACTTTTCACATTTTTCACACATTAATAAAGTGAATGAAATATATTTAAATTGTTATTAATTACATCTATTTGATCAATTATATTTGAAATAAATAAAATTATTTATAATAATTTTAAACTGAAAGTAAATATAATTTGCATTGAAAATTTTAAGTACTATTTTTTATGTAAAAAGAAAAAATGTTAGTTAGGCGATGAGAGAAAAGCAGTTAGGTGATGGGGAAAGCGATTGTCTCAACTACTAATTTCTCTGCAATTTACATTCTACAGTGTTGACTCCAACATTAAGACGAGTTCGGTTCGTAATGGTATCTTCAGATTCTTTTTCAAAATTATGTCTTTGTGGTTTTTTCTTCATTCTAATGAAGTCAAGTTGCATAATTATTCACGGTGCATTGGGTGTTAATTATTTTATCTCTCAATTCATTGTTCTTATCTCCGATATGGACATAGCCATGATCGACAATACAATCTATATGATTGTGTTGAATCCATATCTAAGTGGTAAGAACTTATTCTAACCGCTTTGTTCTGGAAACCGTTGCCATGGAAGCCACCATGGATAGAGTGTGCAATAATGAAGAATAGGAGAACATATTTTTTGTTGTATGACGATGTTTTTTCAATCGTTGAAAATTGGCAGATTCAAAATTTATTTTTTTCGAGAGAATCAATATATTGGATTCTTAATCGATGAATATCTATAGATCTAAATTGGAGTCTGGTCAATATCATATAACAAAGAAAATTGGAAATAGCATCGAAAAATAGAATTGGTATTCTATTATCGAAGAAGATGGCTCAGAAGAAAACCTCTGTGAATTTTTATTTTATGTGGTGTATTGTATTTCTACATTTAAATTTGCAAATGGTTGCATGTTTATTATTTTATCTGTAACCTTACATTTTATATTAATAAAGTTGTTAAAAAAAATGTTAAAATAACATTATTACGAAAGAGATGGAGTAATAAAAAAAATATTGTAACAAAGTCAAATAAACAATCCGCAAATGTTGTAACTGAAATCATAGATATCGAAACGTTATTGAAGTGATCACAAATTAACAATGGTCATTCCTTTACGTTTGCATGTTATTAGTGGTAGTAGTAGAAGGAACACTCGAAAAAGCCCAAAGAACAAAAGCACATAGAAAGAGAACAAGAGGGATTATGTGAATAGCTCTCTCTCCATTAGCAGACTTGTAATTATTGTTGTGGAGCATCAGGTCCTTCTTGGCGACGTCATAGACCACGAGACCGTCGGGGCTTGAAGAATCAGGCGAGAGGTTAATCAGAAACTCTTCGGATGGCCGAGAACTAATCTGTAACCTCTGCATCGTGTTGGCTTGATTTGGACTTGTAAGTATTATATTAGCGATGTCTCCTTGTATGTTTTTGTGACAGCTTTGCGGTTATGTATGGTTCTCTATTCATGATCACAGTTTCAACTCTATATATAAGAGTTCAAAAGTCAAAGCGTATCCTTAGAGACATTTAAAGTAGCATATTCAAATTCCCCAAGTTGTGGCTTAAGTTATGATGAATATGATCAGTGAACTTTGCTTTCAAATATTAAAATTGTTATTATAATTTTCGATGATAAGACTAAGATTCGCTTAGGCTTCCAAGACGAGTTGTTAAAATATGAAAACGAGTAAAAAATAAAAGTGATATTTTACCAAAGTATAATACTATACTATATCACTTTAATATCATATATTAGCAGGCTAGTAAAAGTTCTTATAGAAATATCCAATCTTGTTACCTTGTAGTATATCCCTACAAGATATTAAAGTGATCTTGAATAGAATCATACTTTGTATACTTAATACTTTGAAATGTAAAATAACATGTACATGATCTTAAACCAAAAGTTTTGCGTGTGAAGGCACAACCACAATGCATGCATATTCCAAAAATTATACTTGGGAATGTTTTATACTTCCAAAAGTTTTCCAGGTTTATACATACATATTAAAAAAACATATAATTTTGTGTATTTTCAAAATCAAAACACAATTACCTATACATATAATCATATTTCAACCAATAGAAAAATAAAATGAAAAAAACTTATTAATAAATTTTACATTAAAACTCTAAAACAAACACTTATTTTGAAATAATTTTTTTTTTCCTACAATAACAATTAAATCGAAACGGAGGGATTACTTGTTTAGTAAATGTGCAAGTGTAAGTTGAGTTAATTCTTTTTATTTTGATCAATTAGCTTTATGAAAAAATTACATACTACAAGAAGTTACATTGTTTGACCAATTTCTAATAATTATATATTCATGGATACATTAGAAATCAAGATATCAAACGTTGACAAATAAACAGCAGGGAGGGATGAACTCTTTCAAAAGTTTAAGATATGTATGTTGTTTGGAGCCTTGCAGCGAACTTGAAGGTGCACATGCGAATCTTTTCCTTAAGTCAAAACCTGTACGTGTTCATATGACATTTTGGACTTCTTCTTCTTTTACAATTTTCGATTGTAATAAATGCTTAAGCAAATATCTATTCAGAAATATATACACCAGAAATATAAAAAATTTGTGCACTATACCATAAATCGATATCACATTTTTAACGGCTTTAATTGCAGGCATACCCAATCATTTAAATCCTGTTTTGACTTTTTGAGGATTCAAAAGTTCTTAGAAACCTCTCACTTATTACTTGAAAAAATCAATTAAATGAAACCAATCTATTTTGAATAATCGTCCTCAACTCATTCTTGATTTTGGTGTTCCTTTCTTGTGTTTTTCTTTGAAACGCCTCCTTTCTTGTGAATAAAGTTTTCGACTAAAGTTAAATTTGAAGAAGTCAAAACTTTAAAGTACTAGTATAAAATGAAACTGGTAGCATAGAATTGGTTTTTTATTTGTCGGCCAACTAATGAGAAGTGATTTCGTATGACTGATTCCCGTTGACCAAATGTGATGTACGAAAGATGGAAGGCCAACCAAAGCATACACCGTTTTAACAAACCATAACCAAGCGTTAACTTGGAGAAATACAAAAATAAATAAAAACAAAAACATTTACCCTTATTATCATATTAAGTATGATTTTAATATATTTTTTTTGTTACATAAAGAGTGTTGTTTTATAATTCTAATGTAATTTATATTTACTTTCAGTTCAATATTAATTACAAAATGTATTGATCTTATAAATAAATTTATTTATTTAAAATATTATCCGTTAAATAGATAATATTATTGAAAATATAAATATATTTTAATCAGTTTTTTAATATGTGTGAAAAATGTTTAAGTGATACTCTTTGTGAAACGGTAGAAGTAGGCCTGGGCATAAAATCCGTAACCCGAAATCCGAACTGAACCCGAACCGAAAAACCCAATCCGTACCCGGTCCAACATATAAAAAATACCCGAATGGATCTTCTAAGGTGGTATAAAAAAAATCCGAATCCGAAGTGTTATTAACCAACCCGAACGGGTAACCCGAAAAACCGAAAAAACCGAAAAATCCAAAAAAATATCCGAAGAAACCGATCTGAATGTCCAAACTATTATACAATATAATTATATGAAACATAAATATATACTTTAAATATTTAATTTCATATTTATTTTGATATGTTATCTAACAATAAGTATCTAAAATTAAAATAAATACCTTAAATACTTAATTATATATAAATAAGTATATATTTCTTATGTTTTGCTTTTAAATTTTAGATTTTATTTCGGGTATATCCGAACCGAACTGATATCACCCGAATCCGAATGATATATGGTTACTTTATGGGTTCTAGGATGTGATACAAAATTGATCCAAACCCGATGTGTTATATCCGAACCCGACCCGTATTTGCAAATTTACTAGAATGGGACCTAAGAGGTGTTATAAAAAAGAACCGAAATCCGAAAAACCCGACCCGAACGCCATCGGGTACCCGAACGCCATTGGGTACCCGAACGCCAGGTAGAAGATTTGACGATGTTCTCTAATGAAAAAAATTGTGCTCAAAACTATAAAATGCACATTTTTAAAATAGCTACAACGGTTAAGCAAAATCGATGGAAGATGACACAACGGTTCAACCCGATCGATAGTTATCCTATAAAATATGTAAATGAGCGCGTGTCCACCAATTAAGGCATGTTTCCGACCGGCGGAGCCAGTCTCCGAAGGCAAACCTAATTTATTAGATTATTATATTTCAGCTGCATGTTCAAAGTCAACAAATGCTCACGTCCGGCAATATATATAAATATATATTAGTTTTGGATATATTTTTCCCTGAGGTAGACAAATCATATCACATCCGAATCATCCGATTTGGAATTAGTTACAAATTTTCACATAGTTAATTAAGTTTTCACAAACCACACATTAGAATTAAGTACAAATTTAAAAATTAAATCTGACCAAAATATAATATATGTTAAGTTATATTTCCTATGTATCAAAATAGTTAGGTTTTAAGGTTTTTGTACACAAATTAGAAAATACAAATTTTTATTTAATTTTTTCGTTTGCCTAAAAACAACAATAATTATAATTATTTTTATCAATAAAAAATTATATTGCAGAATACAAATAGTCGAAATCATCAAATTATATTAATTTTTTACATAAAAATTTAAAAACATCACTTAAAACAATCTTTTTTTTCTTAAAATACGTGGGAGTATACTCTTTATATGGCAGTTTTCCCTAATGATTTTATTTTTTTCAGCATGCACTCAGATCGATTGAGTTGTAGAATCTGTCAAATTACTGTTATATTATTGGGATACCACTTTCCAATACTACACTTATAAAAATTTACAAAAAGACTTCTTTTAAAGAACAATACTCCTTCTGTTTCATAATAAGTGTCTTTTAGAGTTGTGCACACAGATTAAAAAAACATTTAATTTTACATATTTTCCATATAAAAATATCATTCCCCATACACCCAACCATATTTCAACCAATAGAAAATTAAACTAGAAAATAAAATTAATAAATTACGCATTGAAAATAGAAAACGACACTCTTTATGAAATAAAAATAAAACTTCAAAACGACACTCTTTGCGAAACGGAGGGAGTATAATCTATCACAAGTTGCACATGTGAGTGACGCATTTAAGATTATTTATGACAAACCTAACCTATATATTGGTACATTGTACTATACACGTCTCTATATTAATATAACTTCTATTATATTTGTTTAACTTAAAAAAATCATAATTGGCCATGAGTTCAACAACTCTTTTTTGCTTTTGATATTACAAAGTAAAAATAAAATATTATTCAAAAAACACGGAATCTCAATTACTGACAAAATAACTTAAAAACTAGGTGTTTTGCCCGCACATGCGGACATAAATATTTTATAGTTACTTATTAATAATATCATTACTAATTAAAATACTATAATAATAAATTATTTTTATGTTTTCATTTAATTTTTATGTATTATGAATTTTTAAAAAATTCTTATGCATATATATTCACTATTAATAAATAAATTTTCGAAATCGCTCAATATTATCTTTTCAATTATATAAAATTAATAATTTTACTTGATTAATATTTAGTTATGTGTTATCTATTTTTTAAATTTTAATTTTTTTATTAAACGATATTTTTTAGATAACAACACAATATCTATAAGAATTATCTTTTTATTTAAAATATATTTTTAGATTTTGAATAATTCTTAGTATTATTAATTATTAATTTTAATCACTTATATAATAAAAATCATTTAATTTCGTTTTTATTTTAGAGTTAATTTATATATTTTATTTTTTAAGGGTATAAACGATATTGACCGCTCTAACTTTTAACGTGAGAGCTCGAATACGAAAAATCACTTCGTAAATAATAGTATAGATAGATAATATTCAGCAAATATAGTTCAATTCAACACCAAAAAAACGATAAAGATACAATACAACCTGTTGTGTCTTTTTAAAAACATTTCCCTTTCCTCCTTGTTCAACTCAGAAAGAGAGTTACCATGCTCATCTGAAAAGAAAAAAAAAAGAACATGAAGTCAGAGAAGCTCTAAAGCCTGTAATGGAAGACAAGAAAGCAAACATAATCGCCACCATATCCATCTTAGCCCTTGTCGTTGTAATAATCGCCGCAAGAGTTTCTCTAAAACTCTCCAAAACGTTTTACCTAATCGCCGGCGTCGGTATCTCCTTGATCCTCGCCGTGATCTGTTTCCTCATAATCCGTCGCCGTTACAACAGAGAGAGAAAGATCTTAGTGTCAAAGTACGTCTCCGAAGGCAGAGAGCTCCGGATCGAGTACAGTTTCCTCCGTAAAGTCGCCGGAGTCCCAACCAAGTTCAAGCTCGAGGATCTTGAAGAAGCCACCGACGGGTTCCGGATCCAAATCGGGAAAGGCGGGTCGGGTTCCGTGTTCAAAGGAGTTTTGAAAGACGGAAGCCAAGTGGCTGTGAAGAGAATCGAAGGAGAAGAGAAAGGAGAAAGAGAGTTTAGGTCAGAGGTAGCTGCTATAGCTTCCGTGCAGCACAAGAATCTAGTTCGGCTTTACGGTTACTCATCAGTGAATCCCCAGAGATTCCTCGTCTACGCGTATATACCTAACTCATCTCTCGATCTATGGATCTTCCAGGACAGAGGAGGGAACAGGAGAGCCAGAGGATGCTTGACGTGGGACCAAAGGTACCAAGTTGGAGTCGATGTAGCGAAAGCCCTAGCTTATCTTCATCATGATTGTAGGTCAAAGATCTTGCATCTTGACGTGAAGCCAGAGAACATTCTCCTCGATGAGAATTACAGAGCGGTGGTTACAGACTTCGGACTCTCAAAGCTGATTGCTAGAGACGTGAGCAGAGTTGTGACTGAGATTCGCGGTACCTGCGGATACCTAGCTCCAGAGTGGCTTCTAGAACACGGTATCTCTGAGAAATCTGATGTTTACAGCTACGGTATCGTGTTGCTAGAGATGATAGGAGGGAGGAGAAGTATTATGAAGGTAGAGGCTGAGGAAACGAACAAAAAGACGAACAAGAAGAGCAAGAAGAAGAAGTTAGAGTATTTTCCGAGGATTGTGAACCAGAAGATGAGAGAAAGAAAGGTAATGGAGATTGTAGATCAACGTTTGGAGGTAGGTGATGAAGAGCAAGTGATGAAACTGGTGTGTGTGGCTCTTTGGTGTATACAAGAGAAGGCTAAGAATAGGCCTGATATGGCTATGGTGATTGAGATGCTTGAAGGGAGAGTTCCGGTGAGTGAGCCTCCGGATTCACAACTTGTTGTGGTCGATCTTTTGGCAGCTGGTGATGATGATGATGATGATGGTGCAACTACAGGTGTACGACGTGTTGTAGATGTACCGAGGTTGCATATTCAGAGGGAAAGGAATTTTCGTTTACCATCTATTTGTTCTAGCATCATATCTCCCATTTCTCCACGGTAGAGTTTTGGTTTTGTTCATTTGATATGTAATACGACACATTTTCATTACTAGAATTGAACACAACATTATGGTTTTAACGGAAGCTATCTCGCATCTGAAAAGAAATAGTAGCTAAGAGGAGTCCAAACACACGCAAGTCCAACTCAAAATCAGTATGTAAGTAAGCACAATTTATAACCAGGATTGAACAAAATAGGTTTGATTGTTTCAACATTCTTCTTAGCATTAGCTAAAATTTATCACTATGAACCTCATACGCACACTCACTCGGTCTGTAGACTCTATTTCATACAATAAGCGGTACATTAATTTTCCAGAGGCTCGAAAATTTTATTTACTGACCCTGCAATCATCACCTAAACTTTCCCGTGTTTTGACCTCGTTCACTCGCAAATCACACTTAACTCCTAAGTTTTTTTAAATATATGACTGAAAACGTAAATGCACTTTAATGATATAAATAATCAAATTAAGTATATTAAACTTTTCACATATACTACAAGCTAGGATGTTACAAGATCATAAAGCTTTAACCAAATTTGGTTGGTTCAAAAATAAACCTGAATCTCCCAAATTCTAATATAATGGGACAGACTGATCAAAACAAAAGGCTCGGGATAAAAGTGAAAGAACTAATAATAGTGGGGCGCTAAGGAAAAATGAAGTGCAAGCCATATCAAAAGTTTAATGGGTTGCTGGCTGCTGCTGAGCCACTGGCTTGCTTAGACTTCTCTGTCGATAAAACTATAGCCGAGAGGTACTGTCTCAGGTAAGATCTATTTCTGGTTTGTCCTGTGCCTTTCACCAATCCTTTACATCATCTACCTCTGCAATATATAGTTTTATTATCGGTTTGAACAATGTGGTATGATGCAATCAGTATGGTGTTGTGTTGCTTCTTTTCAGCATTGCTTGTCATCTGAAATGAGTTTCTCTGGTGCTGCACTTGGTTCAGGTTAGTATATTAATATTTTGTGCTGCGTATTGCCTTGGTCTTGAGCGAGTTCAAGTGGAGAATCATAGAAACACAATCAACACTCTCAATGATCCCAGGCAGAATTTTAGGAAGAGCGGTAGAGTTTGGGAAAACTCATGTGGTTAGGCCCAAAGGGAAACACCAAGCTACTATTGTCTGGTTACATGGTCTTGGCGACACTGGCTCTAGGTATGTCTGACTCTGGTTTTTCATTTTGGAATATCAGTTAACCTCATATTCTAGATCCAAAGTCTTTTCTGAATGATGGATATATCCTATAACTCTAATGTGTTTCAGTAACTTATGCTATAGTTTTCTTGTACTTTAGTTTTCTTCTATGAGTTTTGGTGCTTTTTTATGCAATGTCATCGTCTCACAATCAGCTGAGAAAAATAACTGAACTTGACTTTAGAACACTCTTGCTTTTGTTTTTTTAGAGACGAAAAGCTAGCAAATCATGACATCATTCATCGTTTTGTTTGATAGACAGTCAGTTTGAAAAGTTGGCAGTGATGACCTTAACTCTCTTTTTTACTTTTGTCCTGACTGCAGCTGGTCCCAGCTTTTGGAGACCCTTCCCCTTCCAAATGTGAGTTACAAACATTAAGTGATCTCCAGCAGTTGGCTTGATTATGTTAAGTGTGCTTAGTTACTTTACCTTTTATCAGTACTAACTCATCTTTGTACCTGTGATATAGATCAAATGGATATGCCCGACTGCTCCCTCTCAACCAATAAGTTTGTTTGGTGGTTTTCCCTCCACAGCTTGTAAGTTATTTTGCTACATAGCATTCATATTTCATTCTGGTTAGTGGAAACTAGTAGTACTAATCGAAATAGAGAGGGAGGGTTTGATGAAGTAGCTACTGTAACTTATGCAGGGTTTGATGTTGTGGGCATCAATGAAGATGGACCTGATGATGTTGAAGGACTAGATGTGGCTGCCGCTCATGTTGCAAATTTGTTGTCAAATGAGCCTGCTGATAGTAAGTTTTCTTTCAAACTTGCCTCTTCATTCCCCTCCATGTGGTCACTGAAATAGTAAGAAGATCAAGTAAACACGAGAATGAGACCTTTCTACAAATTGATGTATAGTACATTGTTGTAGTTGAACAGTAGAAGTTCAAATATAGAGAGATAAACATTGTTTCTGAAATTCATTTTCTAAAAAAGTGTAGTTATCTTTCATTGCTTAAAGTTAAATTAGGTGTTGGAGGGTTTAGCATGGGTGCGGGGACGTCTCTATATTCAGCGACCTGTTTTGCACTCGGTAAATATGGAAATGGCAATCCTTACCCTATCAAGTTAAGCACAGCCATAGGCTTAAGCGGGTGGCTTCCTTGTGCAAAGTAAAGATTCCTCTTTTGCTCCCGAAACGTTCTTCTAGTTCAAGAGCTTTTATGACATAACTGGACAATCTGAGTGACTTTGGTACGTTTATTATCCTACGTTCCTATAATTTTTTTCATAGGACACTGGCTGGCAAACTAGAAGAGGAACAGATCAAGAACCGAGCTGAATCGTTACCCATTTTAGTTTGTCATGGAAAAGGTATAACACTACCCTTTAAAACTTTGAAATGTTTTTCACCACTACTCAGTATATTTAATATGCCAAACATATTAATCATGCCTTACTGTACACGACCTGGTTCATGTGATGTGTGGGTTTCCAGGTGATGATGTGGTACCGTTCAAGTTCGGGGAGAAATCTTCACAGGCCTTGATATCACATGGGTTTAAGAAGACGACCTTCAAAGCTTATAGTGGACTTGGTCACTACACTATCCCACAGGAGATGGATGAGTTGTGCGCGTGGTTAACATCTAATCTCGGCCTGGAAGGTTGAAAAAGGCTTTTCAATCATATCACTTTCTGATGAAAAAAACCCTTCAAAATCTTGAAAGTTTCAGTGATTGGATTTGATCCTTCGGATCTCCACTTTAATATGTATACATTTGGTTTTTTTTTTCTACCAAAATACATTGGACTATTTATGTAGCATCAAAGTATTGTTACTAATCATAACGAGTCAGCTCTGTAACTTTTGGAGTTTTCTTCGTGTTGAAAAAAACTATTTATAATGGCTGATAACCATGTGGAATGGCAGAATGACATGTTAAATGCAATTCTGCAAATATTTTATTAATTAATAAAATGTTGCATTTTTGTTGACAAGAATATAAAGAAAAATTTTGTTAAGTGGAAAAATGAGTTTTAAATTATGGTAGAAAAATTTACAAAACTAACATTTTCATATTATTAAATTATATGATAATATTACCTTAAAATTTAAAAATTTCTATATTATAAAATGTTAATTTATTGTTAAAACGTATTAAAACAAAGCTAGATATTTATAATAAAAATTAAAATGTTTTAATAAATTTTAGTTATTTTCAAGTTTTATAATAATTAGTTTAAATATTATTATTTGTTTTTTTGTTATAACAAGTTAAATATCCTATAAATAGTTTAATCAATTTAATATGTATTCTATTATTCTGCAAATTTTAAAAAATTTACGCGATTTGATTAATTTTTTTTGCAGTTTAACTATTATTTTTCCGATTGCATGATTAAGCGGTTATCAGTCGGAGCCAAATATTTTTTTTGATCCGAAAAGTGGAAAAAAATAAAAATTCACTTAGATAACCCCTTTTAGTGTGTTAGTCACAAAAATAGTTTTTAATAAAGAAAATGACCAAAATATTTTTTTAGAAGCTAAAAAATGCATTTATATGCATTTATATCCATAGGGTTAACTAATTTGGACTTTAGGGTTTAGAGTTAAAGGGTGGGTTTGGGGTTAGGGTTTCAAAATTTAAAATTTTTTTTAAAAAAAATCAAAATTTTCAAAAAAAAAAAACTATTTTGGTAATTTTATTTTTTAGAGCTATTTTTGTGACAAAAACTAAAAAAAAAGCTATTTAAGAGAATTGTCCAAAAAAATTATTTTTTTATTACTGGTAGTCTAAAAAGTTGAGAGACATACTTATTTAAATAATTAAAAATATTTGTCGGTTGCGCGGCTAATAACTGATTTGGAAATTTAAAACGTGTGAGAGATATAGCTTGACACGTGTGCGGACTAGACTCGTCGGGATCATCGTTCCTCATCAAGCGCGGGGAGAAGAAAACAGAGACGCTTGCTCTCTTCTTCTTCGTATCACTCTCTCTCAAGATCTGTGACTCTAGACTTAACCAGACGAACAAAACTCTCATCTCTCACGATGAACTTAAGAACCCACGCATACGCAGGCAATCCCTTAAGATCCAAAACCCCAAAATCCACCGACTCCTTCTCACCTTCCTCTGCTTTCTATTGGAGAGAAGATCCCACATCGGAAATATGTAAGGGACAAGAGTAATATATAAGGAACTTGGGCCAATCCACTTACTGCCAATTGGTTTTAAGTTGGAAGCCCAAGAAACTTATCATGAGGGGTATGATGGATTCTGCGAGATTAATGGTTATACGCACCATTATCTCGAGGGAGGGTATTGGAGAGAAGATCCCACATCGGAAATATGTAAGGGACAAGAGTAATATATAAGGAACTTGGGCCAATCCACTTACTGCCAATTGGTTTTAAGTTGGAAGCCCAAGAAACTTATCACTTTCGAATCCCTAAAAGCCCTAATCCCACTAATCCCTAATCACCCCACTCCTTCCCCTGATTTCAAAGTCCTCCCCTTTAGCAAAGGCCGCCCACTGGTGTTCTCCAGCGGCGGAGACGCTTCCACGACGCCTCTCTGGCATCTAGGATGGGTCAGCTTATCTGATTGCAAGGCTCTGTTGGCGAATCTTGACGAGAACTCGCTTGTGTATTTAGGACCCAAAGTGGAGGAAGATTTAGTGTATTGGGCGGTTGATGTGTCGTCGGAAGAAGAACACGGCGTCGTTTCGGGGTTAGCAAGTAGGAAGCTCTGTTTCGTTGAGCTTCGAACACTAATGGTAGCTGCTGATTGGGAGGATCAACGTGCTATGGATGAATTGGCTATTGCAGGCCATGTATGTTGAGCTCGCTCCTTTAAAGTATCCTCCTTTGTGCATATACGTGACTATGTATTATAATATAATGACAGGCAAGAGCATTGCTTGAGTGGCACAAAGTCTCACGCTTTTGTGGAGCTTGTGGAGGTTCAACTGTTCCAAAGGAAGCTGGAAGAAGAAAACAATGCTCAAACGAGGCTTGCAAAAAGCGGGTTTATCCCCGGGTTGACCCGGTATATATATATATATGCTGCCTTCCTACATATTTTGAGCATGACTTATGTTCTGCCTGATTGATTTTCTCTATTGTCAGGTGGTTATAATGTTAGTTATTGATCGAGAGAATGATCGCGCACTTTTAAGCAGACAATCTAGATTTGTACCGAGAATGTGGAGTTGTTTAGCTGGATTTATTGAGGTATGCAAAGCTCTCACTGCTAAGCCTTCTCTATTGTATTTTGATAGACGCTGCTTCTGATAGCCAGGGGAAAGTTTAGAAGAGGCTGTGAGACGAGAAACATGGGAAGAGACTGGCATTGAAGTAGGAGAAGTTGTCTATCACAGCTCTCAGCCTTGGCCTGGTAAATTTGACTTAGTTATGGTAGCTAGGAACTTTGTTTCTAATTGCAAAAAAAATGATTTAGAAACGAGGATATGCTTTTGTCTTAAATTGCAGTGGGACCAAGTAGCATGCCATGCCAGTTGATGATTGGGTTCTTTGCTTTCGCCAAGACTCTTGAAATAAACGTAGACAAGGAAGAGTTAGAAGGTAAGAGTAACTTTCAACTCCTTCCAGAGTTTCTCAACATTCTCATCTTTAACAGCTAGCAGCATTTTTTTTTGTTTGTTGCGCCAGATGCTCAATGGCACAGTAGAGAAGATGTGAAGAAAACAGTGGCGTTTGCAGAGTACAGGAAGGCGCAAAGAACAGCTGCTTCAAAGATAGAGCAGATGTGTAAAGGTGTGGAGAGAAGCCAGAGTCTATCAACTGATTTCAACGTGGAAAGCGGTGAGCTCGCTCCTATGTTCATCCCCGGTCCAACTGCCATAGCTCATCACCTGATCTCAACGTGGGTCGATCAGGGTTCTGGCAATGTTCACTCAAAACAGCAAACCGGTGTCTCTCTCTCAAGTCTGTAGCTAGAAAGAAAGTTACAACTATGATGCTGAGACAAATCAAATGATTGCTATGTGGCAATTGCAGAGTCTTATGCTTAGAGAAATCAAACTATTGCTATAAAAGGCAATTGCAGAGAGTCTTATTATTATGTTGGTTCATGTATTATCAAAACTGGAATTTATAATAGACTCTATAAAACATATTTAGTCACTCTCTGTCCCATTCACCACTATGGCCACCTCCTCCTTCCGGCAAAACCTATGAAGCAATTTGTTAGAAGACGAAATGTGGACTTGCAACCATAGCTTGGTCCGAAATTTTATTACAAGTGGTTACTTATTTAAAACAAAAGAGATATGTCAATGAAGGATTCAACAAGTAAAGCAACCATAAGTTGGAGGGAACAAAGAAAATCAAATAGATAGATTCAGGATTCATTAATTCCCAAGAACAGATATGCAGATGATCATCAGAAGCAGGCGTTGAAGAAACCTTCCCTCGTTTCAGTTTACTGAGCCGGTTTCTCTTCTTCTTTCGTTGAGGATAGATACCTGCAGAAGCAATTGCATCATATATTGTACACAGGAAACATACTGGCGAATATATCAATATATGGGTTCTCGGAGATGTGTAGAACTTACCCCTGGGCTCTAGCCCAACGTGAGAGCTGATAGAGCTGAACAGTCTCATTGGAAGCATGGCAGGCAAGTAGTAAATAGTTGCGTGGTTGGACCATCCATGCAAATCTCATGAACAATGCAGAGTAAATGCACATGGCTGTAAACAAAAAACAAATGGGCATGAGAGGTTGGAAAAAGCCTTCAAAGTAAGAATGGAACACGGTCGGTCTCTCTTACCTGAAGTCATGTTTCCGGAGATCATCTCAGGGGGCTTTTGCATATCCACCAAACCCTATTTATTGTTGTTCAAATCACAATGAATGAAAAGGAGTGGTTTTGATAAAAATAAGGAGATGGAAACACAAAACATACAGCAGCAACAAAGCCCCAATTAGCGATAGGACCCCAGAAATGGGTTGTTTTGGGTCCAACGGGACTGTTCAAGAATGCTTGGAACCTTGATGCTGTAGCCATTTTATCTACTCAAATCCACCTGCAATAATAATAATAATAATCAAAAGTTTCAGGATATTTCTGAATGATATACAAGATTCATTGTTCTTTGGTGTGTTAATAAATGTTAACCAAAGTGTGATAACTAAGAGCATGTTTATTGAGGGTCTCTTAGGGCGGGTTTCTTAGCGGGATTTAAGAGACCGTCTCTTAATTCTTTTAGTTAAAAGCTAAGAGACTCTCTTAAATCCCGGTAAGAAACCCGCCCTAAGAGACCCTCAATAAACATATGCTCTAAGTAAATACAATAATCAGTTTCTTCTATCTTTTTAAGATCTCTGTTTAAAAAGACTTTTAAGTCCATAGAGATATCAAATATATAATACAAAATTTGATTGCAGAATCACTCAGCATAAAGCCAATCTATCATATGATTGAGATATCAAACACACACATTAAGAAACCAAAGGGACGGTTCTAAAGCGATTGATTGCACAGGGGATTTTCCTATAAGTCTAATTCAACGAAACCAAACGCGATCATCACAATAACATATCGATTCCCAATCTCAAACAAGAATATATAATATTATCTCGAGGGATTAGTAACAGAAAGCGATCGATCAATCAATTTTAATTTGATTCCTCACTAATAGACGATCAAATCTGCTTTGAGATACAAACCTGAGAGATGCCAAAGCCCCGATTGGGTTGGGTCTAAGAAGAGGATGGTTGGTCGAAGAGCTCGATGGTGAAGGAGATTTGAGAGAGAAGAGAGACCCCAAGTAAAGGAGGAATAACAACAAAACACATGTGGCTTTGGGCTACTTCGTTAACCATCCCCCTTCTTGGTCAATCGAATCTTAATTAAAACGAGAGGTTCGGTTAGCCAAACCCGAGTTACAAAAAATGGATGGTACTCCTCAGTCCAAAATAATTCATATTCTAACAAAAAAATATATTTTAAAAAATTATATTTTTTACTTTTTTAAAGTAATTTTTAGAAGACAATATAATTAATTGTATTTATTAAATTTAATAGTACTAATAGAACTCTAAAGATGCCACAAACAAATCTCACCACTCTATACTGAGTTAAAAAGTTTTATATAGGTTTTGAATTGGTTATCTCGCCATCAACAATTTTGTAATTACTTTGTTATTGATTTCCAAGAGCTAGTCAATATGATAATCTCTTCGGAAGATTGGTCATCGTTTGCATCTGAACTAAATGAGTTCAAAATTTTATGGGCGTCATTCCAAGACGCAAAAGTAGTCTACCAAAGCAGAACCAGAAACACTCAGTCATACTTCTTTACAAAAAATGCTCGAACAAAAATTGTATTTTTTCTTATGTCAATACGTTGGTACCATACTGGATAGACACTAACAATTCGTCCTTCGTAGATTCATACTAAATTTTTACTTTGTACTTTTTTGTGATTAAAAAAATTAAGGCAAATAGTTAATTACAAAAATTTATATATTTAATATTAAAATTTAATATATTTTATTAATATGTGTGAAAATTCTAAAACATATAATATTTTGAAACGGAAGGAATATGTAATAAAAGACAATTGCACCGTATTACGTCAAAAATTATAATACCAAATTCCCTATTATACTGCTATACCACATGTTTTTTTAATGTAAAAGCTAGGTATTGATTCTCCCTTCCTAAGCGCAGATTTATTTCTAGAATAAATTAAGTTTTTTGATCAAAAAAAAAAAACTTAATTTATTCTAGAAATAAATTAAGTTTATTTAATATAAAATAAGATAATTTTCTTAAATATTTTTTGTCATAAAATAGTATTTTAAAAAATGACTAAAATAATCCTTTTGTTTTTAAAATTTTAATTTTAATTTTTTAATTTTTGAAATTTAAAAATCTAACCTCTGAATCCAACCCTTTAATTCTAAATTCTAAGTCTATATTACTTAATTCTAGGGGTATAAGTGTTTATTTACCTATTTAATGATACATTTTGATCATTTTTTCTTTGAAGGTTATTTTTGTAATAAAATGTTTTTAAGATTATTCTAGAGTATTTTTTTATAAAATAATTATAATTATTTTAAGAAATTATTACTACTTTTTGATAAATATTATTTCAAGATAAATTTATTTAATTCTCAATAATATTAAATTGTATATATTGTGCATAGATTAGTTTTATTTGTACGTTTCTTTTAATAGATTAAATATCTATTTTTTTTTGTAAACCAGAGTAGATTAGACTTAAATAATAATATAGTTTTATGGGTTTAGGCCAGGCCGGACCGCTAGACCAAACCGGACCAACCCGATTGATACGCTAGTTTGCACCAACTCTATCAATGGAATGTGATTCTGTTATATTTAAAGTAAATAGAAAATAAGTATGGAGCGTACGACGTCGTACGGTGAAAGTCTCAGCTCCAACCCTTTGAAAACGGTTCAGTTACAACAAGTCTGCCTCACGCTTCCACTTCCGAAAGCTAAAAAGCTTCCTCCTTTTTCTCAAACATTTGCAAGAGAATTGGGATCGCTTCTTAGGGTTTTCGCCAAGCAATCCGTCACGAGCTCACAATCTTGAGGTTATTCAATTTCTCTACTCTTATATCTACTTAGTTCCTGACATTACCAGCTCTCAATTCCCGTTTTCGATCTCTCTAAAGCTGGTGAATTCGATGAGATATTCATGCTTTCTCGGATCTTTTGATATCATAATGTTGTGGAATTGAATCCCTTTTCCATTTCGTATTTTCGATCGCATAGTAGTAATGAGTCGAGTTTCAAAAGAAAGGTTGAATTTTTAATACAAAAAGGGTTCTTTTAGGGTTTGTGTAGGCTCTGTTTCTGCTGAGGAGGTGGAATAACATGTCTGGTGGAACTCCGCGTGGTGGTGGTGGCTACATTAGGCAAAGGCATAGCCAAGGATATGCTTCTGGTGGTGATGATCTTGAGGACGATGCTTGCTCTAGGCACCAACCTTTCTCCCTCGACAGTCCTAGATGTAAAACTTGGGTTGAGGTTCTGGAGAATGTGCTTTGGATTGCCTCTGCTGTCTTCATCGTCTATTTTGGAGACATGCACTCCAATATGATTTACATCCTCCTGCACGATGCAAGGATCAAAAGGTCACTGCTTTTCTCTTTCTTCCCCCTAAACCTTTTTAAACTCTTGAGGATTAACAAGAACATGCGCATGATCAGTGTGTAAAGGTCTTTCCTTTTAGGTGGTTTGGATAATGCAGATTGATTTGGGATGATGGGTCTTTGCTGAAACATACTTAAACGTGTTTGCCTTGGTTTCTACTAGGTTGCCTTTGTATTTGGGGCTGTTGGGAATAGCTGTGAACATTATGATCATAATCTACGAAAGTATGTTGTCATGGAGCATGAGAAGGTTCGATGAGAAATGGGAACTGTGGAGTATCTCTGCTCTGCCTTTCATCACCCTACTTGGCATCGTTTCATTCTGCCTGTAAGTAAAACAAACCCCCCTTGTTTTAGTCATCACCGGGGGTAGCTTAAGTCTGATAAAGCTTTGTAAAATGCAGGCTCTCATTTGCTCTGTGGCCTATATGGGGATTCTTGACTCTCCCTCTTCTGGTATGAACTCTCATTCATCAAATCGTCATTCATTCTTGTAGAATCTTATCTGATTGATGGGGAATACACGTACTTTATATAAATATTTGTTTGCAGTTCACACTGTTCATGGCATGCCTTGTTGTGTTCCCACATCTCACGATCATCAAATTAAGGACACAAAACGAGGAACTTCGCATAGATTGAAAATGGAGATAGTTACTGAGAGGGAGAGAGAGGGAGAGAGAGAGAGAGTGGATATCCCTTTTGTCTTCTTGTTGAGAAGTGAATAAGTGTGAAAAGGGAAGTGGGTTGGTTTGAGGTATATATAGATTAGCTATAGATGAACTCATTGATGATCTAAAAGAGAGAGAGAGGAATCTTTTTTTTTTCCTTAATGTTTTCTAAGTCTCTTGAGAGGTATATTGGTTCATGTCTTGTTTCATTTCCAAGTGCAGTGAAATGAAAAAAAAAGTTCTCATTCGTCTCCTTGAAATTCTTTTAGTTTCTTTACATCAAAAACTGAAATGCATGGTCAAAGCGGAATGAAAGAAAAATACATTTGCAACAGAGAAGTCTCAGAAAAAGACTATTGTTTGAGATTAATCAATGTTTAATAGCATCATTAAAAATTAATGGGGAAAATGATAAAGACAAAAGTGTAACAAAAGTAACCCAAATACAAATGTACCAAGAAAGTGGTGAAAAGACATAAGAAAGAAGCATTTTTGTGGGTAGTTGGTTAGGGATAAGTGGGGGAGAGTAAAGAGATGGTAGGACACGTAATGCGGCAGCTGTTGATAAATCCTCCTTCTTCTTCCTCGTCCTTTCTCCTTCTCCGGTGCGGGACTACTCTAGACTCCAATTCTCTCTTCTCTCTGCGAACCTCGGTTACCAAAAGCAACGCCAGATTCTCTTGTCTTTTCTCCGGCGGGAGCCAGAGGGAGGTTTGTTTACTTAGTTCCCTTGCGTTTCAAAGGAAAGGTTTCTCCGTTTGTGACTCTGTTTAAAATGGATCCAGAGTTGGTATTGAAACAGAGTTAGTTGGGATGCATTTGCCCAACTCTTTGCTATAGAGTAGCCTAAGACTGGTCATGTAGCAGCTGATTAGAGCTGTTGTGAGTTGGTGGTTAAAGTGAGGCTTTGAGTGGTTTTATAGCCTTGCATTAATCTAATCACTCTGATTTTCTGAATTGGTATGAGCATAACAGTTTCTGAGCTTTGCTACTGCTATGGATATATATACACGAACCAGTTTGTTTTAGGAATAACAGAATCACTCACCTTTTTTAGCCAAGACTACTTGATCACTTCTCTTCTCAACCATGATTGCCGTTTGTTGTTCCTGATAAAAGAAAAGTTTTAAAAGAACAAAAGAGAAATGATGTGATTTATTTAAAGATGATGGAGAATGCGCTAACACTTTGTTGTTCACTTTCTTTGACTGTGCAGGAGCAAGCTCGTAAAGCATTGGAAAACGCTCTTGGTGGTAAGAAAAATGAGTTCGACAAGTGGGACAAAGAGATCAAGAAAAGACAAGAATCCGGTGGTGGCAATGGAGGAGGAGGTGGCTGGTTTGGAGGCTGGTTCAGTGGCGGCGATCATTTCTGGAATGAAGCACAGCAGATTACCATTACTCTCTTAGCAATACTTTTCGTGGTATGTGTTTTGCTTACTGAAGAGAAAAGAACTTGTTTCAGTTGTTTGTTGTTGATGATGATAGTTTAATTTTTTGGCTGCAGTATATGATAGTTGCGAAAGGTGAAGTAATGGCTGCATTTGTGCTAAACCCTTTGTTGTACGCGTTGCGAGGAACACGACAAGGTTTGACTTCTCTAAGCTCCAAGCTCATGGGAAGACAACCTTCGAAACTGAATGGTGGTGATGATAACTCAGATGAGATATGGAATAAGGAAGGTTTCAGCGAGGTCTCTGCTAAAGAAAGCGTTGTCCGAAAATGGGGAAGTGACTGAATCAGAATTTAATGAAGTTGACTTAAGAAGAATGACTTTTGTTTTTTTCTTACGGTTTCTTTTAAACGTCGTCAAGATGAGATTAAATGCAATCAACCTCTTATTCAGTTTTGTAATAAAGGATAAGTACATTCTTTTGTGAACAAAATTAAGCAAATCAAGTCTATCTGCTAATGTGACTGTCTTCATATGCCATGTTCAATAAATAATATGACTGAATCTAAGATGAGGAACTCGGATTAAACAATGTAGAAATCATATCATTTTGATAAATCTCTAATCTCAGAATGCACTATATCCTTGTTTCGAAGCATGACTATGTCATAGGAGTTTTCCCGCCCCATGAACATGGATGTTGAGAGTCTAGAGTTATAATTGTAGAAACTGGAAACATGAACAATATACATAAAAGTGATTTTAAGGAAAAGACTAAATGAAAAACTGATATGAAAACATTTTCGTAAATGGACATAGAGTTGAGATACTATCTCTTTTTTTTTAACTCTAAATATTTGCTCTATAGTAAGATGAGACATAGCAACTTACCGAATCCCATGATACAACCATGTAAAAAGAAATCACATGTCACTTGTGATCGTCACGACGAACTAAAAACTATACGAAACATATGGATTTTGTGTTGTTTTAAGACGAACTATATGTTGTTTAAACACAAACATCATGTTGTAGTGGCTATAGAACCACATTCTCTTAAACCCAAGCGCAAGTCGGGCCGGACAGCAGTGGCATGCGCATGGGGAGCCTTACACTCTCTCTGCTCCAATTTCAGTCACAAAGTCGATGTGGGACAAACTTCCCATTCTCTTCATTTAATCAATAAAGACCACTTAATGAGTTATTTATTTTCACAGATTTTCTAATTAATTTTAAAGCTCATTGGCTTAATTAATTGATCCAACAATAATAAGAGATTCGACTGTGTATTTTTCTTTCTTTGAGTATGGAGAAACGAAGTAACTCGACTGTGTGTATGTTGGAAGTTCAATAGGGTAGTTTCGGTCATACAGACTTTTTCCGAATTATTGTTGTATTTTTATGTTTATGCCCCAGAAAAGAAAACTTAACCAATTGTGTGTTTTCTTTTGTTAAAAATCCTTTAATATATAACAAGCCAACACACATCTTAGTTGTAGTATCTTTGACCTCAGCAAACCCACTATGTATTGTTATAAAATGTTTTTAAGATAGAAAATGAGTGATGAAAAGTTGAAAAGTAACATAGAAATTAGAAGAAATTGTAATGTAGAGAACGTCATCAATGGAGGGAGAGAACTGGTAATGAATGGAGACGCGAAATATCGTTGTCTTTTGGATGCCTTAAAGTAAAGAGAAAGATGCCGAGGTTTATACCCTTTTTCTTATTGTCAAGAACAAGAATATTCCCCATGATGGACCGCAAAAACTTGCAACCATTTGTGCAATACCTCTTTTTAGTTTTTAATACTACTGTTATCTAAATCAAAAGTGGTAATCGTCAAACTATTACTCCTAGTAAAATGATCATGGAGACAGAGATAGATCATTAAGACCTAATGTCCCACATGTCTTTTATCATGACATTCTGAGCTGGATTTATTAAGATTTTCTTTTCTTTTTTTTTTTGCAAAAATACATGTCTACGATTATACTTGAGTCTTTTACACTGCAGTAAAGTGAAGTTTTATAGTACTATAATTTCTATAATTTCTTACAATTTCTGATATAAAAATAACTTCTTTATAGTACTATAATTTTTAAAAAAAAATACTCTTTCCGTTCTCAAAAAGATTTAATTGAATTTACTATTTATTTTTACTATAAATTTTTGTAATAACTATCAAGTATTTAATCAATTTAAATATTTTTAAAAAGTATTTAAAAATATTTTAAAATATATATTTATGAAATAAAAATAAAATCTTGAAAATTTTACTTACAAAATCGAAGAAAAAAGTAATTATCTTAAATTTTTTAAAACATTAAGATTTATATTTGTGAAACAAAAGTTTTTAAGACATTTATGTTTGTGGAACGGATGAAATATGTTGTTTAGAAAGTAGAATTTAAAGTTTACAGAGATGAAGGAATACTTATATTAATATAGAAGAACATATTGAAGTAGGCAATTGCTAGTTATGTTCAAAAAAACTTTTGTAGTTCATCAATGGAAAATCATAACTGGTTAGTTAAACCAGAATAAAATAAGAAGAATTAATAAATAAAAGTGATGTATGTGAGTGATATTTATAAACCGACCATGGCCATGTGTAATAGCCAGCAATAAAGAACCAAATTGAAAAGAATAAAACGAAAGAGATATTCTCCCAAAAGAAAGACACAACAAATGGATATTCGAAAGAGAAACCTTTGAGCATATTCTTTCAAACCTATTATAACCTCATCACCTTCCTTTCTTCTTTATCTCTAATTACACTACTAAATTAAGGAAACAAAAAAAGAAAAAGAAGAAGCATGAAGTTCGGTAAGAGTCTGAGCAACCAGATCGAGCAGACACTGCCTGAATGGCGTGACAAGTTCTTGTCTTACAAAGACCTCAAGAAACGACTCAAGCTCATCACCTCCACCACAACACAAGACCGTCCCACCAAACGTCTCCGACTAGACGCCGAGTGTTCCTTAGGAATGTCCAAAGAAGAGATCAGTTTCATCCAGCTGCTTGAGGACGAGTTGGAGAAGTTCAACAATTTCTTCGTTGAGAAGGAGGAAGAGTACATCATCAGACTAAAGGTACTAATATTGTGATACACAGGGTCGTCTCATATTATTTTGGGCAATTCTCTTTAAATAGCCTTTTTAAGTTTTTGTCACAAAAATAGCTCTCAAAAAATAAAATGACCAAAATAGACATTTTTTTTTTTTGGAAATTTTGATTTTTTTGATTTTTTTTTTTGAAATTTGAAACCCTAACCACAAACCACCCCTTAACTCTAAACCCTAAAGTCCAAATTAGTTAACCCTATGGGTATAAATGCATATAAATGAATTTTTTAGCTTCTAAAAAAACATTTTAGTCATTTTCTTCCTTAAAAACTATTTTTGTGACAAACAAACTAAAATGAGCTATCTAAGAGAATTTCTCTATTATTTTTGTACCTTGTTCAAAAAATATTACTGATATATTTAACAATATAATAAAAGTAGTTTTAAAAGTTTATATATATTTTTTATATATATTTGACATCTCTTTTAAAAATATAAACTCTAAATTCAATAATATATCTAAAAATTTAAAAATTTATATCATAACTTATATATTTATGTTTAAAAATTATGAATTTTTGTATATATTTTGATTCGGACCAACATCGCTGATGTTAGACGGCCCTGCTGATACATCTGAAACATTATCGTTGATTTGATTAGTTACTGATTTGTGTGTACGTTGGTGTAAAAAACAGGAGTTGAGAGATAGGATTGTAAAAGCTAAGGATTCAAAGGAGAAGATGATGAGAATGAGGAAAGAGATTGTTGATTTCCATGGAGAGATGGTTCTCCTCGAGAACTACAGTGCCCTAAACTACACTGGTAACTTGTGATCCAAGATTCCTCGTTTTTTTTTAACTTGTTGGAAACAAATGTTGAGATGGGTTTTGCAAAACTAATACAGGATTGGTTAAGATACTAAAGAAGTATGACAAACGAACTGGTGATCTCATGCGCTTACCATACATCCAGAAAGTTCTTCAGCAGCCCTTTTACACTACTGACTTATTGTACAAGCTCATCAAGGAATCAGAGGCAATTCTTGATCGGTTCTTTCCAGCTACGTTTGAATCTGATGATTCTACTGATGTAACAGAGTCTGAGAATATCCAAGCAGAGCTCTCAGAGCACAAGTTCATGGAGAGTCTACACATGAAAAGTACAATCGCTGCTCTGCGTGTGTTGCAAGAAATCAGGAGCAAAAGCTCTACCGTGAGTGTCTTCTCGCTGCCGCCACTCCAGTTAAACGGGTTAGATGAGACATGGAAGAAGATTCCATTGTTGGAGCAAGAAGCCCAATAGAGTGAGAGATGGATCCACTTAGAAGCTAACAGATTATCAAAAAAAAGAAGAAACGTTAGGATCTTATGTGGACATCTTTGGTCCTTATTATTAAGTTCTTTGGGGGGGTGTAACTTTGTTTCTGTGTTGTGTGTAGTAATCGGTGTAGTATACCACTTCAGATTTGTTACTTGTTGATTCTCTTCCTTTTTTTTCAAAACCATTTTGCAATAGGCATCGAGTCCTCTTGTTCATCAACTGATTGGCCAATGAAATAGACACTACCACTCTCAAGGCTGTGGGGAAGTGAAAACTCTTTCTCAAAGACAAGATCACAACTAATCTGAGGGTCGCTTTGTGAAAGAGTTGCGATTAAGAGCTTTGTCCCATTGACTGTCACATATAAGACTGCAGATCCTCCGTCTGTCCTTTTATCAAAGGCTAACTATACATGCAGAACAGAGAGACGGTATAACTAATCATGAAACTTTAGAACCGATCATATCTCAAAGTAATATTAAAAGCATGGCCGGTCTTGAAACATTTGCCTCATGTCTCCAAAATATTTGGAAAAGATTATATATACATTGTTCCCAAATTCGTAAAAAAATAAATTTTAAGCTTCCAAACTAATGAAATCTTTACTAATCTGTTTATAGTCATTAAAATTTCAGGGCCGGCCCTGATTAAGAGAATAGATTTTGCTGATGAGACTCTGTATACCTGAGTAATGGAGATAAGGCAGTCTTCATCAGGCACATAAAGAAGCTTCCTTGCTTCAACTTCAGCTTCTTTTTACATTCCAGTGCACATGTAAATGGATAAATGTTACTACATACTCCCTCCGTTTCATATTAGTTGTCGTTCTAGGTTGATGCACACAGATTAAGAAAACATTTAGTTTTATATATTTTCAAAATAAAAACACTATTACCAATACACCTAACCATATATCAACCAATAGAAAAATAGAATAGAGAATATTACCAATAAATTTTGCATTCAAAACCGAAAACGACACTTATTTTGAAACGAAAATTCTACTCCAGAACGACAAATAATTTGAAACGGAGGGAGTATAATTCAACAGAATCAAAATCGTAAACAGGGCTAAAACAGCACATGTTCAACATGACAATATTTGATAATATAACAGAAACTTCATAGGCAAAACAAGAGTTAATAGGCTAAAACAGCACGTGATGATTCTCACCCCAGAATTTCATAGAGGAAGACGGATTCTAACCGGTTATTTAGTTGTAACGATTTCATGTCGGATCTTCGTTTCGGGTATAGCCCAATTAAAAAAAAGCCCATTATATAAGTAAAAATCTGCAAATGTCTTGGCTTCACTCTAAAACCCTTTCATTTTCGATTTTGGTATCGCTTCTTCTTCTTCCTAGTCGCCTTCGAATTGCCTGGTTATCTTGCGTGATCCTTTCTTATTGATTTGAATCTTCACCATGATGAGTTCTTTAATATACTGGTTTTGAAAATTTACAGAGTGAGAGAAGGATGAAGGTGAGATCGTCTGTGAAGAAGAGGTGTGAGTCTTGTAAGACAGTGAAACGCCGTGGAATAATCTATGTCATATGTTCATCCAATCCTAAGCACAAACAAAGACAGGGTTACTGCTCCATCTCTCATGAAGGAACAATAATACCAACTCCCTTGTAAGTAACGTAACTGATTTTTTGATGGATGCTTCTGCTTCTGACAAAGAAGTTACTACAGAAGCAAATAATAGTCTATGTGTGACAAGAAACTGACTTGAAATGTATATTTTTTTGTGATTTCAAAAACAGGTTTTCTGATGAGTCGGTTTCTAATCAGAAAGTGGTGAAGCTGCCTTGTCTGAGAGTATCTGCCAGTGTGGTGCCTCTTTTACACAAGAGGCCTGAGACAACAACGAGTTTCGAGTGGAGGGGAGGTTTTGCATCCATTCTCTTCAAACAAGCTGGGACTTAGTAAGTTTGATCAGCATTTCTTGTTTCTTTCTAGTTTCTCTGGTAAGGCCACATCATCGTATATCTCAACTCTTTTTTTACTTTTATCAGTTGCAGGCTCTTCTAGAAAAGCTTGCGACTTGAATAATGACCTGAACAACGAGATTATATGACATGCTTCAGTGTTCCGCCTTTTTTTTAGTTATTTTTCTTTGAAACATATGTTGCTTCAACATTTAGAAAAGTATTGAAGTTTCTTTTAAACTTTTTTTATTAATACATCATTTTTTTTTTATAAATTAATTGTTCCATATGTTTATCTTTCGAATTAATATTGGTGAATAAAACTGTTTAATTTTGTTGTATTGAAAATACAGAATGTTATTATTTGTGAGTCAAAAGGTAATATTTTGAAACGACAAGAAACAAATTTAGTAATTAGAATCACATCATTAAATTTAAACAAAGAAAACTATTTTAAGTGGTGTTTAAAGAAAAGAAAAAAATATTTTAAAATAATTAATGTTTTTATTATTCTAGATAGAATTTATTTGTTGAATTAGTTTTATTTAATGATATTTTTATATAATCAAGATAAATTGTATAGAAGTTTATATTTTCTTAATCTATATGTAAGAACTTTAAAAACCACTATTTCATTTATATTTGAAATAGAGGGAATATTTGATTCAGATCAATTTGTGCAAACTAATTCATTTTTTCAACACGAGCTACATTAAGGCAAAAATTATTATATTTAAAAGTTTTTGAAACCAATACCATGTAGTCAGATAACCTCTTGTTTGTTACCACAGCTCGTACAAAGACAAATTTCAGAAAATAATACTTATATAAGTGAAAGCACACCAAGTAAAAGCGAATCAAAAACAAAGAACTAGAAGCAAGTAGATATGTGGAAGACGAAGACCTTCGCTACAACGACCCCTTCTCTTTCTCCACCGTTGAGCACTATGCACGTGGCTCCCGTACTGCGGTCACAGGAAGCTCATTCACTGACCATATCACTGGTCCCCTCCTCAGGCCCTCACTTTCTAATCTTTTTAGAACACTTCTACTTTTGCACATAATGCCTCTTCATTTATTTTGTTTCAATTTCCTTCCTCCATCAAAATCATTCACAGCTTGATTCCAAAGAATCACCTCATCAATAATTGACGCATCACTTTTTTTTTATTTTGTAGTTTCCACTTTTCTGCTGCCATTTTAACCAATTAATATCGAGGATAGGATGAATGATAGTAATTGATAATTGTGTTTGTTTCATAACAAACAACACAACATCAAATGGATAAAATTATTCAATTCACTTGTATATATATATATAATTCATTCGAACATGATCATTTCTCAAAGGTTCAGGATAGTCTGCCAATGAAAAAGTTAACATGATCTTAATTAAGTGGACCATATATATGTAAAACGTTATGGTTGTCTGAATAGATTTGTTCCGTTGAATGTAGGCCGTGTTAATTTTGGGTCGTTAACTATAGGCCATGTTATCAACTTAATCTATTCTATTAAAACAAAAACATTTTATTAAACACAGAAATATGACCTATTGATATATGTATGATCCAACTATTTAAATACAATTATTAAATTTTTTTATTAATTATTTAAAAAGATATTATACAAAAATACAAATATAACTAAAAAGTATACAAATATAAAAATTATTTTTTTAAAAAAAAAGATGTAAAACAAAAAATATATCTGTCTTTTTAAGGGTGGATCAGAATCTAGTTTACACTTGAATTTTCATTCAGTATCAAGGAGAAGCAGGAATATTAGCCATGTTATCAACTTATAATGGGACCCCCAAGAACTAAAGATAGAAATGGTTATGGTGGCAAATCGTCGATTTTATCGTCAGCCTTAAATCACATGTAACCGTNATGTTGAGATAAGCATGAAATAGTTTAATCCTAATGAGATTAGGAGATTGAGTTATATTATTCCTAATGAGTTTAGGATAGTTTATGAGTTATATATATGGATGCAAAGTGTTTGCATAATGTGTGCGTTGAGAGCAATCTTAGTTTTGAGCTAGTTTCTAAGATATTTGAGTGATTAATAAAGAGTTTTATTAAGAGTTTGATTCAATATTTGGTATCAGAGCATCATATTGAATCAAAGAAAAGATGGGAGATATTATTGCAGTGAATACAAACAAGAGCAGTGGCTCTTCATCCATACAATGTCCGTTACTCAACGACACCAACTATACTGTGTGGACAATAAGAATGCAGGCGGCATTAAAGGTCCATAAGGTCTGGGAGGCCATTGATCCAGGAGAAAAGAGTGGAGACAAGAACGACATAGCAAGAGCATTGCTATTTCAATCAATACCAGAATCATTACTGCTTCAGGTGGGAAACCTTGATACCGCGAAGGAGATTTGGGAGGCAATAAAGTTGAGACATATGGGTGCTGATCGAGTGCGAGAGGCACGGTTGCAGACGCTGATAGCCGATTTTAATCGTCTAAAAATGAAAGATACCGACACCATAGATAACTTTGTCGGGAAGATCTCTGAACTTTCAACAAAGTCAGCAGCGTTAGGGGAAGTCATAGAAGAGCCGAAGATCGTTAAGAAGTTTCTCCATAGCTTACCAAGAAAAAAATACATACACATCATAGCCGCCTTAGAACAAGTTCTTGATCTGAACAAGACGAGCTTCGAAGATATCGTGGGACGATTAAAAGCTTACGAAGAGCGAATTTCAGAAGAGGAAGAAGAGAAACAAGAGGAACAAGGGCAAAATAAACTTATGTATACGAATACAGATACACAAGCTCAGCCACAGCCTTATCAAGATAGATACGATGGTTCAAGGAATAGAAACAGAGGTGGTCGCTATGGGTATCAAGGAAGAGGCAGGGGTCGCCAAGGTTACCAACAAAACAGAGGCTATTATCGACAAGAAAGAGATGCATCTAGGGTGGTATGTTTCAGATGCGATAAGCTAGGACACTTCGCCCAAAATTGTCCAGATCGCTTACTTAAACTTCAAGAAGTACACGAAAGCGAAACAGATACCACACATGAGGCTGATGAACTAATGGTAAACGAGATAGTATATCTTAATGAACAGAAGGTCATACCAAACAAACTTGATATCAGTACAGCAGGGGATAACTTGTGGTACTTAGATAATGGAGCTAGTAACCACATGACAGGCAATCTTGAGTACTTCTCGAGAATTGATAGAAGAATAACAGGGAAAGTAAGATTTGGAGATGATTCGCGGATAGATATAACCGGAAAGGGTTCAATTATCTTCATAACCAAGAGTGGTGAACGGAAAACACTCTCTGATGTGTACTATATCCCAAGCTTACGAAGTAATATCATAAGCCTCGGACAGGCTACAGAGACAGGCTGTGAGATAAGAATGAAGGAAGACTTCTTGTTCCTCTATGACCGAGATGACAAGCTGATCGTAAAGTCTAAAAGATCACCAAATCGTCTATACAAGGTGGTCTTGGAAGTAGAAAACAAAAGATGTTTGCAGATGGTTCACCATAAAGAGACATCGAAGTGGCACTCACGCCTAGGACATGTCGGTCTAAAGAATCTGAAGCTGATGGTGGATAAGAATATGGTAATTGGCATGCCTCGTTTTGCAGTTGAAAAGGAGACGTGTTTGGCGTGCTTACGCGGGAAACAAATTAGAAAATCTTTCCCTCAAACGAGTTCATATCGCGCATCTAAGGTCCTGGAATTAGTACATGGAGATCTTTGCGGCCCGATCACTCCATCTACAGCTGGGAAGAACAGATATGTCTTTGTGTTAATCGACGATTATTCGCGATACATGTGGAGTATTCTCATGAAGGAGAAAAGTGAAGCCTTCACCAAGTTTAAGAAATTTAAAACTTTGGTTGAACAAGAAACAGGAGCAAAGATTAAAATACTTCGAACTGACAGGGGAGGGGAATTTACATCACAAGAATTCAAAGAATACTGCGATAACTCTGGCATTGAACGTCATTTAACAGCCCCATATTCTCCACAGCAGAACGGGGTTGTCGAGAGGAGAAACAGAACACTGTTAGAGATGACACGGAGTATTTTAAAGCACATGGATGTCCCAAATTTCTTGTGGGGAGAAGCAGTTAGACACGCGACTTACCTCATTAACAGGATAGTAACGAGAACACTACTCCTACAGACCCCATACGAGTGCTTTAAGGGAAAGAAGCCGAATATTGGGCATATAAAAGTCTTTGGATGCGTTGGATACGTGAAAATAGATACACCACATCTGAGGAAACTGGACGATAGGTCAAGAGCTTTGGTTCATCTTGGAACCGAACCTGGAACAAAGGCTTATAGACTTCTTGATCCTTCAACTCAAAGAATAGTGGTTAGCAGAGATGTGGTCTTTAGTGAAGATCAGAGGTGGAGATGGTTAGAAGACAAGAAAGAAATACACAATGACTCTAGTGTCATCGACTTCGGTTTCAGGTTATCAGGAGATAACGTGACAACACCACGCATTGTGGAGAATGAGGTAAGTAGCGAGAGTGATGATGAAGCTACCGCCGAGAGGCAGGAAGAGAGACAAGAAGAATCACCAGTGGCGCTAAGACGTTCTTCTCGTATAATTAATAAGCCCAGCTATCTTGAAGATTACGAACTCATGTGTGAAGAAGAAGAAGATGAGATGTACGAAACACTGTGCGAGATCGAATATGAACATCTCCTGATGCTTGTAAACGAAGAACCATGGAACTATGAAGAAGCAAAGGAGTTAAAAGTCTGGAGAGATGCATGCGAAGATGAAATAAAATCAATAGTGAAGAATGATACGTGGGAACTGGTTGACCTTCCCGTAAATTGCAAGGCAATAGGATTAAAATGGGTCTTCAAAATAAAGAGAAATTCCGATGGTAGCATCAATAAGCACAAGGCACGACTGGTTGCGAAAGGATACATACAGAAACATGGAATAGACTACGACGAAGTATTCGCACCAGTGGCTCGAATAGAGACAGTCCGACTAATCATTGGAATGGCCGCTTCGTATGGTTGGGAGCTACACCATCTCGATGTTAAGACTGCTTTCTTACACGGTGATCTAAAGGAAGATGTCTTCGTATCACAGCCAGAAGGTTTCATCATTCGAGGAAAAGAAAGAAAAGTTTATAAGTTAAAGAAAGCACTATACGGACTTCGCCAAGCCCCAAGGGCGTGGAACGAGAAGCTTAATGCAGTGCTCCTTGAACTTAACTTCATACGGTGTCTCAAGGAACCGTCTCTGTATCGAAAGGCCGAGCAAGAACGTCTGTTAGTAGTAGCTGTGTACGTAGACGACTTACTCGTGACAGGTTCTAGCATCGATATGATCCGGGATTTCAAGAGAGATATGGCAGCTAAGTTTGACATGACTGATCTTGGTAGATTGAGCTACTATCTTGGAATAGAAGTTACACAAGAGAAGGGAAGTATAGTATTAAGTCAAGAGAAATATGCTGCCAAAATCTTAGAAGGAGCCGGCATGATGGGGTGTAATGCGACACATATACCCATGGATGCAGGACTAAAACTCGGAAAAGCAGAGAAGGAGAAGAGCGTTGATGAAAGGGAGTACCGGAGGCATATTGGCTGTCTAAGGTACCTAATACATACGAGACCGGATCTTGCTTGCAGCGTAGGTATATTATCACGTTATATGCACAATCCTAAGGAGTCACACAAAGCTGCATTGAAGCAAGTTCTAAGATACTTACAAGGAACTTTGTCACTCGGATTGAAGTTCATAGCTAAACCGCATGAGGGATTAATTGGTTACAGTGATAGTAGTTACAACGTTGATCCGGATGACGGTAAGAGTACTACAGGACACGTTTTTTATCTTGGTGGAAACCCTATCACTTGGTGCTCTCAAAAGCAAGAGATAGTGGCTTTATCGTCTTGCGAGGCAGAGTTCATGGCTGCTACAGAGACAGCAAAGCAAGCTGTATGGTTACAAGACCTTCTTGGCGAGATACTAGGACATTCGAGTAAGAAGGTGGTGATAAGAATTGATAATAAATCTGCGATAGCTTTGTCCAAGAATCCGGTGTTTCATGGGCGTAGTAAACACATTCACACAAGGTTTCATTTCATTAGAGAGTGTGTTGAGAAAGGCCTTGTAAGTGTTGAACATGTAGCTGGAGTACTACAAAAGGCTGATATACTTACTAAAGCACTTGGAAGATTAAAGTTCAAGGAAATGAGAAGCCTTATCGGAGTTCAAGATGTGAAGAAAGAAGATTTCAAGCTTAAGGGGGAGAATGTTGAGATAAGCATGAAATAGTTTAATCCTAATGAGATTAGGAGATTGAGTTATATTATTCCTAATGAGTTTAGGATAGTTTATGAGTTATATATATGGATGCAAAGTGTTTGCATAATGTGTGCGTTGAGAGCAATCTTAGTTTTGAGCTAGTTTCTAAGATATTTGAGTGATTAATAAAGAGTTTTATTAAGAGTTTGATTCAATATTTGGTATCAGAGCATCATATTGAATCAAAGAAAAGATGGGAGATATTATTGCAGTGAATACAAACAAGAGCAGTGGCTCTTCATCCATACAATGTCCGTTACTCAACGACACCAACTATACTGTGTGGACAATAAGAATGCAGGCGGCATTAAAGGTCCATAAGGTCTGGGAGGCCATTGATCCAGGAGAAAAGAGTGGAGACAAGAACGACATAGCAAGAGCATTGCTATTTCAATCAATACCAGAATCATTACTGCTTCAGGTGGGAAACCTTGATACCGCGAAGGAGATTTGGGAGGCAATAAAGTTGAGACATATGGGTGCTGATCGAGTGCGAGAGGCACGGTTGCAGACGCTGATAGCCGATTTTAATCGTCTAAAAATGAAAGATACCGACACCATAGATAACTTTGTCGGGAAGATCTCTGAACTTTCAACAAAGTCAGCAGCGTTAGGGGAAGTCATAGAAGAGCCGAAGATCGTTAAGAAGTTTCTCCATAGCTTACCAAGAAAAAAATACATACACATCATAGCCGCCTTAGAACAAGTTCTTGATCTGAACAAGACGAGCTTCGAAGATATCGTGGGACGATTAAAAGCTTACGAAGAGCGAATTTCAGAAGAGGAAGAAGAGAAACAAGAGGAACAAGGGCAAAATAAACTTATGTATACGAATACAGATACACAAGCTCAGCCACAGCCTTATCAAGATAGATACGATGGTTCAAGGAATAGAAACAGAGGTGGTCGCTATGGGTATCAAGGAAGAGGCAGGGGTCGCCAAGGTTACCAACAAAACAGAGGCTATTATCGACAAGAAAGAGATGCATCTAGGGTGGTATGTTTCAGATGCGATAAGCTAGGACACTTCGCCCAAAATTGTCCAGATCGCTTACTTAAACTTCAAGAAGTACACGAAAGCGAAACAGATACCACACATGAGGCTGATGAACTAATGGTAAACGAGATAGTATATCTTAATGAACAGAAGGTCATACCAAACAAACTTGATATCAGTACAGCAGGGGATAACTTGTGGTACTTAGATAATGGAGCTAGTAACCACATGACAGGCAATCTTGAGTACTTCTCGAGAATTGATAGAAGAATAACAGGGAAAGTAAGATTTGGAGATGATTCGCGGATAGATATAACCGGAAAGGGTTCAATTATCTTCATAACCAAGAGTGGTGAACGGAAAACACTCTCTGATGTGTACTATATCCCAAGCTTACGAAGTAATATCATAAGCCTCGGACAGGCTACAGAGACAGGCTGTGAGATAAGAATGAAGGAAGACTTCTTGTTCCTCTATGACCGAGATGACAAGCTGATCGTAAAGTCTAAAAGATCACCAAATCGTCTATACAAGGTGGTCTTGGAAGTAGAAAACAAAAGATGTTTGCAGATGGTTCACCATAAAGAGACATCGAAGTGGCACTCACGCCTAGGACATGTCGGTCTAAAGAATCTGAAGCTGATGGTGGATAAGAATATGGTAATTGGCATGCCTCGTTTTGCAGTTGAAAAGGAGACGTGTTTGGCGTGCTTACGCGGGAAACAAATTAGAAAATCTTTCCCTCAAACGAGTTCATATCGCGCATCTAAGGTCCTGGAATTAGTACATGGAGATCTTTGCGGCCCGATCACTCCATCTACAGCTGGGAAGAACAGATATGTCTTTGTGTTAATCGACGATTATTCGCGATACATGTGGAGTATTCTCATGAAGGAGAAAAGTGAAGCCTTCACCAAGTTTAAGAAATTTAAAACTTTGGTTGAACAAGAAACAGGAGCAAAGATTAAAATACTTCGAACTGACAGGGGAGGGGAATTTACATCACAAGAATTCAAAGAATACTGCGATAACTCTGGCATTGAACGTCATTTAACAGCCCCATATTCTCCACAGCAGAACGGGGTTGTCGAGAGGAGAAACAGAACACTGTTAGAGATGACACGGAGTATTTTAAAGCACATGGATGTCCCAAATTTCTTGTGGGGAGAAGCAGTTAGACACGCGACTTACCTCATTAACAGGATAGTAACGAGAACACTACTCCTACAGACCCCATACGAGTGCTTTAAGGGAAAGAAGCCGAATATTGGGCATATAAAAGTCTTTGGATGCGTTGGATACGTGAAAATAGATACACCACATCTGAGGAAACTGGACGATAGGTCAAGAGCTTTGGTTCATCTTGGAACCGAACCTGGAACAAAGGCTTATAGACTTCTTGATCCTTCAACTCAAAGAATAGTGGTTAGCAGAGATGTGGTCTTTAGTGAAGATCAGAGGTGGAGATGGTTAGAAGACAAGAAAGAAATACACAATGACTCTAGTGTCATCGACTTCGGTTTCAGGTTATCAGGAGATAACGTGACAACACCACGCATTGTGGAGAATGAGGTAAGTAGCGAGAGTGATGATGAAGCTACCGCCGAGAGGCAGGAAGAGAGACAAGAAGAATCACCAGTGGCGCTAAGACGTTCTTCTCGTATAATTAATAAGCCCAGCTATCTTGAAGATTACGAACTCATGTGTGAAGAAGAAGAAGATGAGATGTACGAAACACTGTGCGAGATCGAATATGAACATCTCCTGATGCTTGTAAACGAAGAACCATGGAACTATGAAGAAGCAAAGGAGTTAAAAGTCTGGAGAGATGCATGCGAAGATGAAATAAAATCAATAGTGAAGAATGATACGTGGGAACTGGTTGACCTTCCCGTAAATTGCAAGGCAATAGGATTAAAATGGGTCTTCAAAATAAAGAGAAATTCCGATGGTAGCATCAATAAGCACAAGGCACGACTGGTTGCGAAAGGATACATACAGAAACATGGAATAGACTACGACGAAGTATTCGCACCAGTGGCTCGAATAGAGACAGTCCGACTAATCATTGGAATGGCCGCTTCGTATGGTTGGGAGCTACACCATCTCGATGTTAAGACTGCTTTCTTACACGGTGATCTAAAGGAAGATGTCTTCGTATCACAGCCAGAAGGTTTCATCATTCGAGGAAAAGAAAGAAAAGTTTATAAGTTAAAGAAAGCACTATACGGACTTCGCCAAGCCCCAAGGGCGTGGAACGAGAAGCTTAATGCAGTGCTCCTTGAACTTAACTTCATACGGTGTCTCAAGGAACCGTCTCTGTATCGAAAGGCCGAGCAAGAACGTCTGTTAGTAGTAGCTGTGTACGTAGACGACTTACTCGTGACAGGTTCTAGCATCGATATGATCCGGGATTTCAAGAGAGATATGGCAGCTAAGTTTGACATGACTGATCTTGGTAGATTGAGCTACTATCTTGGAATAGAAGTTACACAAGAGAAGGGAAGTATAGTATTAAGTCAAGAGAAATATGCTGCCAAAATCTTAGAAGGAGCCGGCATGATGGGGTGTAATGCGACACATATACCCATGGATGCAGGACTAAAACTCGGAAAAGCAGAGAAGGAGAAGAGCGTTGATGAAAGGGAGTACCGGAGGCATATTGGCTGTCTAAGGTACCTAATACATACGAGACCGGATCTTGCTTGCAGCGTAGGTATATTATCACGTTATATGCACAATCCTAAGGAGTCACACAAAGCTGCATTGAAGCAAGTTCTAAGATACTTACAAGGAACTTTGTCACTCGGATTGAAGTTCATAGCTAAACCGCATGAGGGATTAATTGGTTACAGTGATAGTAGTTACAACGTTGATCCGGATGACGGTAAGAGTACTACAGGACACGTTTTTTATCTTGGTGGAAACCCTATCACTTGGTGCTCTCAAAAGCAAGAGATAGTGGCTTTATCGTCTTGCGAGGCAGAGTTCATGGCTGCTACAGAGACAGCAAAGCAAGCTGTATGGTTACAAGACCTTCTTGGCGAGATACTAGGACATTCGAGTAAGAAGGTGGTGATAAGAATTGATAATAAATCTGCGATAGCTTTGTCCAAGAATCCGGTGTTTCATGGGCGTAGTAAACACATTCACACAAGGTTTCATTTCATTAGAGAGTGTGTTGAGAAAGGCCTTGTAAGTGTTGAACATGTAGCTGGAGTACTACAAAAGGCTGATATACTTACTAAAGCACTTGGAAGATTAAAGTTCAAGGAAATGAGAAGCCTTATCGGAGTTCAAGATGTGAAGAAAGAAGATTTCAAGCTTAAGGGGGAGAATGTTGAGATAAGCATGAAATAGTTTAATCCTAATGAGATTAGGAGATTGAGTTATATTATTCCTAATGAGTTTAGGATAGTTTATGAGTTATATATATGGATGCAAAGTGTTTGCATAATGTGTGCGTTGAGAGCAATCTTAGTTTTGAGCTAGTTTCTAAGATATTTGAGTGATTAATAAAGAGTTTTATTAAGAGTTTGATTCAATATTTGGTATCAGAGCATCATATTGAATCAAAGAAAAGATGGGAGATATTATTGCAGTGAATACAAACAAGAGCAGTGGCTCTTCATCCATACAATGTCCGTTACTCAACGACACCAACTATACTGTGTGGACAATAAGAATGCAGGCGGCATTAAAGGTCCATAAGGTCTGGGAGGCCATTGATCCAGGAGAAAAGAGTGGAGACAAGAACGACATAGCAAGAGCATTGCTATTTCAATCAATACCAGAATCATTACTGCTTCAGGTGGGAAACCTTGATACCGCGAAGGAGATTTGGGAGGCAATAAAGTTGAGACATATGGGTGCTGATCGAGTGCGAGAGGCACGGTTGCAGACGCTGATAGCCGATTTTAATCGTCTAAAAATGAAAGATACCGACACCATAGATAACTTTGTCGGGAAGATCTCTGAACTTTCAACAAAGTCAGCAGCGTTAGGGGAAGTCATAGAAGAGCCGAAGATCGTTAAGAAGTTTCTCCATAGCTTACCAAGAAAAAAATACATACACATCATAGCCGCCTTAGAACAAGTTCTTGATCTGAACAAGACGAGCTTCGAAGATATCGTGGGACGATTNAACTTGAAGATAAACAATTCCACAATAAAGTGAAAATTTAGCCCGATCCATCGTGGATTCACCCTATTTGACGGTTATGATTAGTGGATGGAGGTGAGACTTTGATGATAGTGACTGGTGAAATGACATCTCGGTGTGAAAACTAGTAAAAAACGCATCTACTATTATAAACAAAGTAGCAAATTACAAAGTCGTAGTCGTATCAATCATATACCCAAAGGGACAAAACTATATACTCGTATATACACCTTGATTATTTTAACCTTCAAGAGTGTATATTTATATTAATATTAAACAAGTTGTACGAGCATCCATGCGTATTAATAGATTAATAGTGAAATACTAATATCTTGTTAAACTATGTTTTCTGACAACTTCAAATGCAATAAAAAAAAGTAGACAATATATAATGTTATTGGCGACCTTTCAAATGATAGCCAATAAATAACATAATCAGCAATATATACTTTATTTAAAAATCATGTAAGACGTGTATAAATACTTCGAACACTCATAACCACTTTGGTCGGGCGCTTTCTTCCTTTCTCCTTTCTCGAATAGCATCTCCTCGAGACATATTATAAAGAATGGCTCCATACCAAGAAGTCGCTATTCAAAGAAGCTTCAGCTACAACACAAGAAAGATCAGTCCAGAGACCTCTCCAGCTCGTAGGTTACACTCTCGTTCTCATTCCTCTTCCTCCAGCTCGATCCCACCCATCCCTGAGAATGAACTCTTCCTCGTACCTTTCCAGAGCCTTACCTCCGCCTCTAAACACATCGTCAAAGTCAACGTGAAGCTTTCTTTCTTCTCACGTGCTATCATCAACCTCGTTAACCTACCGCCACCTTCTTCTTCCTCCTCCGGTGTTTCTAATCAGATGATCACCGGTAAATCCTCTTCACTCGGGAGAAGGGTCACGGGGACTTTGTACGGACATAGAAGAGGCCACGTCACGTTTTCAGTACAGGACGGTCCGAGAACCGAACCAGTTTTTCTCTTAGACCTAGCTATGTCGACGGAAACACTAGGCAAAGAGATGTCGTCAGGGCTCGTAAGGATCGCGTTGGAGTGCGAGAAGCGTCACCGTTCGGGGACTAAGCTTTTCCACGAGCCCAAGTGGACTATGTTTTGCAACGGCAGGAAGTACGGTTCCGCTGTGTCGCGTGGCGGAGCGTGTACCGAGCTGGATTGGCGCGTGCTGAATACGGTGTCGAGTGTAACGGTTGGAGCCGGAGTTATTCCGACGGCGAATGACGTGTCCGGTGGTGGAAAGGAGCTTGGGGAGTTATTGTATATGAGAGGTACATTTGAACGAGTCGTGGGGAGTCGTGACTCGGAGGCGTTTTACATGATGAACCCTGACGAAAACGAAGGTCCTGAACTCAGTATTTTTCTTCTTAGATTATGAAAATAAATGTTTTTTTCTTAAAAAAGAGTTATTTGACTTTTAAAAATATTTGAAAATATCTTAATTAACATGTTATTATAGTGAATAATTGCAATGTTGTGTCATGAAATATATGTAAACGACAAAAATGAAAGGATGTGATCATTTGTATTTGTTGCTTTATATTTAAGGCGTGAAGACCCCCAAATGAATAGACAACATGTCTCGTGTTTCATAGTTTTATGTGTTTGTTCAATAGTTTTTTTTGTGAATAAGTTACTGTAAATCTTATTTATTCATAGATAGGTGGATTTTTTTTAATTATGATTAGGAAGGGAGCCGTTTCTTGTTGTGTAACTCAAAATTCTAACACTATTTTAGGTTTCATGTATGTGTATTGGTGGATTCAGCTCTGCTAATCTGGTACTGTAACAAAGAGATGAGTGCAGACTTTATTGACCTGCTTAATGTGACTAATGGATTTCTAGCTTTGAGCTAAATGTCGTTTCAAATTTTCAGTATGCATTATTTGGTCTAGAGATTAGAGGTATCATGAGTCAAACTCAATAAGGTCATTGCATTGTATTAGACTATGGGGAAAAAAAAAGTCAGAGCTGTTTCTGTTACTTTTTTCTTCTGTTACGTTTTGTCATGTGGATGTCAATCTACCCTGTAGCCAAATCTTTAGATGTTCCTACAGTGTTCTTCTCTCCACATGTGTAGATAGATACACAGGAACGCTATACCATGCGTAAGATTATGATTATCCCTTTCTTTATAACTTCACAACATATCAACACACACAAAAAATTGTGTTTGTGATCGTAGAGTATCATGATTGTCGGGAGATTATCTTTCACTACACATTGTTTCAAGGATGCAACTGTTTGACTGCGTATTCAAGACCAATTAAAACAGTGGTGAATTCTACACTAATGATTAATGGGATTCGAACCATGTCATGTTGTGTGAAATTAGGATAAATATTGATGAGCAACCTAACACGTTGTAGTCCTATGATTTCTCCTCTTATTTTTAGTCAAATTTGTCGAGGAAAAGAAAAAAACAAAACTGATACATGGGCCACGAAAACTATAGGTTAGGCCTAATTAATATCTAGGTTAGCAAGGAATCCACAGAACGAACCCAAACATGTTGTATAGTCAGAGAATGTAGAATCCTCTATAAAAGTTTTTTTTTTCTTCGCTAAAAACTTATAAAAATATGATAAATGTAGGTATAAAGTAGGGTTGACCAAAAAAAAAACTTCAAAATTTAAATTTATACATTATATTATCTTGTATGTTACTCCGTCGTGAATGAAATAGGTTTAAGTGCTTACAGTTGAAGTAGAATTTTAAAAAGGGTGTCAAATTAGCCAAACAAATTAAAGAAACATGTGTCCGATGATTAGCGGGTTGTTATATATTCCCTCCGTTTCAAAAAGATACAAATTCTAGGAAAAAAATTTGTTTCTAAAAGATTCTTTTTTTTGAAACACTTTTTTTTTTTTTTTTTGAAACACTTTTCTTTCTAAAAGATTCATTTTTTATATTTTCTATGCATACTATGTCAATTTCAAAAAAAAATTGATTGCATTTACTGAATTCTAATTGGTTTAAAGTTGTGAGAAATAGTTAATTACAAAAAACTATGCATTGATAATTGAAATTTCTTATGTTTTATTAATATGCGTGAAAAATCCAGAATATGTATTATTTTGAAACGGAGGGAGTAGTTAATTAGGTCACCAAATTATTACATCACGAGAACTAAGAACCATATCTTGTGTTTGGAACCGCCCAAATATCATATTAATCCCCCTTTACAATCCTCTCTTTTATATAATATAGGCCATTCAACTATATAACTTTTAGCTTAGGATGGTTATGGTGATAATTTTGTTAATTGATTTTTATAATGAACGCAAGGTTACGTGCATATTTATGGGTACATTGTAGCCTTACACTTGTATAAACAAATATACATGCCCCTGCTCTTGTATCATTATCTAAAAATCAATGTGGCTCTCTAGAATGAATTTATCATGTTCTTTTTCTTTTCATTTATGAGTGTTCAAAAACTCATCTGAGATATACCAGAATAATTAGCGTATAAACTGAGAAGCCGAGAGTTACTTAGCTGTATATGTTTACCTCTTTTTTTTTTTTAAATGAGTAAGAAGTTATTTGTCTTATATATAGATATGTACATCTTTTAAAGGCGAGATCCTAACATTGTTCTAACGAAGCTTAACATATGATTTTCAAAATTCTTATTAATATACTTATTAATTATTATGGCAGCTTGTCATTAATTAGCGTATATGTTTACATTTAATCAGGAAAACAACCATAATCTCCATAGACGGTAACATTTTTGAACCAGCTTTTGACACGTGTTGTCTTCTTCTTTTTTTGACATCCACACATGTTGTCTTTGTGGTGTTAGTTACCATATTATATATGTACAAATGATACATTTTCCAAAGTTATTCCACTATATTTGTTTAGGCAAAACCCGTTCTCCTTTATATAGAAGTCACGTCACTGCATACGACTCGGACAATATGAGAAGGGATCCGTTTAAAGCCAAACAAACGATCAACTACTCCAGTTGCGTTGTCTCTTGTCACTATCTGATCATATGAATGTCAACATATTAAAATTCAGAGGAAACAAAAGAGAGTGTCAACTTAAAGACAAATTTCCACAATAAAATGCGAATTTAAAACTCTTTGTAAGCCCGGTTCATCATGGATCCACCCTAATGGACGGTTAGGATTAACGGTTGGAGGTAAGACTTTGATGATAGTGAAATGAAATCTCTGTACGTAAAATTGTAGAAACTTATATTGTTATTATAAAGCAAAGTAGCTAACTACAAAGTCGTAGTTGAATCAATCATACGTTTAAGGGAAAAGTATATACTCGTATATACACCTTAATTATTTTAACCTTCAAGTGTGTATATTTATATCAATATAAAAATGAGCTATACAAACAAAAATAATTCAGTCATATACGAGTCTGGATGCAAACAGTACTCCATCCGTTTCATTTTAATAGTCATTTTGAATTTATGCACACATATTAATAAAACATATAAACTTTTTATATTTTTTTTAAAAAAATTACATATACACTTAATCATATTATGACCAATAAAAAATAACATTTATTTTAAAATAATTTTTTTCTCTACAACAATAACTAAATCGAAACAGAGGGAATAACATATTAATAGTGTAATAATACTGATTTATTGTTAAACTAGCTCTATGCTTTCTGATAACTTCTAACCCATTAAGAACTACAATAATATCATTTTTATTGGTGGCCATCCAAATGATAGGCAATAAATAACATAATCACATACATATATTCTTTATTAAAAAAAGAAAATCATGTAAAATGTGTATAAATACACATACAAAACGGCCACACCTCTTCGAACACTCATAATCACTTTGGTCGGCCGCTTTCTTCCTTTCTCTTTTCTCTTTATAAAAAAACACAAACATCTCTCCATATTATCTCGAGACATATCATAAAAGAATGTTGCAGTACCAAGAACTCGCTCTTCAAAGAAGCTTCAGCTGCAACACAAGCAGCAAGATCAATCCGGAGACTTCTCCGGCTCGTAGCTTCCACTCCCGTTCTCCTTCTTCCTCCTCCTTGATCCCAACCATCCCTGAGCATGACCTCTTCCTCGTACCTTGCCAGAGATGCACCTCCACTACTTCTTCTTCTTCTTCCTCTAAAATCGTCGTGAAAGTCAACTTGAAGCTTTCTTCTTTCTTACGTTCTCTCATCAACCTTGTTAACCTACCCGTTTGCAACTTCATCTCTCTTCCTTCTCCACCATCTTCTTCCAACCAGCTTATCTCACTCGTCACCGGTAGATCCTCTTCCCTCGGGAGAAGAGTCACGGGGACATTGTACGGACACAGAAGAGGCCACGTCACGTTTTCAGTGCAGTACGGTCCGAGAACAGAACCAGTGTTGCTCTTAGACTTAGCCATGTCAACGGCATCTCTAGTCAAGGAGATGTCGTCAGGGCTCGTAAGGATCGCGTTGGAGTGCGAGAAACGTCACCGTTCCGGGACTAAGCTTTTCCACGAGCCCAAGTGGACTATGTATTGCAACGGGAGGAAGTGCGGTGCCGCTGTGTCGCGTGGCGGAGCGTGTAATGACTCGGACTGGCGCGTGTTGAATACGGTGTCGAGTGTTACGGTTGGAGCTGGAGTTATACCAACGGGGAAGAGTAATATTGATGACGTGGCTGGTGGTGGAACGGAGCTTGGGGAGTTGTTGTATATGAGAGGTAGGTTTGAACGAGTCGTGGGGAGTCGTGACTCGGAGGCGTTTTACATGATGAACCCTGATAAAAACGGAGGTCCTGAACTTAGTATTTTTCTTCTTAGAATATGAAGAAAAAATGTTTTTTTTTTCTTAAGAGAGAGTTTTATTTGACTTTTTAAAATACTTGAAAATGTCTTAATTAAAGTGTTATTATATAGTGAATGATTACAATGTTGTGTCGTGAAATATATGTAAACGATAGTGAGAAGGCCGATGAGGTATGCTAGTTTTTTTCTTTTTTCTATTTTCTTGCTTATCAGATGTGGTGTTTTTTGTTGTTGTTTTTACAACAATTTTTATATTTTTGGTTTTTGTTAAATAAGAAGAAATGATGGATGTGATAATTAAATGTAGTATATGGTTGCTTTATAGGCAAGGCATGGAGATCCCCACATGGTCCGATATGATTCATGCCAAAATCAAGATTCTTGTTGTCTTTATTATAAACTAGTATGCCGACAAAAAAAAATAGTATATTTTTAATTTGAGCAAGAAGGCGAGTTCGCTTTTACGTGTTACGAATCGCTGCGAGCAATTTGGTTCAAGAGAACGATATATTTATATTTTATAGAAAGTGGGTATGCTTTTGAGTTGTAACGTGTAACAAACGAGTTACACACAGTACGTTTTCACTTTTTCATGGATGTGTATAAGATTGAAATAAAATGTCAGACAAAAACATTTGAACATATAACATATGTAAATGAACAATTATATAATCAGCTCATTTACATAAGAAGTTGTAACTATATTTAGCATATGTTTAAGTATTTTAAGGTTCCAAATGACTGTTCGTACACGGATATTCCTCCTCATATATATGATCTGAGTGAAAATTATAAATATGGATAGAAAATCATAACTACTTAAACTTGGCTTGAGATCAATTTTTAAAATATGGAACAAATCTATGGAAATGGAAAATTAGAGGGGTATATTATGAAAAAGTTTGGTGGGTTTGGCTTTAGTGTGGAAAAAAACTCAACAACACAGCATCAAAGCCAAAATCACCTTTTAGGAAATTTCCATTCATTTAATTTCAGGACCAATACATATACAACACTGCATGCGTACTCTAGTATATATATATTCATATATAAAAAATATTAAGATATTTACAAGTACATATGGTCCAATACGTATAAGCGTCGTACCTAGGATTATATAAATGAGATCGTATTGAGACACAGAATGTAAAGGACGCAGTAATGAAACCGGTTAGAAAAAAGGGAAGCAAGTTAACTTGTGAAGGAAATGCATGTGAAACTGATAGTTTCCTGAGTTAACTACAAAAAAATCAATATCATCCAAAACATGCATGTGTTAATGCTGACTGTAGCTAGTGCATAGTGCTTTACATATTCCTGATATAATGATAAAATTAACTTATCCTACATATAATATAAGCTGTTATGCATTATTGAATAAGCTTGCATTGTCTGATCACAGATATAACACATCATGAACATGAACATATGGTGCTATGAAGTAAAATATTTGACATGAAAAAGTTAATTGACATGAAAAGTATCAAGTATATATGCAGTATAAAAATATTATGAAGCAATGCACTTTTTTGTTGGCAAATCTGAGTTCTCCTGCCACGGCATACGTTTAATTGTTTATGATTGATCATGTGCTTGCAATTTGAAATAAACTTAAAGTAAAAACTATTTTATTATATTTTACAGTTAAGCTTTTCAGTTATTTACGTTGATTACTTTTTCCTAAAAGAGTAAAACTAATGTAACATGTATATATCAACATATTAATATAATGGTTGTAATATATATAGTAGATCCTAAGTCAAAAGAGAAAACACTTTCGACTAGCTTTGCTTAAACAAGCGAGGGTAAATCATGATTTTTGACTAATAAACTAATAATTTTTTAATTTGCCAGTGGCTCTTTGGAATTAAATTTATCAAACTTTTCTAAGTTTATGTTTCTATCTTTATTTTGTCTTGTTCTTGAAATTTTCCAAAAAAAACTGCACATTGTATGTTTGATGTTGAATTTGTCCATGTAATCGAAGAATATGTTGTGTTAAAAAAGAACTAATAGTCTTTAAGCTAAAAACTCGTTTGTGTTTAAACTAGTTAATGTTATTATATCCTTAAACTGATCTAGCTTCCATTTTTAAAAATTATAAAGTAAGGATAGCCTCATAAGGTGCCTGAAGAGCCAAGTCTCCAACCATATACACGAATAGCTGATCGTTGAATGAATCTTAGTGGTAACATGCTTCTGGTCACAGAGATCAATCATCACTCAACACCCCTCCCTACTCTATATTATCTCATAATATTTTTTATATCGTATAACATTTATGATACGATTCCTATTTTGGCAACTTAAGGTTCTTTGGCCAAATTAATTAAAATTCTCCCCATCTCATTTGTTTCCTTGGTCTATATTATTTTCTTGGCAAATTTTTAATTATATTATGTAATTAACATTTTATGAAACCTCAACTTTTATTCCTATAATGATATTTACATATTTAGCAAAACAGAAAGTGCAAATAAACATCCATTGAATTCATCGTAATTTATATGTCAAGTGGTCTTAGTATATACATAATTTCAGATTAGAATAAACCAAACAAGCAGATCTGGAAAATCAAAGCGCTACCGAACAAAATGATACTTTCTCTTTACATAATTGATCAACATCCTCTATATCATTGGTGTTACATAATATTGTTTATTCATATAAATACATGTCCACGTATTTGTGCACATTTTACTTATAGTATTATAAGAAGAAAAAAACATTATCCTTAGTTACACTAGTAGAAAAAATGCATATAGACACGAAAAGGTCACTACCAAATCGTGACTATTTTCAAATTAGCCACGCAATTATCACGGAATTAAAAACGTGACTAAATTAGTCACGAAATTACCACAAAATAAAAAACGTGACTAAAAAAACCACAAAATAAACACAGATTAAAATGTGGCTACTAATAGACACGATTTTGCCACAATTATTTCGTGACAAAACAGTCACGAAAATAAATGTGGTTAAAAGCGTGACTAATTTACATAAAATATTTGTTTGTCACGATTTAACCACTATTTTTTCGTGACCATTTTGAAAATAGTTACGAATTTGTCACGAATATTTCGTGACTATTTAAAACTCTAAACCCTAAACAAAATTTGAAACCCTAAAATTTATACAAAACCTTTAAACTCTATTATTTTCATATTTTAACTTCAAATCTTTGAAACAAAGTTCAAAATTTAATTTTTTTAAAAAAATAATCTATAATCTTAAATCTAAACTCCAACCACTATATACATTTCAAACCCTTAATATAAACATAAACTTTAAAACTTTAATCTTTTAATTTCTTATCTTCAAATTTTAAACTTAAACTTAAAGTTTAACTTCAATCTTAAATCTAAATCCCAAATCTTTTCTAAGCTATTTTTTAAATATTAATCTAAAGCATTAAAATATGACCTATAAACTCAATTCCCTAAATTTCATACTTATACCCTAAAGTATGAAATTTAAATTTAAAACTTTAACTATTTTTAATTGTAAAATATAGCAATGAATAATATATACATATATTCAGAATTTAATTTAAATTCTCAAATATTTTTTTTTCAAAATTAATCTCAATAAATCTAAACTCATTCTCCCTCAAACACTATACTCCAATCTCTAAATCATAAACTCCCAAACATCTTACTCCAATCCTAATATCCAATATTTATAAACTATATCTTACAAATCCTATTTCTCTAATTTCAAACACTAAATCACATTCATAACCATAAGTTTTAGTTTTTTATAATTAAAACTACAGCTTATATCAGTTATTTTAATTTAATTAAATATTATGATCTTATATACTCAAAAAGTAAATAACATTTCTGTAAAGATTATAAAAGGGCAAATCTTATTTTAACTAAAACTAATTTTTTCTTTCTAAACACAATTAAATATAATTAAAATATGATAAAGTTAAAAACAAAAAATAATGGGTGTTAAAAAAAGAAGAAAATAATCCTATTGGCTAATCCTTGATTCCAAGGATCACCATCTTTAGCCATTAATTGTTTTAAATCTAAGGGTCCAGATCAAAACTTTGTGTGTTTCTCTCACTCATCCTTTACGAATTTTTTTTTTTTCCTAGATCTACAATTTATTTTCTTCTGACTCTTTGTTTCCATTTCCTCTTATGCTTCATCTCTTCTTCAGAACTCACACAACTCTTCAGGTCTTATGTTCTTCTTTCTTTCTTTTAGCTTTGGTATTGCTGGAGTCGGAGCGAGAGCGAAGTCGGAACATAGTCGAGTTCTCTCTTTCATCCCTTTCTCTCCTGCTCCTCATTTCTCTCTGGTCTTCATCTTCTCTAATTACAAATATATTGCTTTTTTCCAGATCTGATATGAAACAAAAGCGCATGAGGTGGGGGATGATGACGTCAAGACAAGCAGGTGGAATCTTGACAATCCAGGAACTGGAGGCTGTGCTGGTGGTGTTAGAAGGAAGAAGAATGGGAGGAAGATGCGCGTGACGGTGTGACGGCGTTAGGTAACAAAGAAGCAGAGCGTTGCCGGAGGTGGAGACGAAAGCGTGCCGCAGGTGGTGGCCAAAGTGTACCGCAGGTGGTGGCCAAAGCGTGCTGGAGATAGAACCGGAGGTAGAGGCGGAGGTGGAGGCGTGGCGGGGGTGAAGATGTATTTGTGTATTTATATAATATATTTATATATTTGTATATGTTTTGTAATTAATTATTAGAAAACATAATTCATATTAATAAAATATATATTTAAAATATATTTTTTTTTTAATTTTTTTTCTGTAATAGCCACGTATAATCACGAAAAATATCGTGACTGAAGATGTTATAGTCACATATTCTTATCGTATCTAGTCACGAATATTTTACGTGACAAACCGTGACTATTTTAGTCATGAAAAAGTCACGAAGAAAAATGGTCACGATCGTATAGACACGATTTTTTTTCGTGACTTTTCGTGTCTATAGTAACATATAGTCACGAAAAAATACATTTAGTCACGAAAATTTTCGTGTCTATATACAACTTTTCTACTAGTGAATTAGGTTCTGAGTCAAACGGAAATAAACGTAAACGATATTTCTGTGCATGAGATATTTTCATGCGTGAGATATATATACAGCTCGAGAATAAAAATCTTGTTGGATCTTGACCGACAAAACAGTGATCTTTCACCTTAATAATACAGTACCTACTTAACAAATCGCAATGCCCCTAACTATGAATTATTGATGTAAAAGAGATTTGACCTTCGGTCCATCAACTATATGATATACAAATAATCAGTGTGTTTCTGAAAGTACTCATCCAACCAAACGCAATATGATGACAATTATGTTAGTTAAAATTAAACATGTGTATTAACTGTTAAGATGAGCAAAATGAATATATTCAAAGCTGTAGTACAGTTATATGATCATTACTCAATTACATAAATTAAATATGGTAATATCACATTATTCACATAAGGATAGCTGCAATAGGTATGGTAATGTATTTGTAGGTAGGGTAATGTATTTGTATGGATGTCAAATGACTTAATTCAACATGATTTTATAATACTTTTATGAAACCATCAGCCCAGTTAATTCTAAAATTTATCACTTAAACTGTATTCCCCTAATTAAACTGATCTAGCTCATCAAACTTATTAAATTGTAAGAAAAAAAACATATCTCAAACTCATAAATAAAGTTGAATTAACTCAAAACTCATGTACTAGTTTTGATACTCCACCTGACATACTGTATGTGGGCCGTCAAAATTATTTTGAATCATAGTATGAGTTTACAGAAAAAGAATAAGCCTAAATACGAATGAGTAAAGCCCATATTAGGCCCATATTTAGTTATGGAAGATACACATTACAGCTAAAACCTCAGAAAACCCCTCTTTCACTGAAGCAGCTATAGTCGCCGGAGGAAATGGTGATGGGTGTGAAGAAGGTGGTGAAGAAGGGACTGATCGGCGGAATGAGCTTCGCTAAAGAAGCCGGAGCAATCAATTGGTTTCCCGGTCACATGGCCGCCGCAACTCGCGCCATCCGCAACCGCCTCAAGCTCTCCGATCTCGTCATCGAAGTTCGCGATGCCCGTGTCCGTACACACATCGTCTCTTCATTGAATGAATCCATATAAGTCGTGCTGATGACTTCTTTCCCTTTGTTGTTGTTGTTACTGTAGATTCCTTTGTCATCGGCGAACGAGGATCTGCAGCCACAGTTGTCAGCGAAGAGACGTATCATAGCTCTCAATAAGAAAGATTTAGCAAACCCTAATGTTCTTAACGTGAGTCCCCCTCCCTTGTGTTTAGTTTCTGCGTCGTGTGGCCTCAGTTTTCTGAAATTTTCGATTGGTTATTTGTAGAAATGGACTCATCATTTTGAATCCAAGAAGCAAGATTGTGTTGCTATCAATGCACATAGCAGAAGCTCTGTCAAGAAGGTTAGATGATCGATCATCTTTGTTAATCAGTGTTTTTTTTTTTTTTTTAAATGTGACCTTTTATGTGTTTTGTATAATTGTCATATAGCTTCTTGATCTTGTTGAGTTTAAGCTTAAGGAAGTGATTGCTAGAGAGCCTACGTTACTTGTAATGGTGGTTGGTGTCCCTAATGTTGGCAAATCTGCACTCATTAACTCTGTCAATCAAATCGCAGCGACTCGGTTTCCTGGTAAGATTGATTAGTGTCTCTCGGCTTATTATCAGCAGTGTGTTAAGTGTTCATGTCACTGATATTGTATGAATTGTATATCATGTTCATAGTTTAAAGTAACGTGCCTTATGTCGAAATGTGCATCATGTGCGTAGTGCAGGATAGACTAAAGAGAGCTACGGTTGGTCCATTGCCTGGTGTAACACAAGATATTGCTGGTTTCAAGGTCAAACCTTATTTTGTTTTCTATCTCTTTTGATCTTTGTTGTTTGGTGGATTCACTACTTGTGCTCTACGCTTCAAGACTGAGTGAGTCCTGTTTGTTGTAACAGATTGCTCATCGACCTAGCATTTATGTTCTGGACTCACCTGGTGTGTTGGTCCCAAATATCCCTGATATCGAAACCGGTCTAAAGCTTGCACTTTCAGGTTCTTATCTATTTCTTCTTGGTGCCTAGATGGTGTAAACATGTAGATTAAGTTTATCAAAAGGTGATAGAGTTTAGGTCTTTAGTATCTCAGTTCTTAGTGATTATTAGCTACTCCAGGACTAGGAGCGTATCTTCTGATAGCATATGATCTTCATAGCTGAGTGTCCCACATTTTCTAAGGACTTACCTATTTAAATTTCTCTAAAACATTGTAAAGGGTCCGTCAAAGATTCAGTAGTAGGTGAGGAGCGGCTTGCACAATACTTTCTAGCTATTTTAAACACTAGAGGGACTCCTTTACATTGGAAGAACTTATTCGAGGGAAGAAACGAAGAGTCTTCTCATCCAGACTCCATCGATAAACCAAGCTACAACTTAAAAGATCTTCGACACCAGAGATCAAAACTACCAGATTCATCTGCTGTGCACTACGTTGGGGTTAGTATATTATTAACCTTATATCTCTCTATAGCTTGCTTTCCTGCTCAAAATTGTCTTAACCTATTGAGGCTCCCTGTCATCTCATCTACAGGGTATGATCTCAGAAGTGCAACGATCACTGTACACAACTCTCTCAGAATTCGATGGGGACACAGAGGATGAGAATGATTTGGAATGTTTGATAGAACAGCAGTTTGAAGCTTTACAGAAGGCATTGAAGGTTTCTACAAAAGCATCATCGGAAGCAAGGTTAATGGTTTCCAAGAAGTTTCTTACTTTGTTTAGGACAGGTAGACTTGGTCCCTTCATCCTTGACGATGTCCCTGAAACTGACATAGCTTTGTAAAATCAGAAGCAAACTGTAAGATGGATGATGATTTTATTTGTCTTTCATTTGAGATTCAATGGCGTTGCTCCAAAGTATTTTTGAATGAACAAAACTGAATCATGATAAGATTTGGCATGTGCCAGAAACAATAAAAAAGTCTGTCTGCTGTCCTCATTTATTGGCCTCGATGAATTCTCGGTACTCTTTCTTCATCTTCACACCAGATACAGTCCTGCACAGTCTCGTAATCTTTAGCCAACCTGATCAACATAATCAAACACAACCTTATGAATGAAAGAACACAGCCCAACCTGAGCATTTCCTTGTTCTTGAAGAACTGCACACATGGCGTTCCCATGATTCCGGCCGCTTCAGCAATTTCTTGATCTTCCTCGATGTCAATTTCAACAAAGTGCACATCATTGTGATACTCATCGACCACCTGCAACAACATTAAGATGAAATGGAGAGATGGTTAGAAAATCAGTCCAGCAAGCGAGTAAGATCTCTCTTCCAATGTTTAGTTAGGAAGGATCACCTTGTTCAAGATAGGCTTCAGAGTCCTACAGGGGCCACAAGTTGGTGAAGTGTATAATACACATATAACTCTTGGACTCTCATGGTATAATTTTCTAAGAGCATACTGAAAACAGGGGAAAAAACACAAGAAAGATGTGAGATAGAGAAAATCCTTATAGATTATAAGTTAAAGGTTTATATGTTAACAGAAAAAGAATAAGGAGATAGTTACCTGTCCCCGATGTTTTGTAAGAGTGATATCAAACTTTTCTTGGACATCCCGCTGTGTGAATTCTTTCTTGGTCTCTTCAGTTTGAGGCTATTACGTGGGAGAACATGAACATGAAAAAGTGTAAGCCTTGTGAAGCGACAAGCGAGCATAAGATTTCAGATATTTAGAAAAATATTAATTCATACCTGGTGAAATTCAACAAGAAGATTGTTACTTGTGAGGTATCTCTCGGCTGACAAAGCAGCCATGCATCCTGATCCCGCAGCGGTTACAGCTTGTCTCCATTCATGGTCCTAAAGTGAAATGGGAAAGTAGCACACAATATTACATAACCATTATGACTTCAAAGAGTTAATGATACCAATACCTGCACATCTCCTGCAGCAAATACGCCTTCAACCGATGTATTCGACGTTCCTTCGCGAACCAACACGTACCCTGAGCTGTCGAGTTCGACTTGGCCTTCCAATAATTGACTATTTGGGGAATGCCCTATTCCATAAAACAACCCTTTTGCCTCCAGCTCGGTCTCTTCTCCGGTATCAACTCTTCTGAGTAGAATGCCAGACATCTGTCCCTTGGTGTTGCTCAATATGTCCACCGTTTCCGTGTTGTAATGCACTGTGACGTTTGGATTGTTGATCACTCTGAAACATTCGCCATAACCAACCTGTTAAAAAAACACTCAGGGTGTTGAAAAGACTCAACTTACAGTGTGATCATTAGTCCATAATTCCAAAAAAAAACAACAAAAGGGGATACGTACATTACTGGTTGGTTATCGGTTTACTCGAAATAGAACTCATAGCCAAAGGCTTTCCCAGAGACATCCAAATGTAAGGATTTGCAAGGAATAGGTTAATTAAGTCAATATATGCACCAAAACATACAATGGACTCATAAACTCAGATAGCCATACAATGTTGTCACGGATATTCTGATTTGGTTTCCTAATAGACAACACGCGTTTCCTAAATTTGGACCTACCCATCATGAATTCTAACCTTCTTTTTCTTCAGAAGTCAAAGAAGAAGAGCTATTAATATAATACTTTACAAAACTCACCTATCTTGCATAGCCTTGGATGCTCTCAACTGGTCTCTGCGAACAAGCAAATGAACATGACGGGCATATTTTGTGAGGTACAAAGCTTCCTCAGTCGCCGTATCTCCTCCTCCAACCACGGCAAGTACTTGCCCTTTAAACAAAGGCGAAGCTCCATCACATATCGCACAAGCACTAATTCCCCTACTCCAGAATTCTTCCTCTCTAGGTAGTCTCAGTCTCTTCGCTGTAGCTCCAGTAGCATAAATGATACTATGGCACTTGACCTACAAAACCAAGTCAAATAGCAACACCAGAAAAGAGCTCAAGCCAAGTAATGAAAAGCACATATATTTAGAAGTAAACAAGCCTCCAACACTATCAACAACGGTTAAATAAAATTTAACAACGTTAAATACCTTCTTCCATGGGATTAAACATACATTTATACAGCATATCAAGCCTACATTCTCTATCTACTTCGAATTAACAATAAGAGTGGGATAGAAAGAAAGATAATCACCTTACGTTCACTACTTTGCACAGTGAAGGGAGCGGTTTTAACACTAAGAGTCTCCACATCTTCTGGATACAACTCTGCTCCCCACCTCTCAGCTTGCTTCCTCATTCTACACAAAACCAAGAAAGATTGCCTCAGATTGAGTGATCACAAACTACTAGAGAATCCAATTTTCTCACCTCTCCATTAAATCAGGACCCGTAATCCCCTCGGGGAACCCCGGGAAATTCTCAACCTCGGTGGTTGTCATCAACTGTCCGCCGGGAACTCCTCCCATCTGATACCCTTCGAAAACCACCGGTTTCAAATTAGCTCTCGCGGCGTATATAGCCGCCGTGTACCCCGCGGGACCCGAGCCTATAATCACTACGTTCTCGATAATCTCGCCTGCATAATCAACAGCTCGTTTACTTGTGCAACACTGTAAACAACTTCAATAAACAAAAGCAGAAGAGTTTAACTCGTAAGTTACCTGAAGACGACGGCGAACTGGCGGAGGCGGAGATTCTGAGGCGGAGGGAATCGGAGCGAGTTCGTGTTGGTTGGCGGAGTGAGGAATCGCGGCGTGCGGTAGTAGTAGTAGAGAGGAAGAAGAGGCTAGGCGGAGGAGAGAGTGCGGATGACGCGGGGGTGACTCGGTGAGTCGACACGGAGCTGATTCCGATGCCTATCTTAGGAGACGCAGCCATGCTTTTTTTTTTTGCTTCAACCTTCCCACTGAGACCATACAATTTTCAAAATCTCATTTCTGGTTTGGTAGGCGACTGTATTACACGCGCTGTAGCATTATCTCTTCGGCTCGAAGTCCACATGATTAAATGATTCTCAGCCGTCGGATATACGAGATGTGTCTTGATCGACGGTGAGGATGTGGGTTAAGTGATTTTTACTTTGGGTCTTTTCAACGGAGGATAAGACTACCAACAAGTGTAAGCTTACTTAGGCTTTTTCTATTGGGCCGTAAATGGGTCTGAAGTGTATTGCGCTTTACCTTGGGGGTGTAATTTATGTTTTTGCTTTAGGAGAGTTATTTTTTGACTAATGAATTACAACTTTATTGTACCACAATTGGTGCATTGGTTTTCATAGATTTTTTTTGCTCCAATAATTCAGTCGATTACTCAAAAATATATCAGAAAGTTCTCCGAAAATGTAGCTGCACAACATGCCTACAAATTAAGTTATAACACATAAAATTCAGGTGAGATTGGATCAATTATGCCTAAAAATAAAGATTGATCAATAATGTCAGTGTTAAGAAAGTAGAGACTCATGCCGTCATTAAGAAGCTGACGAAAAAAGAAGACGGAAGGGATTAATATTGTCGTGTTAATTAAGAAGAGACAAAATTCGTTTTTATGTAATTAATTTGTCGTCAAAAAAAAAGTAATTAATTTACGAGTCCTTGACGTTGACTCACCACCAAGTAGGTGTGATTCGGGCTGGGTGAGTTAAGGTGAGATCTTATATAATCATTGAATATTTACCAAAGAAAAACTAATAATATATTATATATTTATTTATCTATCACATTTTGAAAAACAAAACAACCAATTAGTTTTTTTTTCTTATATAAATGGGAACATCCAGGGTTTAGGATGAAGCAGGATACACGGCGTGTGTTGTTCTCGTCCATCTTCTTTATATAAACAAAGAGACTTCAACAAGAGAGAGAGACATTTATGCTGGTTTTCCATTTTCTCCTCTCATATTCAGAGGTCAGATTCTTAGCTCGCCGGCGACTTTTGCGATCACATTCTTCACGGCGAGTTAGACTGAAATCACCAATAGGTAACGCTGCTACATTTTATTTTATATGCACACTCACTCACTCATACGTAGAGCTATCACCTAACCCCATTTTTTCACCTCACCATATCAAAAATATTCGTCTTACACTCCTTAATGAATATTGGCGAGTCTACGTTAAATTAATTCTCCAAATTTTATCAGTGGAATTTGAAAATCCAGTAACTAAAAATTTCCAAAAATCTTAGCTTTTCTTAGTTGATTGTTTCTAAAGTTTTAGCTTTAGACAAGTGATTATATTATTAATTTATGTTTGTGTAATTCTTTTTTTTTTTTTCAATTTTAGCTTTTCCAGTTTGTTTAGTCTGTAATGAAAAGTAGTTACTGTTGAGATTAAAGCTATGTTTTGTCTTATTTGGTTTTGTCCTGATAATGAAGGACATATCTGGAAACCTATTATTGAGCAACTATGTTTTCTGCTTGATTTATGTTGAAAAGAAAAACTAAACTGATATCACACTCACATCATGTGTGTGTGACTATGTCTCAACGTGTGTGCAGGTTACAATATAATCGTCTTCATCTTGGGTCAACGAAGTTCTCTAGATGGATTCCATTAAAAGCCATGAAGAACCAATATTTCCAACCATGTCTTCTTTTAGTGGGCAGGCCAGTGCAGGCACTTTTTTACCGGTATCACGTAGCCTGCCTCTCACGTTTAACAATGATGCCGATAGTGATAGTGTCTCAGAGGCTGGAGATACTGGTGATCGCTCACTTCAGAGAAGGCATTCACATCAAAATGTATTAGTTGACCACTCAGCTTCTGTAACCAAACCTTTCCCTGTGGACATAACTAAATCTCCTTTACCAACCGAGTTCCTATTGTCACCTGAGGCAAACAAACTGGTAGAGACCATATCTAACATCTTATATAGTCACATTAAAAACTGTTAGTATTGCTTTGCTTTATATGATAGCTCTCATTGTTTGCATAGGGAAAGGAGGAAGAGCCTGTGTTACCAAAGTCCTTGGAATACATATCCTGCCTAACTCATTTGGCTGTTTTTGGGATTCTTGGGGTAAAGTTTCCGAGGCTTTTATTCATATGATTCTTTCTGTTATGTTTTGGGTGTAACCCATTTGTCTACAAATGAACAGGCTGTTACGAGATATATGCTGCAGAAACTGTTTGGACCAACTGCTGCACAAGTAACCAGCGATGGGAGCATCTTGTACCTTGATCTTCCTGCCAATATGGTAAGGCTATCATACACTCATCTTTATAGACCTGTTACTCTTTAAGTATAATCCTATGAATGGTTCCTTATAGGTAGGATCATTCTTGATGGGTTGGTTTGGCGTCGTATTCAAAGCAGACAAAGCGAGGTTTTCTGAGTTTCTAGCGATAGGATTATCGACTGGTTACTTGGGAAGCCTGACAACATTCAGTGGTTGGAACCAGAAGATGCTGGATCTTAGTGCTGATGGCGAATGGCTATACGCTGTGCTTGGTTTTCTGTTCGGATTGTTTCTTGCAGCATACTCTATCATTCTTGGGGTAGAAACAGCTAAAGGTTTCAGATGGCTTCTTCGCAGAAGAGCTTCCTCTGAGAAAAAGGACTCTTGTCCCAAGGCTAACAACACCTATAAGAGGCACATTATGTCTATGATCTTAATGCTTACGTTTCTTATGGCTTTTCTCATCGTGAGTGCCACTGAGCTTGTAAAAGAGTTTGACAAAGGAACAAGCAAGGCTCAACTATGGTTAGGTTGCTTAGTTGCAGCCCCTGGTGTCTGGATCAGATGGTTCCTAGCCCGACTCAATGGACGTGGACTGGGAAAAGATGGACAGTACTTAAGATGGGTCCCGTTTGGCACCCTCATTGCAAATGTAGCTGCAGCTTCTGTCATGGCAGCTTTGGCCACGTTAAAGAAATCGGTATAAACTCTTTATCTCTCCCTCTCTCTTTCTACTGAAACAGATCACACATGATAACATTCTCTGTACCTATTTTGGGAAAACAGGTGGACACGACAACATGTAATACAGTTGCTTCTGGAATACAGTTTGGCCTGTTAGGATGTCTAAGCACAGTTTCCACCTTAATGGCTGAGTTCAATGCGATGAGAGAAAGTGATTACCCATGGAGAGCCTATGCTTATGTATCTTTCACAATCGCTGTTTCTTTTGCGATGGGAACTATTATATACTCAGCCCCTGTTGGCTAATGAGATTCAGTACTAGATGAGTCTTCTTGTCCGAACAGTTCACACTATTTTGTCAATTTTGTAAGAGCAAACTTTTATACTATAATGATAACTTTTTCCCGTTTTAAATAAAATATAATAATTCTATATTCCACACTAGAAAAAACCCACACAAAACCTGTACACTCATGCTTCAGACCATTGCCACACTTCTCCCAACTCTCTCTCCATAAAAAGACTAAAGGGAACGAGGTTCACTTCTCTCGAGGGAGGTAACTGTATGTGGAACAGCTTGTCTCTGTCTTTGTCACCTATCCAAGGAAGAGAGAACACTAACGTGACTAAAAGGAGTATCTGTTAAAACAATTATATGAAGATAAGACATACGAATACGAACCTCTGACATATGAGAAGAGGACCCTGGGGGAAGAAACTGTGTCCAGAGAATAGGGTCTCCGAGGGGATCCAAAGTATTGTAGTTGGTGAGCAATGGAGAAGTTAAGAGGGAGGTAAGTGGGTAAATGCTTTTCTGAAGAGACAAAGCAGCACCACTGCCTAGAGCAACTCCGTGACTCACGACCGGTTTTTCTATCTCCTTGCCATGACTCTTCTCCATATTGATAATGTTACGATTAGCATTCTCATCGTTTTCTCTAGTGCTGCTGCTTTCTTGGATCTTCAGCACTTTCTCCTCAAGGCTCTTGTAAGCAGGTGACGCAGACAAAATGCTTAAAGCAGAAGAAGAAGAAGAGGTGGAGGATGGCGATGATATTTGTTTTTCTTTTCTCTGAAGGACGCCAAGGTTTGGCGCTTTGAATGGCTCTGTTGCATGTGATGTGTGTTCCTCCAGTGTCTTAAGCTCAGTACCGGCATCTTCTACCTTTGTATCCTCTGATGCTTTTGATGAAGATGATTCTGGTTGAAGGGTTTTGTTGACCCCCCACCACTTTATGTATCCCGTTAGATCGATCTTTCTTTCCAGACAAAAGTTACCTAGAAAGCCACCTTCTGTTCCACGATCATCACCTGCCCCTGTTATTAATAAGATTTTTTTTTAACATGGTTCACTGCAGCTTCAAGGATAGGTCAATGTTGTACGAAACTTCTTACCATAATGCATGTTGCTGAAGTATTCAGGTCCAGGCATACGACTGGCTGAGGCATCCCATCGGCTGGTCGGTAATTGGAAAAAAAACAGTACAAATGCATATCAGGTACGAATGTTAATTGTAAAGAAGGCCACAGACAAAACACAGTAGATCATATCCCTATACCTAAGAGTAGCTTATAAACGCTACTTATGAAACTAGTAAGGTATAGCCTACACAGTATGCCCACCAATCAAACTGTGACGATCCATAATATGTCACTACATATTTTCTCCTAACAAGCACAGAATAATCACTCTTGATTTACCTTTGAAGTCCACGATATTTAGCTATTCCTCTTGAAAAACCGCTGCTTTTTCTGCCAAAGGGATATCTGAATAGTATCAGCAATAAATGGTTAGATATAATTACTTGTAAAATACATACACACACCTACGAAGAGATGCAAGGTATTCTTCCCTTGAGAGGTTTTGCATTTCTTCTAAATCCCTGCTGTAATCCGTCACCTATAAGAATGTAATAAGTAAGATTTGAGCTTACTTAAATCTCAAAACCTTAAAAGCATACTAGAGCATAGTCATAACTCTCTCACCGGAAAATTGATAAGGGTACCAGGCCCCCAATATTTTAAGGCAGCAAGGTCGTAAGCTCTAGCAGCAGCCTCTTCATCATCATATGCTCCTGCCAAGTAGTGGATTCTAGTCAACGCTAATCCAATTTGATACCATGTGTACACACAACCAATACCTCCAAAGACTTTATAAGCTTACCTAGATAAACTAGTGCGGAGGAAAATCGCATCAACCATGAAAACATTGAAGGAAACACACACACACACAAAAAAAAGAAGATATCAGCTTTGATTTTAAGAGCAAAACATAATTGCTGGAAAAAAAGGTAGAACCTTGTTTGCCCTTCTTGTTCTGGTTTTGGTTCCATGTAGTCTTATCCCAAAGGTGAGCTTCATAACGACCTGTCCATCTATGCCTGCACTTAAAAAGTGTTTCTCAGAACAATTAAACACAAAAACATCAATCGAATCATTACATCTCCCACCTACCTATCTCCTAAGATTCAATACACTCTGTTGCAGACTACACACTATACGAAATTCAAAATCAAAATCCGATTAGAAGGCGCAATTAGCAAAAAGTACCTGGTGACTCCACGGTAAATGGAGCTCCTTTTGCCAGCAGTGCAAGGAGGCATTTTACTGATACGCTCCTTAGCAGTGCAACCTCTCTCCTTCTTCGCCTTCTTAAAACCTCTATACAACAACATCTCATCACTCGCCGCCACTGTCTCCGAGCTCTCTCCTCCTCCCGCCTCTGTCTTAGGCCCCTGATCCGACGACGACGCCACGATTACAACTTCTTCCTTACAAACCCTATGAAAGAGAAGGAACGCAAGCAAAAACCGAGCTCGATACTGTAGAAGCAAAGAGTGAGAGAGAAAGAAAGAAAGAAACTTTGACTATTACTCTCCCTTTTTCACCGAATACAATGTTTGTTTGCTTTTTTTTTGGAGCTTCCTAATCTATTAATAATAACACAAAAATAAAAATTACGAAACATCAAATTTACCATTACGTCCCGCTATTGTTACCCTTTTTCACCGTGCGGAAAGATAACAACTGCAACGGCTATGAACGGTGCGAGGCTGTTTTCGTCATTTCGGAGAATAGTTTTGTTAAGCTGACGTGTATTAATGATGTCCACGTGTACAAGAAGGTGGCTGACATTTTTAATGTGGGGGTGTTTCCCAACACTAGCCTCGTTCATGGAATATTCTCTGTATATGTTGTTGTTTTTCTTGGGTTTATTATCATCTATCAACTTAGCTTCTACTAGTAGTTTGCAGAATATTCAAATCGGCTCTCTATTGATTTTTCAATCATATTTGATTCTTCATATTTTCTACCGTTGTAATGTCTTCTTACACATCGAATCTCTCCATTATATAAAAATCATAATTCAAACTTTCAAATGACTGGTTGCATGTTAATGGACATAATAAGATTACAAAAGTTTACAAACACGGCCAAAAAACATCTACATGAATTGGGAACTTACAATGTGGCTTCGTGTCTATGAGCTTTACTCAGATCACCAACTCCTTTGTTTCTCAGTGACTCTATGGGAATATTACCAAACAAAAAGTGTGATTCTTACGTTAGCAACACCAAACTAACTTACCTGAGCCAAAAATAATAATGTTTTAAACTTTATATTCAAGTTCAAATTCATCTCACCCAATTTTTGGCGTATTAGGGGTTCGAACTCGATCCCTGCACTTCTTTCACCAAATGAAATGATGTCACGATACATTTGTGTTGAAGGTTGAATACCACCATCACTCATCCATTCTAAAACCTGCAAGCAACTCAGTCCACAAACTTGTTTCTGAACCGCACTACTTGCTGATCATAAGGATATTCATGGAAATTACCTCAATGTATTTTCTCCAGTTTCCAATGGCTAAAAGATGTTCCAACAATACTGCATAAGTCTTGAGGTTGATTTGAACACCAGATTCCATTATTTTATAGAACAGCTGCGATGTGTTCAAACAGTTTGGTTAAAAGCTCTTCTTGTTTGATCTTCTGTAACGAGAGTATGTGCTAAAAGTCTAATTAGCAGATAAACCAAAATTTATATGTGCACCTTCATCATTGCTTCGACTTTTCCACTCTTCCCAAAAAGATGCAGCATCTGATTAGTTAAGCCGATAGAAAGTGATGGCAGGTAAGGTTCCATCATTTGGATGAGGTCCGTCGCTCTTTTCCATTCCTGCAAGCTGCAAACATTGAGAGAAGAGGAGAACACAGATTAGTAGAATGGAGAAGGAGATTTATTATTGTAATGTACGAGTGTAAGTATACGTGTTACAAGCCGAAAAGATCTCAAAGAAAACTGCTCCAGTGAAGCGGACATCTTTTTCCCGCATCAAATCCATCAGGATGAAGACATTTGACGGTTCACCTCCCTTGTTGAAAGCTCTCATCAAAGCTGAGCATGCAATAGAATCTGGATCTACTCCATTTGCATCCATTTCCAGGAAGAGTTCACAAGCCTTTTCCCACTTTTCTGGAACACCAAAACCATTCCTCCACTCAGATTCATGGAAAACACACTTTGTTACAATTTTCAACAGTCTTACGTTCATGTGTATATATATACATACCTGAAGCGTTGTAAGCATGGAGCATTGAAGTGTACGCAATCACATCAGGTTTGCACCCAGCCATCTTCATCTGTTTGAATGTGGATTCTGCTTCTGTAACTTGGCCCTGCAGAAGATATTATCACAAGTTATTGACAGTCGAAACCATACAAACCTCCTTCTGATCTCAAACTCTATAAACTTGCCTGTTTGCTGTAAGCACATAGAATAGAAGAGTACACCTCCTTCGTCATTGGAACACCGAGATCTTCCATATCCTTCAAGTAACTAATTGCTTCGGGGTATTTCGACATCCTACATGAACCACTTATAAGGATGGTGAAAGTAACAGAATCAGCTTTGACTTCCTTCTTTTTCATAGTCTGATATAATGCGATGGCCTTCTCAAGTTCTGCACCGTTTATGAAGCTTCCAATGGCTGAGTTATAGGCTACGGTATTGAGCTTGATACCTCTCGCTTCTGCTGCAGAAAGTACAGTTTCAACATTCACTTTTTTCCCAGACCTACTACAAGCAGCCAAAAGAGTGCATACTGAAACAACATTTGGCTTCAGGCCGTCTTGCTCCATCTGTCTGAAGATTCCCACCGCTTCAGCTAGAAGTCCATTAGACCCATAAGCATCGATCAGTGCATTGTAAGTGACAACGTTAGGCTTTCTCCTTTCCTTCCTCATCATGAGAAACACCTCCTTTGCCTTTCCAGGTTGACGTGATCTTCCATATGAATTGAGCAAGCACGTATAGGAGACAACATCTGGGAGCATACCACCCCGCTTAATTTCTTGAAAAACCGAGAAAGCGTTTTCACTCATTCCATGAACAGCATAGGCACCCATCAAGGCATTATAGGAAACAATATTAGGTCTCAGACCTTCTGCAAGCATCGCCTCGAACACGGCTCTGCAGTTTTCAATCTCCCCCCTGACAGAGTATAGATGCATGATGCTAGTAAACGTCACTACATCAGGCCGGCACTCAGCTCTCTTTTCCCTCATCGAATTGAAAACATCGAGGGCTTGACTACTTTGACCGAGCTTTGAGAGGCAATAGATGATGATGTTAAAAGTGGTGGTATCGGGACGAACATTTGCTCCCTTCATGAGCTCAAAATAAGATAACGCTTTCGAATACCGACGACCACTCTTGTATGCAGACAAGACGATGTTGTGAGTCACCAAATCCGGTCCAACTCCGTTATCTGTCATTTTCTTGCATACTTTCAAAGCCTCTCTCCAGTTTCCACTAGACCCGCAAGCATTGATCAGATTATTGTAGGTTGAACGACTAGGAGCAATCTGCAAGACCAAAGAAGGGTCAACACCTTGTATTAAGCAACACTGATAAGGCCCAAAATCGTAAAACTGGTGACAAGTTTAAAACCAGAGGTTGAAGAGATGTTTCATCATTGTTAGGCAAGCCAAAAAGATATAAACTTTAAGCAGAGATTGAAGAGATATTGCACCAAAGCGAAGTTCCCTGGCTATTTATCTAGTTAGAACTGAGAAGGAGTCTCACTTGAGACCCATCTGAAGCAAAACTACTAACAGGAGTTAAGCAAAGTTACACACAGCTGCACGTAACATGTCATCCATAAGATTCATAGCCCAACGCCACTGACCAGTTCGACCATGAGCATTGATAAGAGCATTGTACGTCTCAGCATCCGGTTTACAGCTACAAAACCATAGCAGAAACGTTCTCTATCAATTAAATTTCCATGAAACTTTGAACGAGAGCTTTGTTTTTCTAGACACATACCTCCATTTTTGCATTTCAAAGAAGAGGCCACGAGCCTGATCAACTCTGTTACACCTAGCGTGGAGCCTGATCATCGTATTGTAGATATCATTCCTCGCACAGTAATTCTTCTGATTCTTCATCCAATTGAAAACATTCACACAAAGCTCGATACATCCTCTTCTACTGAGCTCCTGCAAGTTTCAAACAATCAAACTCCAACTAAATTTCAAGACTTCTTCAACCAATCAATTCAAAGAGAGTTTATGTTAAATTCTGGTTTTGTTTTGAACATACACTGATAAGAATTGGGAAATTCTTCCTAGCGAACCGGCCAACCCAGGAATTGAGAACGCAATCAACTTCTTCCCAACGATTGAGAGCAATAAGCCGGTTTACCACCTCCGATACACTCCAATCCTTCTGAAACCGGTCGTTCTCTACCCGAAGACGATAACGTCTCGCGATATCCGCTTTCCTGAACCCGCTGACCCGGACCGAGACCTCATGCTCCCCTCTGTCGTAGTTCACATACACCGATTTCTTCTCCTGGAGTGCGTCGGAGGTCTTCGCCGCTCGAGGACGACAGGCGCCAGAAGATTCCGGCGGAGTGATGAGCTGAGTAAGCGTCGCCATTGGAGCAGACGCGGGGATGGAGGATAACGTGATAGCATCACTCGAGGCTATACATATTAAAGCCCAGTTCCAATATTTCTCGGCCTTTTTAATAATATATTAAAGCCCAGTTATGATTTTTCAGCCCATTTTGTAGTATATATCAGAAGTTAAACAATATTAAGAGGACCAAGAAAAATATTAATAATTACAGATTTTAGTTTTCAGGGATCATGGTTTAACTTTATATGGATTTAGAGTTTATTTGTATAATTAAGAATTAACTATTTTGTTTGTGCACAAAAAAAAAAAAAAAAAAAAATTATTTTGTTTGTTAATCAATCCTAGCTGGTATATAAAATGTATACTATTTTCATAATCATTCAACTTCATATTCAAATAAATAGTAAAGAATTAAATACTAAAAGTGATTTGAAGTTACATAACTCCCATTACAAAAAGATTTGATAATTCTATACTTTTAACTTAAAAAAATGACACAAAACAAGATGTCGACAAGATTAGGAAGAGCAATCAAAATTGACTTGTTAATAATCCTTAGATAATGTCGAGAACAAACAAAAAAAGCAGACCATGATAGAATATTATTATCTTGGTGCACAAGTACATATGACTATTCGCATTTTCTTGTGTCCCAAACATATGATCTGTAAAGTATATGTCCCTCTATATATACACATGCATTGGTAATTTTACAATTCATCAGTCTCAAAGCAATCTAAGCAAAAATGAAGAGAGAAGGTCGCCAACATGGCTTCGTTCGGACCGGGATGATTCATCCGTCGGGATTTAATCCAAAACCCTCCAACCAATTCCTGAACCGGCTTGATTCACCACGAGATTTTACCAAAGTGTCATCAAAACCTACTAATCATTCAAAATCCACAGGAAAACGTGAGCGTTCCAAGTATAGTAATTGTCATGTGTCGCCGGCTATAAAGCCTGCAGCCAAATCTAAGGGTCGCCAAAAGTTAGAGTCGACAGATTGGTGGGTTGATGATGAACTAAACCGGCTCACCGGGTTGGATGCGTCCTCTGCTAGAGATATTTTGGATACATTATGTGGTGAATAGTATGGTGGTGTTTATGATTGTTAATCATTTCATCAAGAAAGTTGAAAGTTGTTGTTTTCTTATATGCTGAATTAGATAACATATGTAATACTAGTTACAAAAAAAAATAAGAAAACAAATGCAACAGCTGTTGAAAGAAAAAAAGTATATAATAGAACCCGTTTAATTAATAATGTTGGAACCTTGGAATTTTGTTAAATTATAGAGATATTTATTTGTAAAAAAAATCTTATTTAGATTTTTATTTTAAAATATTTTTATTCTAAAATAAGAAAGTTATATGATTTTAGTGTATAAACATTAATTGTTATTTTAAAAAATTTGACATTTATATTAATTTATTATATTATTTGGTGTATATAATATATATTGCATGAAAGTTAAATGTAGTTTAGATATAATATTATTAAATCTCAACAAAAATATATTAAATGTTAAGAAAATATAAAGACAATTCCATTGTGAATATAAAACAAACAATATAATAATAGGTTCTTACTTATATAAAATATGAATACATATAAATTATTAATTTATAATTTTAATGGGACCATATATTTACATAATTTTTTTAAAAAATTATTATCTTATTATTTGATCGATTTTGTGTCAATTTTTGAACCGTTCCAAGTTGTGACCGGTGAAATTTATTAATTTATAGAGATCATTATATCGAACCCCAAATCATTTTGCAATTCAATTGTAATACTTCATGTCACAGACTCAACGGTCAAAGTATATTTCTCTTGATCTTGAGTTAACACTTGATTATCAAATTTAGTAAAGGGATAACTCAAAACTGTAACTTAAACATAATACACTATAATTCAAACATTAACTCAGACTAAAACTAATTTGTTATCACACTCTCAACTCAAAGGTAATTCATGTTACCAATCAAAGCTTATATAGTAACATTAACATCAAATTTTGACAATGGAGGTGGTCAAATGACTATATATTTACTTACATCAAATCTTGACTGTAAAGGAATTGCTAAATATTTGACTAAAATCATTAAAAAAACTCTAAAACAAATTACATAGTAACATTAACATCAAAATTTTGACCCGGGAGGAGGGAGGTGGTGGTCAAATGACTATATATTCTACTTTCATCAAATTTTGACTGTAAAAGAATTAGCATTTTGACTGTAAAAGAATTGCTAAAATTTTGACTAAAATCATAAAAAGAAACTCTAAAACAAATTACAACAGTTTTGTTGGTATATAATAACTATATTAAATCTTTGACTGTTTATATATTGTGTTTACATGAATCCATAATTAAAATTCTAAAGAATCAGGTCATACATGCAAAACGTACAAATATCAGTAAATATAAAAGATTCTTATATGGTAAAAAAATGAATAGTAAATTGATTTTTTTTTTAAAGAAAAAAATCATATAAAAAAATTAAATATTATTTTTGAGTTATAATTATTTATGGTTCTAACTACACAACTATAGAAAAATATCTAAGTTTATTTTTGTTTGAAACTATTCCTCTATTTAAATTTATGCTAGTCAAAGATTTTATAATCTTGCTATTATTGAATTTTTAAATTTAAAGCTCATGCTATTATTATCATTCATTTAATTTATTATTGATATTATAATAAATAGTATTATTAATTATTATAATATTCAGAGAATAATATATAATGAAAATTAATTTTCAACTTATACTTATTTAAAATAAATTTTAATTTATTAATCATTTAAAAAAAAGCTTAATGATTTATTTATTGTTAATAAATGTTTTACTGTTTATATGTTTATATATTCATTCTTTTATTTAGAATCTACACTGCAACTTATACATCAAAAAAATTACTAGTCATATATTTCATTAAAATGGTAACTTATATTTTTACTGCAAACTTACCACATAAATGTACAGTTTCTACCATATAATTTTAACTATAAATTACATCGAACTACAAATCATTTTGTAATTCAACTGTAATTCTTCATGTCACCAGTCGGAACCTACATTTCTCTTGATCTTGAGTTAACACTTGATTTATCAAATTTACTATAGGGATAACTTAGAACTGTAACTTAAACATAATTCAAACATTAACTCATACTAAACTAATTTGTTATCACACTTAACTCTAGTTTAATCAAAGGTAATTCATGTCACCAATCAAAATTTATATAGTAACACTAACATAAATTTTGACCGTATATTTTTTTGGCCAGGGGGTAGTCAAATGACTATATATTCTACTTACATGACTTCACACAAATTAGAAATAGACATGCCATACATGTAAAATGTACAAATGTATGTATTGTATATATAAAAGTCAAAAGATTTTTTTCCCAAAAAAACAACTATCAACTAATATGAAAGATTTGTATATGATAAAAAAAGTAAAATAAAATTGGATAGTAATATGAAACTTTTTAAAAGAAAAGAATGAAAATCATATAAATAGATCCTTTCATCAATAACTAGAAAAGTGCAGAACATATTTTCTTCTCAACATAAATAAAACTACAAAAATTACAATGGATATCACAAAAATCTCAATCACCTTTTTCTTGGTAATGACATTGGCAATTTCATCCAACTGTGAAGTTCCGGCCGCATCAGGTATAATCAGTCTTCCCAAAAAAATTCATTATTTTTTGTTATTATTTTTTTTATTTTTGAACATTTTGAAAGTAATACTTATTAAAAATATACATATATATATGATAGAATTTGCGATAACCATGCGTAAGAACTTTTATTTGCCAAAAAAGAACAACTATTATTTGGATATGGTATATACGATAACAATCTTAACCTTGGTTGTTTATAGGTGAAGTGAGTAAGACAACAAATTATGGAGAATGCATTTATGAGGAGCTTTGTGACATGGGAAAGTCTGGAAGTCATGAATGCTTTATTAAGTGTTCTAAGAAGAATAAGAAATACACAGGAGGAAAATGTATTCCAAAAAATCCAGAATATGGATATTGTTGTTGCACCATATAAATAATGTTGTTTTAGAATCATGTTGTTTTTAAAAAGTATTTTTCTTTATTGTCGGTTCTCAACTATAATGGTTTATATAACTATTTATCATAAAATTTATTACATTAGTCACCCAAAATTTGTTAGGTTCGTTCTTTCTTAGATCTTTGGGTTTTTTTTTTGACAAAAATTCTTAAATCATTGTTGCTTACGGGTAAAGTTTTATGTTAAATGAAGCAAAGCTTGTTAACTTCATCATAGGAGTTTTTGGGATATTTTAGTATAAAAAATAGTCCGAGTGGTTATATTATTAAGGAACATAACTGTACCATACCTAATACAGTCTGTGACAGTCATAGTCACAGACTGATACACAAACCAAACCACTTATAAGCATGCATAAAGCTTCACCATCAAATAAACATGTTCTTTTAAATAATCACAACAATGGAAGATCCAAATCAAAAACAATCATCTTACCCACAGTCACAAATCTGTCTCTGGGTAAAACAATATATGATCGTCATTACAAGACACCTCATTGTGCTGTAAGAAAATATTAAGAATCAAGTCCAAAACCAAACCCATGACAGAGAAGTAAATGAGTCAAAGTAAATAATATTGAAGAAGAGAAATAAATAAAAGAACACTCTTCAAATAACCAACAACAAATTGACTGACCACATAAAACCATTCAGTATAGACTGAGCTGCAGGAGTGTGTAACAAAGTATCTTTGAGATGTGTTTTTTTTGCATTGGTGTAGGAGTTTCTAGAACAAGTCGAATTTCCTCTTAAGCAGATCTTGCTTCCAACGAGGTAAGTTGTTGAATGCTTCTTTCTCCATCCCAAACACACTCTGGAACTCTTCCTCAGATAGATAAGCCTTTGATCACAGCAATAAACAAAAAACCAGTAATTAGGGGATAAGGAGAGTAATTCAGCTTATAATAATACTAACTATATAACCAACTCACCTCTCTTTGCTTGAAATCGATTCCAGTCACTGGGTTTTCAGATTTAGCTCTCAGCTGTTCATAGGTGAAAGTTGCACCACTTGTGTCTATAACAGAATCATCTTGCTCCTCTGTTTCCTCCTGCTTTGCTTCTGGCTCCTCTACTGCAGATGAAACTTCCTCTTCTACCTTGGTTTCATCACCAGCTTCTTCTGAAGCATCTGCTTGATCTTCATCTGTGGATGAAGATTAGACATAGTCAATTGTGTTTTCGAGTTTTTAAAACGTGAAAGAAAGGAGAGAGAAACTTACTGTCATCTGCTGGGTTGGAGCTAGTGGATCTTCTTGTTGGAGAGGTATCGGTTGATTTCGGATTCTCAGCAACGAGAACTTGTGAGAGAGCAGCCACTGCTGCTGCTCTCTGTGAAGCCTGGCTCGTTCCCGCTGGCCTCGGTGGTGGAGGAGATTTATTTGATGGTCCAGAAGAATTGAAGGCGGATGTCAAGGCAGCTAAAGCTTCAGCTCTTTGTCTTGGGCCCTCTTGACTTCCGCTTGATCTGTCCTGGCTCTGCAATTAAAATGGATGACTGTCTAAGTTCACTAATCAGAGAATAAGATGCAACTTGCTAAACATTCTTAAAATTACTTTGTCCCGAGTTAGGCTTGACTAAAACAGACAAAATGAACCTCATTGATGCGTTCAAGCAGCTTAGTCTAGACCGCAACAAATTTGTAAGTCATTGTCTAGATTTAGTAGGATTTAAAACGGGTCTCTTGGGTCTTGGCTTAGAAATCTGGAACTGTGTTCAGATTCCAACCAGATAATTACTGTAATAGCTAAATGGACAAGACTGAAATGTCCATTGTTACTCTTGATCAAAGTTCTCGTAATATGCTAAGATTAGGTAGATACTTACGGAATAGGCTGGCCTGCTACCAGAAGAGTTAAATGCAGAATTTAAGGCCGCTAGTGCTTCAGCTCTTTGCCTTAGTCCTTGGTTCCCACCGCTAGACTTATCCTGCAGCAGCACAAGAATTAAAATATCACTGGCCTGAGCCATTACAAGCACAAAAGTCAAGAGAAACAGTAAAAGCAAAAGGTCTAGTACCTCCACAACGTGGTGAGTGCCAAACAACAAGGCTGCTTTTTTCTGGAATGAGTTACCTTGCACCTACAACATTGAAGAAACATAAATTTAAGGAGAAGAGTAACGGTAAACGAAAAGCCACTAGATACAATCAGAGTTATTCAAATCCCTCGTCATGACACTAAACTTACAATAGCTTTAGTGGAATCCCAAGAAAAGTAAGTGGTGAAGAAGCATGGTTCGTTCCCTTCGGTGACTTTGTATAGTGGAACTTTAGGAGACAAGCCTTCCAAGGATCCAGCACGTTCAACGTATTTCTGCGCAAAAATAACTATCACATTGAGCAAACAGTACCGAAACGGAGAGAAAGAGAGAGAGAGAGGGAATGAGAGTTACTTGGCCAATCTCAAACACAGTTTGCTTTTCCTTGGGGTCCACACATTGACCAACCCAGACAAAAACTTCAGCATGAGTGTCAAGCAAATATATATCCTCAGTCAAGAGGTCATCTTGAGCAAAGTTGTGGATCTCTTCAACCTGTTGCAGAGAGCATCTTGTTATTAAAAAAAAATATACATCTGTAATTCAAAAAAAAGTTGTGTAAATTCGTCAACAACTCACCTGAAACTTTCCTGAGGGGAGGGGATACATGCAGACACATTTTAATGGGGAAAAAATGATAGAGTTAGAATATAAAAATGTGAAAAATATATCAACTATCTTCATCCTATTATTATTATATGTTCACACCTCTGTTGAAAGAAAATGAGTACAAGTGAGGATCTCTGACAGTCTCAGATGCTGCCTTCTTGCTGGTGAAGTTCTGCTTTCCTCCAAGAGCAAACCAAAAGGTTGAGCTCTCTGTTCCTTCTTTGGCATGCTTGAGAGTCATCCCAGGCTGGCTTAGCAAAACGATAAGAAGATTAATATTATTTAAAAACTATAGAGGCCACAATAAGATATTAAACTAACCTTCAAGAATTCAGCAACTTTAGCAGCTAGTTCCAGCAGTTCATGCGCACTTTGATTTCCATGCCAAAGGAACATGGAAGTACCAGATTGCAGTAGGAAGCACTCATAAGAGTTCAAAGATGTTGCCACCTAAAGGAAGTTAAAATAGTTAAGAGTTATATGTCTCTCTCCATTAATACAAAAGCTTAAGAAAGAAAAAAGAATTTTAACTCAAGTTACCGGTTCAACTTGCAGTGCCTTATGATTGTGAACTCCAGTTCCAGATACTTGAATTAGTGCAATTGAGTCTGGTGTGTATGTTTCATCTGCTGAACCTTTCTCTTCCACGCTATTTTTGTACCCAGAGCTCAAACCACCCTATAAAAAACTCCAGTTAAATCATATTAATCACTCTGTGTTTTTCTCTTCCAGAGACATACATCATCTTGTAAACATCATTACAAAGTACCTTTAGGATAACCATAGGCTGGAACAGAGCAACAAACTGTGGAGGCTCTTTACCCTCGTAGATACGGCCCTGCAAGACGGACCAGTCATTTATCGATCTTTCTAGTAATAAAAGTAAACCATTGTACCTGCACAGGTCTTCCCTTCAACGAGTTTGACATTGCATTCGCCAGTCGAAGTGCTGTTTCTTGATCCTCCTGGATAAGAGAGAAGCCAAATAACGTTATGTTCATAGAGTACAACTACTAACATTGCCAGATAAAACTGCAGCATATAATGGTTACTTTCAATACTCAAATGTGTTACAAGGAAGTACCAAACTTAGACATGTCAAACTAACCAATATATAGAAGTCTTACACATTGGCTTTGTATACTTTGCCATGATGTGCATTAAAATTTACCTGAATGCTATTCTTTCCAAACCAGGAGCACAAGAAAAACTCGTCTTTCCTATCACCAGAATGATAGGTATAAAGGACCAAATAGCAGTCCCCAGAATAGAGCTTGCCAATATCTTCTTTAGGTAACGGAGTCTTGGCTTTGCCATTTACATACCAGACCTAATACATTAGGAAGCATAATAAAATATCAAAATGGAGTTAATACACAGAAGAATACACAAGAAGACAAAAACAGACCTCCAACTTTCCACCAGCTTCAAGCAGAGGTGGAATGTCCTCATTCACCGGTGCACTTTTCGCAATGCCCTTGAGCCCAACACCTTGTTGCTTCAACAAAGCTACAGAAATAATGCAGTTCACCAATAGCAAGTCAGGTCTTAAATAGAACACTCTGAATGTTTTTTCTTTAATGATTATCAGTTTCAAAAGTGGTGGTTTTACCAGCGACTTTTCCTCGCCCTTCTTCATTACTAGGAGCGGCTGAGCCTGATGGCCAAGAGTCAAAGTTAGACTTGAAAGAGTGAGACTCATAACCTTGGATAACACGGGTGACTCGTGTTGCCTTTGGCCTATTTTCACTAGCAAGATACTCCTGGAGATGAAAAGGTAAGAAAATGAGAAGCCATGATTGAGATTAGATATGATAAGGTTTCCCACTTTTTTTTTACCTCAGCAGATTGATTAGCAGCTTTCCTCTCATCCACTTGAGTTACTCGGCCAACCCAGATAAAGACCTCAGCACCACAGTCCAAGAGGTAACACTTGGTGTTTTCCAGCATAGATTTGGATAGATCACCGTCTATAGGTTCCATCTTACCATCAATGATGCTAAAGAAAAAGAGTAACAACACATCAAATACAAAGGGAAGATATAAGTATCTGTAAATCAAAAGGGAAGACGAGTACCTGTAAAGCTTAGGTGGAGTTGACTCAGGGATAATATCATCATCATTAGCAACTTTCCTTCCTATTGGAGCAAACCCACCAAAGAGGACCCAGAACTCACCAGAATCTGATTCTGTATCTAACTTCCCATCATCTGTTACACAATGAGATAAGTAAACATAGATAAGTTTCCACCTAAGAGCACCACCAGTGAAAGCTATGTCACACAAAAACACTTACCAACAATGGCAACATCGCAAGTTCCTTCATGATACTTGTCTTTCAAATACTGAACGACTTCCAACGCTTTGGCTCTCTCCTGGATGTTTGAATTTGCACCGTTGAACTGATAGATCTTTTCCTTGGTGTCCAAGATAAACACATCATCATGATTCAGCGATGAGCGGGCAAAAGGAACCTACAAAACAGAAGGTTAAACAAAAAAAGTTAATGTACATTGGTAATCAATCACTGTTTGTGATGCAAAGTTGCAAACAGAGTAGAATCGTTTTTAAACCTGCTTCAAATGGATTGAACGTTTTCCTTTGCAGGTGTATAACCGTGTCTCAAACACCTCTTCTTCAGGTGTTTTGAAGCCAGACGCAACACCACCCTCTAAAGGTATAATACAAGGCTTGAAGTAAGACAAGAATCTGTCAGATTCATGACCCTGAATCTCCCGGTGTTGGACAGCACGGCCTCCAAGAACTGCGTCGAGTTCAACTGTCTTAACAGCTGCTGTTCCAGCTTCATCTTGGCTAGTGTCTTTCCCAATCCAGAAATGAATATCAAAGAGATAAGCACCTCCTTTGTTCTGTGTTGTCTGCGCAAATGGAAGAAAAAAGTGATTGAATATGACAAAAGGATTGCACAATATTTTCATTCATAGTCACTCTGTTTTCTGTAAGAGATTACAAACCTGCAAGACGATGTAAGTGTCTCCCATATAGAACTTTCCATGTTCAGACTTTGGCACTGGAACAGGCTCAAAATTCTCGATTCTCCATATTTCAGTTCCTCTAAAAAAGGAAAGGTGTTAAAGTTTACAACATCCTCATAAAAGTTCTAAACATTCACAATCTAATATACTAAAGTATAAAACCAATAGAAAAGGATACGGTTTCTGTCCAGCTCCTTGAAAGGCAGGATCCAATACTTTTGTTGACCCAGACATGTTGTACAACGCCTCAAAATCTACACAAGCCAATGAACATGTTCAGTCTCAAAAGAAATGTAACAAAGAGAAGCTGATCACCCAACAAAGTCATTGGCTCAATATACAATGTGGATGTTGAATCATAACGCATCTCATTACTCAATATTCATACAAAAAAAAAAAGTTCAATTCAATCTCGGAAGCTAGTTGTGATCATGATCCAGGTGGAAAAAAGCCTAACAAAGATCGATCACTGTTGAAATAAAGTCATCGATCATCAGTGAAACTTATGAAAAATCTCGATTATAGATTTTTTTTTTTTAAAAAAAACCTCGACTTTGGCGATTTACAGAGATTGATCACAGATGATTCAGAATACCCACAAAGAAAAATCAAGACTTTACGTAATTAAATAACGATTTGAGCAGATCGGAGAATCAAACAGAGCAAGGTACGAAGAAGACAATCACATCGAAGATTCAAATGATCAGCATTAGTCAAACATCGATCCAGATTGAAAAACGTACCTGACGAGAGATCTGTGTGTGGGAGGCACTAAGAGATGGAATAGAGCTGGCGATTCAAAAAAAAAACGAAAACATGAATTTAGACAGAAGAAGAAAAAGGAAAGAGAATTGAATTATTATTTGGAAAGAGTATGTGTGAGCTGTGTTATTATTACCTTTTTCTTATTTCTTTTTCCGTAACGTTTTTGTTTCGTAGATTTACAGTAGAGAGAAAGAGATGAATATTTTTGCCGACGACGAAGCGAAGAAGAAGAAGAAAGATGGAGAAGAAGACGAGAGGTTTGAGAAAAGACGTTAAACGACTGTCAAATTTAAGGCAGAGGAATAAGATCCGGTCGTTATTACACCGACCAATGTTGGCTTTTTAATTTTCTCTTCTTTTTTTTTACCACCACTTTTATTATTATATCACAAAACAAGTTTAAAAGTGAAACTTAACCTCGAATTTAATACTACTATGGATGATTTAGCTATTTCCATTAAAAAAAAAAATTTGTGAAAGGGTTCTATTTTCATAAATGTTTATTTCAAAATTAGTGAAAAAATATATTTACAAAAAAGTTGGTAAGAAACTGTAGGTGAATTCCTCCTACTTGGTAGTATTTGATTAGAGCCAAAACCAGTTATAAATACATCACAAAACATTTGCTTTGGTTTCTAAATCTTAAATATATTTTTTGGTAATCAATCTTAAAGAATTGATATAGCTTTTATAGGGTATATATATTTTTATTAATTTATTTTAGAATGTTTATAACTCTTTGGTGATCAATCTTACAGAAATTTTTGGTAATTAATCTAAATATATATATATATATATATCAATCTAAATAACTGATATAGCTTTTATATGATGGTATATCTATTTTTACTAAATTATTTTATAATATTTATAACTCTTTGGTAATCAATCTTAAAGGATTTTGGTGATCAATCTAAAAAAAAAAAATGGCAATCAATCTTAAAGAAGTGATATAGCTTTATATGGCATAACTTACGGCTATGTAGGTTAAGATTTGATAGATCATTTAGTAAAAACTATAGAAAGTATTAAAGAATGCTGGAGAAAGAAAAAGTCTTATAAGAATAAATAATATATATCTACATATGTTGATGGAGAGATTGGTCTCATCATTTCCCTATTGCAGCACGACAGGGTGTCTTGTTTTAGCATGTGAATTTGCACGACTGATATAATAAAAGAGTACCATCACAATTAATAGTTACAATAATCCTGATATAAATGTAGAACAGCCTTATTTTCTACTTTTAGCAGAGGTATGGACCATGGACATGGATCATACTCCTTTTGTTCTCTCTTACTTTCTTTTTCTCATCTTTCTGGTATATACGAAATGTGTTTTGTAATATACAATCATAATAATTGTGATCTTTTGAGAAAGAGATTTTCAGAATCAGCTATCATCAACATTTTTTTGTATTTTATGTTTTGTTGCTCAATTATTTTAATCAACTTTAAAATACATAAACTACTCATCTTAAAAATATAAATTAAGTAATCAGATTTTCTATAAATTTTAGACTTTAGAGAATAATTTAAATTTAAATTACAGTACATAGAAATACATTTTAGTTTTAATTATCTTAAGAAATTTATATATTCTAACATTTTAGATTATATGCATGTTCTCACAAAAACGTAATTGTTGAATAGCTGATGTTGTCCTCATTCAAAATATCCATAGTAAAATGTGGTACATAATGGTGGAAATTAATCCAGTAAACATTAGTATTTGACAGTAGTGATCAGGAGTATATCCACTGGTTTGTTCCTTTCCAACATCTACTTGTTCAAATCCTTTTGATTATCTACAAACTTCTCTAATCTATTAAAAGCAGAAACAAAAACTATGCATTTATGAGTTCATCGTTTTCATCTAATTTTCAACTATACCACATTCTTACAGTGTTAGCTGCCAAACAAAACTTCAGCTAGTATCACAGAAGGTACACAACAGACTTTCAATTACTCTACACGTTGAGGATCTTATCATTTTATATTTTTTAAATCAAAAACGATTATTAACTAAATTGATCTTTGTGTGTTGCCGGGTCAACTTCACAAAGCCAAAGATATGTAAACTAAGCAAAGTAAATGTTTCATCACCATCAAGTAATGTATAAAAATTAGGATTAAAGGTCACTCCTTCAACAAGAAAAGTATGAAAAAAACAAAGTTGACAATTTCAACCAACCAACTTAAAATGTCGACAACGAGTACAATGAATGTGTTATACGATTTGTACAAAAAAAAAATATAAATAAGTGTGAAGAAAACACTACAAAGAGAGGACAAGAGAGTCTGGATTAGATTTATGGATTGCATATAGTCAAGTCAGAAATACTCAGTCGAAAATTTACCCCATGCAGACTTGTTTTGTTATTCGTTCTAATGGGTTAAAAAAGGTCGTTTGTGAATTGCACCCATATACCAACGAAATGACTCATTACAAAAAATGACTTTGACTAAGTTTGATCTCCATCCAAATTGAATATAGATAGACCACAAAAAGGGATGATCAAATCTCTAGAATACGGTTTTGTTTTGATGATTGAATATAACGTGCATTAAGGAATTAGGCGTATATTATATAGCATCAAGGCTCAAAAAGCCGAAAACATATCATGTGAGTGAGTCTGCAATTAAAGAAGTGTCCCAAAGTTATATGATCGCAAAATGGTCCACGACGAACTTGCCTCAGTTTATATCAGCTCACGTGGAAGGTCCCATGTCCCATGTTTTTTTTCTTCTTTTCAAATCATTATTATATAGTCCATCTAATCAGAGCTATTGATGTAGAATTATATAAGAAAAGGTAATTTTTTGGTAAACTAACTTAATAACTTTTACGAGGGTATCATTATCCCTAAAACCCCAAAATTGAGTTTTTATTATTATTTTTTTTGTATGATTTTTTTTTTTAAAAAATCAATCGTGGGCCGACAAGTGTCAGTGAGATCCGCGAACAGTGCAAGAAACGGTTCTTATTTAAGAGCTTCTAGAATCGTTTCTTGCACTGTTCACGGGTCCTACATATCAGTGAGACCCGCGAACAGTGCAAAAAACTCCATAAGAGCTTAGATTAAAGATGGTCAGAGTTCGGTGTAGTCTACATAGAGAAAAAGAAAAGTTGGTGTTCATATGCTTTTAACAAGAGAGTCCCTATAAGAAACTAAAGTTATGAATTTTAAAGAGGTGGAGGAAGACGTCTCTTGATCAACCATAGACCTCTCACCGTTATCCAACCAATTCCGATTTTGCCAAATCAATGTTTCTTGAGTTGATCAAGGACCAATGGGTGGATTTGGAAGTTGTCTAAGAGACAACATGATAAATTTGGTTGAAAAGAATGTCCTCGGCATTACATGCAGAGACTGTCTTTGGACTAAGACATGTCTAAGTGAGAGGAGTATCTATTTCAACTCTAACCATTTTCTATCATGCTATATACAATCTAAACAACTGATATGTGCTATATACAATCCCAATTTGATTTATAACTAAATAAATTACCTAATTTTTTTAAAAAGTAATTAAATTTATTAGATCATAATAGAAATTAGTCAACCGTTAATTTGAGCGAACCATTAATTTAAGAGTTTGGATTTATTAGATCATAACAAAAATTAGTCAACCGTTAATTTGAGAGGCCAAACGGATCTTCCACACTGGTAGTAACAATTAAGCTTGATTTAGTTTGTATGAGTTTTGTTGGAAAAATAAAATCGTACGTTCTTGTTTTAGTTATATGGATCTTCAATCATCTCATCTTAGAGATAATTGGTGTATAACTCTAGTTAATGCAACAACAATGGATTTAATGTAATCAAAATGTAATCAACAATCAATCCAGTGTAAAAAAAAATCTCTGAAGGACCAAACTCATTCTTCTTCTTCTTCTTGCTGATTCTGTAATCTCTTCTTCAGCAACTTAGGCCTTGGTCTCATAGGCTTCAAGAACTCAGATTGCAATCTCACCATCTCCTTCAACACACTAATCAGCTTCCTCTCTATCTCCTCGCCATCCACTTCCAAAGCTCCCAAGCACCGTGCAACCGCCTCCGCCGTACTCACGCATCCACCCACTGGCTCCTTCCTTAAAAACAGCTCCGAATCATAGATGCTTCCTCCGCTCACGGACTCGTTTATCCCCGCATCCAAACACACTCTCACAGCTCCCGCTTCTCTCAAAACCTCCTCGCTGGCCTTAACCATCTCCTTCGCGTGCTTCCACGTCGCGTCGAACACGATGAGCCTCAGCGGCGGAGCATTTGAGGTCTCCTCCTGATGGTTGTTCAGGAGGTTTAAGGATTTGAAGTCCGATAAGGTGACGGCGGGGGAAGAAGGAGATGGCGGGAAGAGGTAGATCGTGTGGGATGGTGGGAGAGAGGTAAATCCGGCGGAGATGTGGTGGTGACGGAGGCGGCGGCCGGGGATTCTGGTGATGTTGGTTAAGGATTTGACGAGGAGATGCGTGGTGTTGAGTTTGTGGCGCGACTCGTGTGGATGGTGGAGGATGAGTATCTCTGTACTCGTCGGGATTGGTTCCGATGGTATGACGTGGCAGATGCAGATCGGTTTTGGACGGTCGCAGGTGCTGCAGATCTGCCGGCGTTTCGCGTCTTCCTCCATCGTCACTGGCTCTGCCACGCGAGAGCGGATCGAGTTTTAATTAGGGGATTTAAAACGACGTCATCTTTGACTAATTATTGATACGACGTCATTTTAACTTATTCATGATACGACGTCATCTTGACTAATTATTGATACGTCGTCATTTTAACTTATTTATGATACGACGTCATTTTAACTTATTCGTGATACGACGTCATCTTGACTAAGTTCGTGTAATACGGCGTCGTTATGATGATGAACAACATAGACTTATGTTTGTGTCATGTAGCTGGTTTGTTCTTTTGTTTTGTATATAAGACACATGAAAGAACCTGATGGAAGCTGGACTGCACAACCTCCACGCTACTGTTTCGCCCTTCCATCAGCAACATTCATTTCCTCAGTTTGAGTGAGTACATGGCCATGAGCAGTGCAGATACATTGTTGAGCTTGGATCCCAAAACATGTGAGAGCTGCAGTTTCTTAGAAGCTTGGTGAGCCACACTCATCTTCAGGATCTCGTCACCAAGCTTCCTTATGACTTCTTCTTTCAAGCCTTGTTTTTCAACTTTTTGAAACATTTTCTTGTTTTCATTGGTGAAGAAGAGACTGATTTTAGATGGGGAAAACATTATACACTCACAAAATGTTTGCTTACAGTAAAACAATACAAGAACCCCAGAAGAAGAAAAAAAATTAAGGGAACCAAAAAGAATAACAGACACAATCTGTGTATAACTCTGTTTCTACCATTGCATTACTGCAAAACTCTACACCCTGACTCATCATCATACCAACTCCATTAATAACGGATCGCCTTCAGCCATTTGCCCAACCAGTTTAATGAAATCTTGTTCACTCGATATGCTCCACGGATGAACAGCAGGTGCTTGAGCAGAATACAGACTCAAAGAAGAGTTGAAAGAAGACGACTTCTTCTTATATACCATTGAACCAAGAACCGGGTCAAAGTTCTGAGGCGAATCCATCGACATGAAGAACATTGGCACAGCCACTTTGTAATGCAAGTCCATATCTCCCACGAGATCAACAAGATCGACAAAGTCTGTTACAAGTCGTTTAGGCACGTAGAATACCTCTGAACTGCATACCGTTAAGGTGTCAAGAGTGTTCTTGGCGGCTTCCTTGTAGTTAACTTGGAAATGAGCAGGCATTGTACTTACAGTTCTCTTCACTAGCTCTGCTTGTACAGATAACCAATCAGACTTCCCGGTTAATTTCACTGACGTCCATGACTTCGATACCTAGATCACCGGTTTACATCATTGTAAGATACACCACATAGAGATAGCACAGAGACTATGATGAGAATGTTATCATACCTTGTCTGTAGTCCAAATCTTGGTCTTGTCAGCTTGAAGTAGATTCCAGTAGTTGAGGACTGTGTCGTCTTCAACAAACAAGAACCCTTCTGCGCTGCTGTATCGATCAAATATCTTCGGTAGATGTCTGAAACATACATATAAACATACCATTATAACCTTTAACTAACACGTGTACTAATCTTGAGAGAACATTCTTACTTGTAGATGTGATCGAGTTTGGCTTCTTCAACATAAAGATCTGAGTTCTTCTGAGAAGACAATATCACAACGGTCTTGAACACTCTTCCGTAAAGCAACCTCCACTCAAGAGCTGTACGTTCAACAGGACCATTACAAAACATAACAAGGACAACGTTCCCAAAGTTCTTCCTCCACCTTATCAAGTTCCCTATCTCAGTGCTCACCGTGCCCGTCTCCTCAACGCCAAGATGAACCGAAGGCAACTTCCTAGGAACAAACTCTTTTCTATCCCCGTGACCGATGGTTGCTCGCGGACGGTCCAGCTCTAGCGACATCAACCTCGGCTGCTGGTACCCGACGGTGATCAAATCCTGAAGCCAAGCAGATGTGAATTTCAGATCCTGTTCTGTCCAAAACCCTTCTTCAGCCATAGCAAAGCTCAGATCAAGTATCTTCTCGAACAAACTATGCTTCTCTGATCTCCAAACAAGTAAGAACTTGATCAAACGACCAACATTGACATGAAGATCCTTCTCCTCTGCAAAAGGGTAAGCCTCGATTCTATCAAACCGGTGAGCCGTAGGTGGATAAACAGCAACATAACCACCAAGCTCCCACAACAGCCTCTGTCCCCAGTACCCTCTCAACACATCAGAAGCCATGGAGCTAACCGAAACAGGAAGCATTAACCCCCAAAACGCAGACGAATGGTAAAGCGTGTTAAACGAATTAACCGGCACCATCACACCCTGAGGCAAAGCCACCTTAGGAGAATGCTCATCGAATCTAATATCAAAGGCTTCTAAAGTAGTCTTCCTAGTGAAGTAAAACACCGAGTCAACATCAGGTAAACCGTTCGAGATCCCTTGCTGTATAAACTGCTTACCACCAAAGACCTCAGTGTAATACTCCTCGTGATTGATCTCACCTACATTCTCTAACGGCAAACCTCTAGGCCACACCGAACGTTGTCCGAAATGAATATAAGGATTCACCACAGTCCTATTGGGGTTCTCATGACTATACTGTAACATCGGTTCTAGCTTAGAGTCTTCACCAACTAACTCAACGTCGAAACACTTGCTTAGATCTCCACCAATCACTTCACCGCGATCATCCGCGTCGTAGATCTTCTTAGCACCGTGTTGGATCGCGAACAAGTAACCAACGCTCTTCCTCACGAAAGAGTCATAAGGCAAGTGGTCTAACACACGGTAACCCAACTCAGCTTGAGCATCGAGAGACAGAAAGATCGAACCTTTGAGGCTCCAATCCTTAGGGGTCATCGAGTTTCCGACCGCTAGAACTTGCCATCCTCGGATCTTCACTAACCCCTTGAGCTCCTCGGTGGGATACTTCGTCACCGACACAACGATCCATTTCTCGGTGACGAAGGTGGAGTAAGGGGAGGTCTTGTCGGGGAGGACTTGGATCGAGTTCCATTTGATCTGGGGGCGAGTGAGGGGCTGGAGAGACTGAGTTGACTGCGATTGGAAACAGAGGAGAGAAGCAGTGTCGGTGGTGTTGTAGAGGAAGAAGAAAGCTGCGACGGTGACGATGGAGAGAGAGATGATGACGATTCTCGAGAGGTTCTCTGAGACCCAAGTCGAAAAGTCTAGGCTTTTGGGTTCGCTGAATCGTCGGATCTGTTGATGAGTAGGTAGCTCTCTGATCTGAGACTTCTTCGCCGGCTTGTGTGGAGACGGCGCTTCACGATCTTGAACCAACATCTGATCGAAAAGCTCGAAACTTTTGAACCTTGTCTGAATCAGAACAAGTTCAAATTTGGAGATTTGTGAACTTTTTCAGACAGAACAATTAAAGAAACTTCGGTTCGGTGTATTGTCTGGAAGCGTATGTATGTAATGGCGGTGGTTAGAATTGATGTTGCTTAAACTTGAATGCAAAAGCTTGGAAAGCGAAGTATGGTCTGTGAGCTGGAAGGTCCAGGCTTTCTTCTTTATCGCCAAAGAGACAAATGAACAGTAGTTCTTGCTGTGATTTGTAGGACCAGGCACGCCATCACATGAAGCAAACGCTAAACTACCGAAAATGAATATACGCAAATATTTTAATACTGTGCTACTTGGGAGAGAAATACCAAATACTAGTAAAAGTGAGAAACTATTATAGAATTTTTTAACATTGATTTATTGTTTTATTATAAAATATGAAAATTATGAAATATACTGCAATCAGTATTTTAAATATTTTAAAAAATCTTCCAATATCTTAACAATTTTTATTAATGTTATGTAAATGTTTAAAAAACTTTTTATACAAAACTCGAAGACCAAACTTCATGATTTACTCAGATCACTGGATTACGTGAATTTTCACAATTAGAATTCTCTCTAATAACAAATTATGGCATTCCAAATTTAAGGGAAAAAAATTATGCCATTTTTAGCAATTATTAAACAATTTAATGTTATACATACTATCAATTTGAAAATTTTAGTTTTGAATTTAACAGAACATAGATAGAGGTCATCAATGTTTACTCCGCTTTATTTTTTCAAATCTGTAGATGACTGAAACGCTGTTTTCTAGCAACTGATGTCAGATGAAGGTTCACCTGTTTTGTTCTTACAACGAGAAAAGATCAAAGAAGATATAAAAATGATTGTCTCTGTATAATGAAAATGAGATTCAGCCCCTCACAGTTTGGGTTGTCCGCATCCTCTGAACGACCCGTGAAGAGGCTGAGACTTTCTGAAACCAACAATGTCCTCGATTTCAACAGATGGTGATGGGACTTCATCTTTGTCACTTGCCATTTCTTTCAAATGCTGGCTACCATATACTCTTATGCTCAATGACTTCTTCTTTGCTGCTCCAATCTTGATGTATTCCTCGAAGAAAGCTATTAACTCTTGCTTCTGAAGCTGCCTCAGAGCAGCAACCTGTCCACAAAGAAACATCCCATTCTCTCATTAGTTTTGTTTCACCCAAAACAACTTTATCTCAAAAGTGATTCAATTATTCTTAGTTTGGAATATAGGAGGAATGGTGCTATGTACCTCTGCCTCTTTACGGTTGAATTTGACTGTTCCCCTTTGAATCTCTTGCCAGTAAAACCTGGATTCCTCCTTCAAGTTCTTGTATTTTTCAAGCTTCATGTCTATCAAAGCTGTTACATTGCTCTTGAGGAAAGAGTAACAACTCATGTTCAGTCAATAAGAGGATCATATTGTATTAGCTATAGATTACTTGAGATATACATTGGTTCACCCATCTCACCTTGAATTCCTCATCACTCATCTCACGAAGTTTACTCTCGAAGTTCTTCAGCAACAACTCCACCCTCGAATCAATATGTCCAGGACCCTATTTAAAACCATCAACGCCCAAAGTCAATTTACAGAGAGCACTAAGGGTGAGATTTGATTTGACAGATATGGTTGGTACCTTCACTGATGACTGGATAATGAACTGTACACCATAAATGCCAGAATCGTTCCTAAGTTGCAGAAAAGCATGGTTAGACAGGGTTCAGGTGGGGACATATTAGGAAACAGGAGGAAACAAAAACCTCTGAGCAAGTGCAGTGATGTAACCAAGTTGCTCGACCGTTCTAAGTTGGTGAAAGGTGGCTTGCTTTGCAACGAGACCAAATAGCTGAAGCTTAATATTCATGGGAAAGTCATCTCTATGAACCTGTATGGGGCAACCAAAGTTTCAATTAGCCAACAAAGCAGTATGTTCTCTAGAAGAAGCTCCATATTAAGATCAGATCCAAAAGCCGTCTTCTAATCTGAACAAGTACCTGGATATAGTGAACTAGAGCAGAGTTTTCATCACTCGGGTTTGAGCCATCTTGGTGGTAGAAGTACTTCATTCCTTCTTCGAGCTTCACAACTCTATTAGTCAGGTGCTGGGATGGGAACAAAGGTCGGCACTTAGGCTTTGGATCATTAAAAAGAACATCTTCAACATGCTTGACCATTGACTCAGCTTCGTTATCCTCCACATTACCTGAAATGAAGTGAAGATATATTTGAACACCAAGACAGCTTCTGATAAAAGAAAACCATGGGGAAAGAAAACTAATCTCAATACCTGCTATATAACACTCGATAAATGTCCTTGATAACAGCATTGGGACAAACTTAGCTACATCTTCAGCTTCCAAATGAGAAAGAACTTCTAGTTCCTCTGTCCACGGCCAGGTTTGATCTTGTAATATCAGCGAGCAATAATACATTGCTTGGTGATATGGCTGTCGGAATTTGTAATTTTGATACTCTTTTGTGACAGTTTCCTAGTAAAAGACACAGAAACATAACAACACAGATTCAATGATGGTCTAAATTGTCAACTTAGTTAAAAAGAGAAACAAAGACTAAAATGATCACCTTGATAACAGCAAACCTGTCAGGTTTAACTTCAAAATTGGCTATCTTCTCAATAACAGTTTCCAGCAAAATCCTCAATTTGTGATTGTAACCAAGAAGGGTCAACTAGGAAGGGAAAAGAAAAAGCATTAGCGCAAAAGACTTGTAAATGCATGCGGTATAAATGAGATAAATGCAAAACTCACCTCGAAACCATTGTCTGAAAGGCTAACACCATAGTGAAGACCAGCAACTTGTGCATAATAAGCTAAAGAACATAGAAGAGGCAAAGAGTAAGTTGGCCGCTTTCATGAAAGAAAAATACCGAGGCATGTATAGATTTATTAGATCTTACCATATTCATTTAAATAGTCCATCAATAATCTCGTAAAGATGTCTGTCAGAACTGCTGCGTCCGGAGAGCTGACTGCGAGAGGACAATTGAAATCCATCTTGAAATATGCCTTTGGTTTCGAGAAAATCGTATCTGGCTTGTACCATAATCTCGAGAAAGGCGAGTTTCTCAACAAAACTGGGACAGTCTCCTGTTTCAGAACTTGATCACATAAGAACACTGCTTCACACATTAAAGAATAACCTATGGTGAAATTCGAACCTTGTTCTTAGCATCCTTCAGTGACAAATCTGTAGGAACGAAGACATTAGGCGCTGGTAGATGCAGGTTTGCATCAGGAGCAGACTTCACCCACTCCTGTAATTATTTTACACAAACCAAAAAGATTAACAAGGCCAAATAAACGAATCACTACCAGTAACAGTAAGTATAACATATCAAATGTGAACCTGAATGGTAGAGCTGGTTATCTTCTCAAGAGAATAGGCAGTGTTATACCATGGCTCATTCTTGTCCGTTTGTCCTTCAAATTTCTGTGACTCCCAAAAGATTCTACAAAAACAAGACAACAGTTTGGTTATATCAATAGATTCCAAAGCTTTAACACCATGTAAACTCTCATAGCATGACAGGGAATGGACAAAGTAAACTGCCAAAAAAGCTAATGAAGATATCGAATAAAATAACGTTATCATATGCATGTCGTGTTCAGATATATTAAGAGTAAAAGAAACAATGGTGGAATTAGCTTACCGAGCATTGCTAGGAGAAAGCTCATCTACAACCTTTTGTATAGTGGCTTGATTAAACTTAGATGGCAGTGACAATCCAACCAGCCAGTCCCTTGTCGGAAATATCTGAAATATAATTGCCACGGATACATAAGATTCAAAAAAAGTGTTTATATATATTAGACATGAACTTGGGTGTGTGCTTTAAGGATGTAGATTACCAAACTTAGTTGCACTACATAACTTCTTATGTACTAATTACTATTAATGTAATAGTCAATCGGTCATTGACGTAGTAACAGAGGTAAACATATATTCTTCATTTTGTTCATTGTTAAAGACGCATAAACTCAAGTATATTAAGCAATCATATGTATAGGTAACGTATAGAAAGCCTACAAGGAAAGCTAAAGAACAAAAAATATAACTTACCTGCATGTTTGATGCAATATCCACTATATAGGACATTGGTGGTGTTTTGTCTTGATAATGAAACTTTGTCTCACAAATAGCTGCGAGCTTCAGTAATAACAAGAGATGTATCAAAACCTTTGAGGACTGATTCATTAGGATACTAGCAAGAAAACAATTAGCATAGCCATACCTCATCAAAAATCCACTGACAAACACCACTCTGTTGTAATAGCTGAATGTATTTGAACAGCAACCCCAATATATCTTGCATGTTCTCTGTAAGCCCACCAAGGAGGAGAAACAAGAATTTATCATGTACGTACTAAACACCAAACGCACTCATACTCTCTATTCAACACAAGAATGAATATGACTGTTGTGAACTTTCCTAGAGTTAAAAGAAATACAGTAGAGAAACACACCATGACCAGCATCGGTAAGGTCAATAGAAACCGTGAAGAAAGAATAATCAAGAGTCCAATCTCCTTCACCAGCAGAAAGTCCCGTTGCCCAACCTGAAAGCAATAAGAAGAATTAGGCAAAAAATAAAATAAAAAATGTTTCATCACCAAGAATACAGATGAATACATAACTCTATGTGAAGTATGCAAATTTCATCCTATGAAGAATCTAGTGTAAAACCTATTAGTATGTACCACAAAAAAAGCATACCCAAGGTCTTCAAGGCATGAAACAAACTTCCTTCGCCTTCATGTCCAATTAGATGGCCAAGGTACCGGCATGGTGCTTCTTCGTAACGATGAATGCTAGGAGTTACGGGCCATGAAACATTGAGCTTGTGTCCTTGCTTTATAGGAACAGCCTTCACAAGAATCTAAAACCCCAAAAATAATTCAACAGCACCAAAAATACCATCTCAGAAACATTCTAGCTGTATATTCTTCACGTAGAAATAAATTCTGAATTTGCGGAAAAGGAAAAAAGACCTGCAAATGGTCCGAAGTACATGGCTGACCAGGAAATCTAGGGATGCTTTTGTTGGTGTTTTGGACTTGCTGGAACATCCCTTCCACAAGATCTTGAATTTTGTCAAGACTTTCTGGAAAATATATCCAGAGTTTAGTGTTACCAATTTAAATAGAAAGAAAGAGAATTTTGAGGTTTGTGTTAGCAAAACAACACATACCCTTCCCATATATAACCAGGTGCATGATGTTGGCAGAATAGTGTTCTTCATAGAACTTAATAAGCTCGCTCGTTGTATCCACTCCTTTCGCTTGGGGTTTTACATGAAGTGTATCCACGTTTCCTAAGGACAAATTTAGCATGAGATAAAGCATTAAAAATCACAAATGACTACTCATATGCATCAGGATATATATATATATATATATCACCCTATGAACGGCAGTCATAGCAAAAGAATCAGCGATAACAATTATAATATAGACCTGTGCTAAATTTGTGAAAGGGATGGTCTTCTTTGCTTAGATGCTTCTGTAACTGTTATCAAAGAAAAATGACGGAAAGAAGTACAAGTTAGGAGATTTTGCGATGTCATATACCTCGAGGCATGTAAAGATCTGTCAAAAGTTCAAAGAAAACTTCTTTTTCACAATCATTTGCTCAAAAGTGATAGTACCAATTCAAAAATATATTAAAAAATAGCTAAGCTAATTGTTGTTTAGACCAGAGATATACCTGTCGCATCCGCCAACCATCAGAGAGTAAGTTTTTCTGATTCTCTGGTTACAGAAAACTCGTTATAATCAGTTTAAGTTCAACGGACTAGAGCAAGATTTAAAGATAAAACGAAAAAAATGTGAACCTGAGTCAACAGCCTTGATCTCTCTCATGGTGGCATCAGCTGACATTAGTGGTTTGATAAAGAATTGAGCAAACCTGATTTAATGAACTTAACGTAAGAATCTTTAAGCAGACAAGATAGTAGGTACGAGATTCATTAGAACAGAAAGAAAGAAAACAGCAAGTATACCTGTCCAAAGCCTCACTGAAACAATCAGCATTGATATCAAAATGGTAGTTTGTCTCTTCAGAGGAGGTATACGCGTTTGTGCTACCTCCATGCTACACCAAGACAATTCCATAAATCTCAAACCTTCATACCGCATGGATCAACAGAAGAAACAAAACACAAGAACAATATGTATTATTACCTCAGTGATGTACTTGGAGTAACTATCTTCCTGTGGATATTTTTCACTTGCATAAAACAGCATGTGCTCTAAATAAAAAATAACAAATCATTATTACAAAACCACTACACATGGACATTATAACATACAATTTGAGACCAGATTAGATCACAGAAACAGCTCAATGGGCACACGAATCAAGATGGGAACACATTTCTTATTGAGAAAGTAAAATACTTTGGAGAATAAATTGAACGTACCAAGGAAGTGAGCTAAGCCTTCTAATCCTTGTGGGTCAGAGAAAGATCCGATACTAACGCTCATTGAAGCAGCACACTTTGAAAAAAAAAAAAAAGGATCAAACTTTACGAATCCATAATAAAGGATCAAACTTTATTAATCAGAATTAAATTGAATCAATCAAACCGGAGGGATCTCAGACCTTATCTGTATCGGGATCGCTGATCAACAAGACTTGGAGCGAGTTCTTGAGGACAACCTTCCTGTATTCTCTGTTGTCCGTACGTGGCTTTAGTATCTCGACGCCGTCCACCGTCGTGTTCGATTTCTCTACGGCCATCTTCGTCCTTAAGGATAGTTTCGTTTTTGCTTCGGTGTTGTCTGAATGAGGAGTATTATCGCTTTTCTCTGTACAGAGGAAAGAGAAGTTATATAGTGTGCTGAAGTCTACGATCCAACATATCTAACGGGGTATATATTGCCACGTCATCCCAAGCTGGAAGCGTAGCGCAAGCAATAAGTTATATAGGCATACAATAATATATTTTGACTCCATAGTGCAATGGTCTTTTTTTTTTTCCAACTATAATGTAATGGTCTTTTTTTTTTTTTGCAACTATAATGTAATGGTCTTTTTTTTTGCAACTATAATGTAATGTTCTTCGTAAAACTATATATCAACTTCCGTAGGCATACAATAATTGTTATATGTCAACTTACGTAGGCATACAATAAGTTATATAGGCATACAATAAGTTATATAGGCATACAATAATTGTTTTTCCTCCTGCCTATATAACAACTAGATAATTCTTTTAGATAGTTTTTTTAGTTTGTTTTTCATAAAAATAGTTATTAAAAAAATGAAAAAATAGTTTTTATTAAATATTAAAAAATATATTTATATGTATTTATACTCCTAAAGTTAATTAATCTAGACTTAGATTTTAGTTAAAGGGTAGATTTGGAGATTGGATTTTAAATTTCAGGAAAAAAAAAGAATATATATATATATATATATATATATATTCAAAATTTTAAAATTAAAAAAAAATATTATTTTAGTTATTTTATTTTTTAAAGCTATTTTTGTGACAGAAACTTTTAAAAAAAAAATTATTTGAGAAAATTGTTCATATAACTTATATACCTTACAGTATATATGTTTATTTCTATGCGGTAGGGTTGCAAATTTTATCCAAACTGAAATGTAGGTTTTGGTTTAAAATTTTAGTTCGATTATTTAGACGAGATGGATAAAATTAATTTAATTATCATTTTGAGTTTGGTTAGTCGAAAGCCTTTAATTATCGCATTTTCTTTTTTCTCTTTAATTTTCGTAACTTATATATATATTAAACATATCTAAGTTGAGTTGCAAACCTTATAGAATTTGATACCAACAGCCTCATTCAACGGTATATATCTCAGTGTATTCCACACATACTCAATTTACATATAAGATGGAAATATCTTATGTGCATCATCGGTATGAATAGAATCAAGAGACACATAATGACTTGACAACAACAAAAAAAAAGAGCAACAAGAAATTGCTTATAAAATATGGTATTTCTTTATTGAGAAACTATTGTAACATCTGAGTATGAATAGAATCAAGAGACACAAATTGTTAATGGGCCGGGAGTACAACAACACTATCAAGAACAGGCCCACAAAGATGGCCGAAGTCATGAAGTTTAGTATGATAAAACGCACTATAAAAAGTTAACCTGGTCCTGTCCGAATCGGCAACAAACCTAAAATGTCCGGTTTTGAAAACTCCCTTACCTTCCGACACAAAAGAAAGCCTAAACGGATCTTTTCCCGCAAACGCCTCCACCGTCATCGACCCGTGGCAGCCGTTTTGCGCGTCTCCCACTGTGAATGAGAGCGTGTATGCTTCCCCGGCGACGGTACGGATTATCTGAGCTATTGCGCTTTCTCTTCCAGCAACAAGCTCAACGGCAGCGAGTCCAGAAGGAACCTTGAAATGACGGTTATCGATATACTTCACCGGTTTCAGGGACTCCACGATCCATCCTGGAAGTGGAGAGATTAAGTCTTGGATTCTTGCCGGGATCAAGATTCCGGTAGAGTAGTTAGCGAACACGTGTGGACCGATCTCGAAGCCTCCGTTTTTCACTAAGTTTCCTCCTATCGTTATTTACGTGGAAGATAAGTTAGGTTACCGTGTGTTATATAGTAACATCAAGACCTAAAAACGCAAAAAAAAAGTGTATATTTTGTCTAAAATTAACCGGATCTTAACCGGTTAATTGGTTTAGCAATGTACCTCTGTTGTACCCGAGAGGAAGAATCTCTTTGATAGCGACAACATCCACGAGGGGTCCACATGTACGGTCCTCTTGAACACCAGGGTTATGGAAAGTGATTTTAACCACATCCGACATTGCCTTGAAAGCCCAAGCGTAAGTGTCTCCACCGTCTGAGCTAAAGACGGTCTGGATGGGAAGCTCGTCGGCCTGACCGGGAACAGAGACTTTGATGTTCTCGTCCTGAGCGCAACTCCTCGTGGCTCCAAATGTTATTGAGTAGACATAACCAGGATTCACTTTAACTTCTTGAGAGATGGAAGCTAAGCTTCCTAGTCTTACAGCGTGGACCCCACGTGGGACCGGAAAATAAAATCCTTTGGGCTGAGGCCCACCGGAGACTAGCTCCACGTGGCCGGAGATTTCCCAGTGAGGAAGAGAGTTTGCGCCGATTATTTGTCGACCCTTCATGTTTGATCTGTGAGGGATGTGCTCAAAGTTGCCATTTGGGAGAAGCCCTATATATAAGTTGATACAAAACCATAACACTACAAATTCATATCGGATGAGTTAATTGATTATACAAAATGGTGAGTTTCTTTACCATCAAGATGAGGAGCCCGACGTGGTGGGAAGCTGTGAGAACCATGGCAGAGAGAGAGGATGAGAAGAAAGCAAAGAGTGTGATAGAGAGACATTTTTTATAAGTTAAGAACACTAACTAGTCTTATTCTAATGTGTTAGTGTTACCTACCCCCAAGGCCGTGGGGATATATATATATATATAGAATAGGTAGGTCATTAGAATAAGTTAGCAAGAAAATACGAAGAAGCTTCATGTACATCTTCGGAAGTATATATAGATAAAGAATTCTAAGCTTATTTAAAGAAGATATAAGAGTTTTATTTTTATGTAGACAGACGTATAATACAAGAGCTGTAGACGGAAACTCGAGCCACGTTGAAGATTGCATCTTACGAGCCGCATAGTGTGGCTCATTGTCTGTCATGTTATATTGATCGGTTGTACAAGATCCAGTATTACTAATTAATAGTACTACGGCCTTTCAAATTGAATCATATCATAGTATATATCTGTATTTTGTGTGCAGTAATGAGAATCTGACAATATGACGCTGAGAAATATGCGATGAACCTTCCGAACACGAATACTTGTATGATTTAGCTTATTTAGTTTTTTTTTTTTTTTTTTTTAAAAGCTTATTAAGTTTAGCTGAATATTAGATGAAGTGTGCGCTTTCTTCATTTCTTTTATTATGTGAGCTGCTGAATTCACAAAAGGGAAAAAAAAAAAGTTTAATTCCATCTACTCTTGGCTTATTCGCATTAGTTGGATAAACCTAAATGATCTTAGCTATGTTTTTGTTTTATTTACGAACTATAATTGAAAAATATATAGCCAAAAAGCGATGACTTCCATGCAACATAAACCATTAATCAATTGAGCTAGTAAATATAGTACAGTTTAAAGAGAAAGCACATTATTAACGCTGGTTAAAGTTTCTGAGTTAGTCTTTAAGTATCCTATATACAACTATATATATATGCATATATTGATATTGAATGATCATAGTATCATACCAACACATGATATTGAATTAGTAATCTGTTTTGTTTAATAAAGCTTCATGCTTGATAAAAGCTTAACAAATAAAACAATGGACCAGATTTACAAATTAAATGCGCCATGTGTGTACAGGAGACAGAAGTTATATGTAAGGGAGCTTCATAATTCCACATCTGGTCTCCGCGCGCTGATTAATCATCGCCATGATTTGCTCTTCAGGTCAAACTAAAATGAAATTAGGTTTTATGGTTTTGAATCTGAAGATGTCTTTTTGACGTCTAAGTCTTATTGCTATGTTAAAATATATAATCTTGAGATCCCGTTCAGACTGTTCAATGTGCATGAGAACATCCACAATGGTAGACACCATTGTGGAGTCCTTAGATTTTTTTTTTGATTTTTGATACTTTTTTTTTGAAATTTTTTTAAAAAATATCAATTAATCGCGTGTCAGCACGTGTCGCAAATAGTGTAAAGATCGATCCTTATTTAGAAATTTTAAAGATTGAATCCTTAGATTTTAATGGAGTCCACTAATTATTTAATTATTTTTTCGTTAAAACTCCCTTTAAAAACTCCACGTTGCGGATGCTATTACATATTTCGTCAATGCATGTTCTATTTTACCAGTGGAAGATAATCTAACACATGTGATCAGAGGGACATTAAACTTTATCTTTATAATAATTTTACAGAAATGTATAAAATATAACTGGAAACGGAACCACCCGAGTACCCGACTTTGTGAATGTTTAGAGAAATTTGCTTATAACTTGACAATATCATATATCAATTATATAGTTATTATAATTTTATATATTCAAATAAAATTTAACGGGTCATGACAACACTAACATTGTCAAGCACAGGCCCACAAAGATGTCCAAAATCATGGAGTTTAGTATGGTAAAACCCACTGTAGAACGTTAACCTCGTGCGGTTAGAATCGGCGCGGAATCTGAAACGCCCCGTTTTAAACGCTCCTTTTCCGTTCGATTCAAACTGAAGCTTAAACGCGCCTTTCCCCGCAAACGCTTCCACCATCATCGATCCGTGACAACCGTTGTGTGCGTCTCCAACAGCGAACGAGAGGATGTAGTTTCTACCGGCGACGGTACGGATGATCTGAGCGATGGCGCTTTCTCTCCCGGCGACGAGCTCGATTGCGGCGAGTCCTGAGGGGACTTCGAAGTGGCGGTTATCGATGTACTTGACCGGTTTTAGAGATTCGATGATCCATCCCGGAAGCGGTGAGATCAGATCTTGTACCTTCGCAGGGATTAAGATTCCGGTGGAGAAGTTGTTGAATACATGTGGACCGATCTCGAATCCACCGTTCTTCACAAGGTTTCCTGGTTTATTTACATTCAAAATAAGTTTTGAGGATGAAACATCAAACGATATGTAAGATAAGGACCAAATTGCAAAATATTTAGGTGGGAACTTTGGTGGTTCAAATGGTGTAGCTTTTAAACAACAAAACTCATGTAAACCGGTTTAGTATAGAAAACATAAAAACCAAACTGAAGTTATTTGTCATATCCAAACTACTCCCTCCTCTCGATTTAACCATCGTTGTAGGGGAAAATTTCCGTTTCAAAATAATTATCGTTTTGCAGTTTTAATACAAAATTTATTAATAAAATTTTCTATTAATTAAAATATGGTTATGTGTATAAATAATTGTGTTTTATTTTGGAAATACACAAAAATATATGTGTATATAAACCGACAAGTAAAATGAAACGGAGGAGGGAATATAAGATCATTTTCATTTACTGCAATCAAATGTTGTTCGTTTATATATTATTGCCTTATGATATATCAGTATGAAATAATGATTAGTGATCAATCGATGTCATCAATTATGCGATACCAAAACAAATAACGACCTGCAAATTGTGAATATATCCTAAATAAAATTATTCTAAATATTATCGATTAGATTGAGTTATGCATTCATTACTATTCTTTTTAGATGAAAGACATGAAAAGAAAAAAAAAAACTAAATGAAAATTGAACCGAGTTTTAGATTGAAAACAAGGAAAATTCTATACCGAAATTGAGACGGTTAATTAAATTACCTCTGGTATACCGAAGAGGGAGAATCTCTTTGATGGCAACAGCGTCAACGAGAGGACCACAAGAAGGGTCCTCTTGAACACCAGGGTTATGAAAAGTGACCTTAACCAAATCAGACGTTGCCTTGAAAGCCCAAGCGTACGTGTCTCCACCGTTAGTACTGAACAGTGTCTGGATCGGCAGCTCATTGGTCTGGCCAGGGACAGAGATTCGTATGTTCTCGTCCTGAGCACAAGTCCTCGTGACCCCAAACGTTAGAGAATAGACCAAGCCACTCTTCACTTTCACATATTGAGATATCGAGGCTAAGTTCCCTAGCCTAGCTGCATGGACTCCACGTGGCACCGCGAAGTAGAAACCTCCGGGCTGTGGACCGCCGGAGACTAACTCCACGTGGCCAGAGATTTGCCAATGAGGAAGAGAGTATTTACCGATTATTTGCCTCTTTCTCATGTTTGATTTGTTAGGAACTTGCTCAAAGTTTCCGTTTGGGAGAAGCCCTACATAAAATGGATAACAAAATATAAGAGCATGATTAACCCAAGAACTCAACAACCCAAAAAATAATTATTAAAAAAAAATATTAAAAAACGAATCAATCACGGATCGCCACGTGTCAGTGAGGTCCACAAATAGTGTAAGAAACTCATTAAAATCGGTTTTTAATTAACAATTTTTGGAATCGGTTCTTACACTATTCATGAGACTCATCCCCTAAGAACCCCTCTTAAAAACCCTCTTTAATCATGGTATAACGTAATGAAACATAGTAAAACATATACTTTGGTAACATGTCATAGTAATATAAATATAACGTCGAAAGTTAAATGCTAGTTAGAATGGTCTTACTATCAAGATGAGGAGTTCGTTGTGCAGGTAAGCTATGAGAACCATGGCAAAGAGAGAAAATGAAAACCAAGCAAAGAGAGAGAGTGAGAGACATCGTGAGCTCTTACGCTTAGGTGACACAAGAAAACAAGTACTCTATCAATTGTCACTTTATATGAGTAGAATTATGAGAGTTTGTTAGACAATTTGTGGTGATATTTTGTAAAGTTCTTACGAGCTATATATAGCTGACCTACGTACTAATAATTTTACGTTGTTTTGGAATTATTGGAAAATATTAAATGATGGAAGAAATATATAAATTAAAGTATCATACGGCGATGCACCGTACGTATTCATATGAAAGTGATAACGAAGATACTAAGACATTCTCTATCCTCATTTCATATTTTACTTCAAAAATAAATATTTTACTTCAAAAATGAAGTTGAAAATATAATGTGAACAAAAAATAAAAGATTATTTTAAAAATAGAATTAATTTTTATTTATATTTCTTTTTTTACTCTATTTTTAAAATAAAATATAAAGTAAAGATGAAAATGCCCTAAGAACACATTGAGTATCCCCACGAAATAAGCCGTAATGTTTGCGGTGTGGCCGTAATGTCCATCATGCTATTCATCAAACTACTTTCATTATTTATATAGGTTTTTCTACAATAAACTATAAACCACCATGTTAAATCATTTATTTTGTAGTTATGAATCTAGCTTAATAATTGTTTCGGCTAAATTAGACTACCTTTTTGGGTTGAAAAAAAAAAACTAAATTGCCATTACAAATTAGTTCTGAAATTATAGTATTGTAGATTAAGGTCTATAAATATATACAACTCGTCTGATAACATAATCTGCTGAATAGCACATTTCTTCACAAATAAATACTATAGAGTTAAGCCTCTATCAACTTGCATAAATTTCTAAATATCACGTGTTGGCTATATTTGCTCATATGAACATGCAAGCAATTAATTCTAGTTTATGTAATGTGAAATTTGAATCTCAAGCAAACTATAGACAACTTTTCGGTTCTTTTGGGAATATTAAATATCAGCAACTAGTTACATCAGTAACTGCATGTGTATGTTAATTAATATATATATTATTTTTTTTGGAACACGTAAATTAATATATATATATATATATATATACGATGGGAGCCTCCAAGTATGGTTTATGTCGGTTCGTCGGCGCGATTTGCTCTCCAAGTCAAAAACTGGAAAACCAAATATGATTCCAAGGTGGCCTAGATTCTTTCATTTAATTAAATATTACACATTCTCGAGCCTCGACAACATATGCATACATACACATTATGATTTATTACATGTATATGTGCTCCTCTGTCCTTTTAAGTACAATTTATATTTCATGGAAAAGAAAAGAGAAACCACATAAGTCATTCTCGAGGAAAGATTGTCTGAAACGTATCAAAAAGAAGAAGAGATGAAGAAGAAAACTTTAGAACACATATAGTTTCCTTTTCTTTTTCTAAGAGTTTCCTATCTTATGTGTGCATATATAGTTATTATTCATTCTGTTTCATATTAAATGTTGTTGTAAATTTTTTTTTTGTTATATATATCATTTTAGCATTTCAATACATAATTTATTAATTTTATTTTTTTTAAATTTATTTTTTATTAATTAAAATATAATTAAATGTATGATAATAACAATTTATATAGAAAATATACAAAATTAAATGTTTTTTTATTTATTTTGTGTGTATAAATATAAAACGACACTTAATATGAACAGAGAGGGAATATAACTCAAACGCTACTAAATCAATAAAAAGATTTCGTTTACCGATTGATAAATTTAAATTTGAGTCTAATAACCAATAATATTTCTTTTACTAGTTATTAAGAAAAACAGCGGCATCATATAAATAAAAAAAAGCAAAAACATTTTACTTTACTTTTTTTAATGATTTCGTACCATGATAAAAAAAAAATCAATTTGTATTGCCTTATTTCAGTCTCGATGTGATCCCAAATATGTGTTGAGTTGGCCTCGTACAGGAATCCGGCCAGAAACTGAGAATGAAACCATGCAGCGACGGGAAGAGAATCTTGTCCATCTCTCCAAAGTTGACTTTATTTTTATATTAAAAAAGCTCGTTGACTTTCTAGAGTTTACACATGATGGGATACACACACTTAACATTTGACTTTCATATCCATTAATGTTATAAGATGGAATCGTTTAAGACATGAACATGGGAAGACAACCGAACGTTGACACACACACACACAAAGAAAAATGGAATAGATTATAAAACGCTCCAGCTGATTGGTGTAACTGTATAAGTCAAATAATAGGAAGCTTTTATTAACTAGATATTCATTCATATGATATATTCTATCAAAACTCACCTATGATATATATATATATATATATATCTTTTTTTTTGAAAGAATATATATATATATATCATAAACCTTTGTCCAAAATATATATATATATCATAAATCAAGTGGTAGAGATGTGCTGAGAGTTGAACTCTGATCAAAGTTTGATAACCAAGACTGAACTTGAATGAGGATTGGAGGCAGAACTTCGCCTTCAACGATTCAGGCCCAATGTAACTATAGCCCAACCCAATCAGGCCCAAACAACGATTTCAGTTCCGTTTCGGTTGGAAGTTGATTTCTTGAAACGTTATTACAAACTAACTGTAAATCCAGTAGCCTTTGGTTCTCATTTGAAAATATAATTTGTTGTTCCTTTTTTCATTATTATGAAAATTTAATGTTGAAAGTGATATAGTAAAACAAAAGAAATGTCGACGAATGCTTAAAATAAGAGGGACATACCATGATCCGAAGGTCATGATATGTGTCTGATAAAGCGAGAGCTAAAGTCTCAATCAATATTACTGCCAAAGATATATTTGTGTGACATTTTTCTATTATCACTTTCTTTTTTAAAAAAGGAATAGAAAGTTGTATAAAATGATAGAAAATAAACAACAAAAGTGGGGATAGCTTTCCTTCAACCTTCCACATGCCCCATTTGGTACACTACAAGATGGACAGCCGAACTATGTCCTTTCACATTTCACATTTCCTTTTAGTTTTGTATTTGTTATATTTTCATACATAAACTTAAATAGCTAACAGAATCTTGTAAACATTCACAACCAATAAAAACATTTAACATTATATTATATGAAAACATAAAGATTGTGCGCATAAATTAAAAAAAAATTAGTAATTTCTTACATTTTATATATAAAAACTATTAATTATCTATTTAATCAAAATTCAATCAATAACAAAATAAAATATATAATATTCTTAATTATATAATATTAATTATTAATAAATTTTATATAAAAAATTAAAAATTTCATATAATTTTGAAAAAAAATCTTGTAAAACTTCATGTAAATAATTCTTATAAAAATAAGAGTAATATTCTTATCGTAATAATAAAGAAAGGTTTCGGAATTCATTGGTACAAAATGAACTCTTATTTAGGAAAATTGTATATTTTCCCTAAAAACACTAAGAGTGTGATTAGATATTTTAAAGTAAATGGAAGAAAAATAAATAAGTGAAAAGGGAGAAAAAATAAAAGTGGGAAAAGAAGAAATTGAAGTAAAAACATAAATAATTTTTTATTTAATTGGCTAAAAAGTTTTCCACCTATATTTTTTTTACTCTAAAAGTGCTTTACACTCAGAACCTAATTAACTCGTACTTATTGATAAATGGGAATAAATGCTTTGGTACGACATCCCACAAATCTGTAATGATGAGAGCATAAATCTCGGCCTGATCTTCGTTTTAAGAACTCGAAAGCAAAGTCATGAATTGTAATTCACAAATGATTATGCAGAAAGTTAGTTTGTTAGGTGAAAACATTCATATGCTAATGACTTAGTTCTCATTGTAATCATTGGTTAACATTTTCTTTAATTATTAATTATTGAAATTTTAAACAACTAATTTGACTTTTAAGAATATCTTATCTCTTCTTCTTCACGAGTTTAAAGCAACGAGGTGCTTCAATCATTATGTCTTCTTTTTTTTCATGCTCCTCTTCCTATGATTTGTCTGATAACTTATGATTATCTATGGAAAATTAGATTGTTATGATTTTGTAAAAAAATAATCAACTGATATATATATATAGTGAAATATGAGATATAATCTGATTTACACCGAATCAAAATATCAAAAAGCCAAGCCGAATTGAATGTAGGAAACCAAACATAAACACATGTAAATTAGTGATATAATAAATTTATTTTGCTGACTACCGTTTTCATCTGGAAGCTTAGGCTATAAAACCCTTTTTATATTATGAGAAATTTACCAAACCGAATTCAATTTTTATGAGGTGAAATTTCACTTGAAAACCAAATTCAGTAACGTTCTTTTGGTTTAGAGTTGAAAACGGTTTGGGATTAGAGTATGGATTCTGAGAAAACCAAACTTGTTATTGCTATCGAAAATAAAGAATGATGGGATGGGAGGGTGAGTGGTGGTGGTCGGAGCAGACAAAGTTGGGGTCCTACAATTTGCCTAACCGTAAGAGCCACTTTCTTGTTTACCCCATCCCATGAGTGACCCCATGTTCTCTCTTTCTATTATTCTCAATCTTTATTTGCTCTTTAGTTCAACTCTCAACTAAATTTGTTCCTTAACCTTTTTAGAAAAGTAAATATATAATTCTTTACAGCATAATGGAATGAATATTTGTTGATAAAATAGAATTATAGGCATTACATGTAATGTTTTTTTTTGTTCTTATAAATATTGTTAGAAGCAAAAATTAAAGTTGGTAAATTTAGTCTTTATCGAAAACTCATATTCATGATCTTGAGATTCACTTATTTTGGAATGGTGTTAGATATGACTATACGATACATGTTGTAACAAATAAGGAATTCACTATCATTATCCTTTTTTAACAAAAAGAAAATTATGGATCACTCAAATATATATATTTGGAGTATGTAGGTTATTATTTGAGTTTTTATTTTGTACGCAGGATCTTGTTTTATGTATCATGTTTAGAAGTCAGTTTTCTATGAAACACATTCATATTATATATACTCCCTTTGTTTTTTTATGTAAGTAGTTTTAGTTGCATGCACAAATATTAAAAAGATTGATTTTTTCAAAAGTAGCATTTGATAAATAAATTATGTGTAGTTAAACTAATCATAAATAAGTATGTATTATTTGATTAATTACACTATATCCAATAAAAGTAAAAGTTACCTACATTTATGAAAACTACTTATATTTTGAAATAAACAAATTTTGTTTAAACTATTTACAATAAAAAACAGAGGGAGTATATTTTTACAAATATCTAATTTAGTTGTAGTAATTTTTTAGTTGTAGTATTTTCTTACTTGTAGTTAATGATCAGCACATCAATAAATATCAAAAACTTAAGTTAGAGACACATTAATAAACACATTGGGTCGTTTGTAGAGGAACATCGGAAACTATTAACAGACAACTCCATATATATGTTGTTTTAACAAATCGTTTCTATTTTAATTGGAGAACACTAATTTTATTCTCAGACAAACTATGCATAAATAATCATCAATTTTTTTAAAAAGACCAATTTCGACGTTGGGGCCGGACACTTGAGAAAACATGTCTTCTACCAACACTCAAGACTTGCAAATCGTTTATTACTACAGCATCACACAAAAAGATGGTACATGCATGTAATAATTAAGTGTGTTTAGTTGTTACAAAAAAAAAATTGTGTTTAGTCAATTTTTTTTAATTGTATTACTTTTAAGTGGTAATTTGGAAATCAATCATATCCATTCATAGTAGAGAAAACACATAACGCCTAGTCAGTAATGACTCTTTAGTTTTTTTTTTTTTTTGAACAAAGACTCTTTAGTTTATACGTAGTATATTGTTCTATTCATGAATGTCACCAAAATTGGTAACTACGAACATCGATCGTAGCTAAAGCAATCAACAGAACATCACAAGAAAAGTAGATTCCCCATTCGGAAAAGTGGTCATTGCTTGATGTAAAAGTTCATTGAGATTAGAAAACACGTAAGCTACAAATCTCGATCCCTACGATATATATACGTGATGAGAAATGTTCCAAGTTTAAGATTTTCTTTAATATATATATACAACTCTAATTAATATAGTTAGACGTTTCTAAAATCGACTTTCATGTGCAGATCACTTCTCAATTTATCTTTCTCAAAAAATTTCTTACAATCCGATTATGTTTGTGTTCCCTAATATATACACATATAGAGATTAACCTTTAAAAAAAAAGTTTAAATTTTAAAATATCAGTAAACGCTTTATTCGCATATGTATATTTTTGAACAAGTATTTACGTTGTAGATATAACATAAAAATCTTTTCTACATTTGATTTAAATATAAATCACAAGACATATAGACTGCGTTTGTAATCCCAAAACAAAACTATAAAGTTTATATATGGACTACATTCCCCTTATATAAACATTTTCTTTTTACGTTTTTTACACAATTTTAGCCAATTTTAGCATATTTTACTAATTTGCTTTTGAACATTGTGGCAGGTAATGCTATTTTTCAAAAAAAAAAAAAACATTGTGACAGGTACAGAAAAACGTCAGAGGAAAAGAATTATGAAAACGTACACTTTTCTTTTAATCTTTTTCATAAATGTTTTTTTCAAAAAGCAAAAAATGTGTCAGACGGATTTATGCATCTTTCATTCATTCATCACTGTCTCGTGAAAAATATAAAACTTTATATCGGAAATTAATATAATATTTAAAAGAGAAAAACAAATAAAAGAAAAAAAATTCCCTCCTGTCTAAGTGCGTTTGCTTTTATTTTGGAGTCTCTCTCTCTCTATCTATCTCTGAAGCGAGGATCTTTGTTTGGTTCTGCAATAATAATTTCGTGATTTTATAAACACGAAATGCATTCTCTTCTCTGTTCTACGCATAGACCCTACTCTATGATCAAACTCTGCTTTCCCTCTTCTCTTTCTTTTTGATCTCCCTCAAACTATTGGCTCTGTTCTCTCTTTGTCTCTCTCTCTGTCTGTCTGTCTGTCTGTCTCTAAGGCACAACACTCACAGTCACACTTAAAAGCACTTCCTTTCTTACAAATCTGAGATGGGTTTCGATAAACAGTTACTTTGACTCCAAAACCAGAGCTTTAATCCGTGTTTCACGGCCAAACGACCAAGACTTTTACTCTTCCTCTCTTCACTTTGTTGATGCTACTAAACAAATGGTGTTTTTGTCAATCAGTCACTCTCTTGTGTTCTTGTGATTGATTATAGTTAATTATAAAAAAATGGCATTTTGGTGCGTGTCAATTCTTCTGATTCTTGGGTTCCTATCAAAATCTGACCTTGGTGAAGCTCAGCTAAGCGATGAAGCTGCATTGTTAGCTATTAAGAGAGAGCTTGGAGTTCCAGGATGGGGTAGCAATGACACAGACTATTGTACGTGGGATAGGCTCAAGTGTGGTGCCAGCAACTCGTTAGTTGAAATGCTTGATCTCTCAGGGCTTCAGCTTAGAGGTAGTGTCACTTTAGTCTCCGACCTCAGAAGCTTAAAGCATCTAGATCTCTCTCGTAACAGCTTCAACGGACCAATTCCAGCATCTCTTGGCAACTTGTCTGAGCTTGAGTTTCTTGATTTGTCTTTGAACCGTTTTGCTGGAGGGATTCCAGTTGAGTTTGGTAAACTTAGAGGCCTTAGATCACTCAACGTTTCCAATAACTTGCTTGTGGGAGAGATACCTGATGAGCTTATGGTTCTAGAGAGGTTAGAGGAGTTTCAAGTCTCTGGAAACGGCTTAAATGGTTCTATACCTCACTGGGTAGGGAATCTGAGTAATCTCAGGGTGTTTACAGCTTATGAGAATGAGTTGGTAGGTGAGATACCTAAAGGGTTAGGTTTGGTTTCCGAACTGGAATTGTTGAATCTTCACTCAAACCAGCTTGAAGGGAAGATTCCAAAGGGGATTTTTGAGCAAGGGAAGCTTAAAGTTTTGGTGTTGACACAGAATAGATTGACTGGTGAGCTCCCTGAAGAGGTGGGAATCTGCAGTGGCCTCTCCAGCATTAGAATTGGGAACAATGAGCTTGTAGGAGTCATTCCAAGGACAATAGGAAACATAAGTGGACTTACTTATTTTGAAGCAGACAATAACAATCTCTCAGGTGAGATTGTTGCAGAGTTCTCAGAGTGTTCTAACCTCACTTTGCTGAACCTGGCAGCTAATGGGTTCACTGGAACCATTCCAACAGAGCTTGGTCAGCTTATGAATCTTCAAGAACTGATTCTCTCTGGTAATAGTCTCTTTGGGGAGATACCTAAATCATTTCTTGGATGCGGAAACCTCAACAAGCTTGATTTAAGTAACAACAGACTCAACGGCACCATCCCTAAGGAACTCTGCAGTATGCCGAGGCTTCAGTATCTGCTCCTTGATCAGAACTCCATAAGAGGAGACATCCCACATGAGATTGGAAACTGTCTGAAGCTGCTTGAGCTCCAACTGGGTCGAAATTACTTGACGGGAACCATTCCTCCTGAGATTGGTCACATGAGGAACTTGCAGATAGCACTCAACTTGAGTTTCAACCATCTTCATGGATCACTGCCTGCCGAGTTAGGAAGGCTCGACAAGCTCGTGTCACTGGATGTCTCTAACAATATGCTTACAGGAACCATACCACAACTACTAAAAGGCATGATGAGTTTGTTCGAAGTTAATTTCTCAAACAACCTCTTGAGCGGTCCAGTTCCTGTCTTTGTTCCCTTTCAAAAGTCTCCAAACTCAAGCTTCTCGGGAAACAAAGAGCTTTGTGGAGCGCCACTGAGCTCTTCTTGTGGATACTCTGATGATCTTGAGCATTTGAGGTACAATCACAGAGTCTCCTACAGGATTGTGCTTGCAGTTATTGGTTCAGGTGTTGCTGTCTTTGTATCAGTCACGGTGGTGGTGGTTCTCTTCATGATGAGGGAGAAACAAGAGAAAGCAGCGGCTAAAAACGTCGATGTTGAAGAACACGTTGAGGATGAGCAACCAGCGATTATAGCCGGAGATGTCTTCCTTGAGAATCTTAAACAAGGGATTGATATGGATGCAGTTGTGAAAGCAACTATGCAGGAGTCAAATAAACTCAGCACTGGAACGTTCAGTTCGGTTTATAAAGCAGTCATGCCTTCAGGGATGATTGTTTCGGTGAAGAAACTCAAATCCATGGAGAGAGCCATAACTCAGCATCAGAACAAGATGATCAGAGAACTTGAAAGACTCAGCAAACTTTGTCATGACCATTTGGTTACACCGATCGGGTTTGTTATATATGAAGATGTTGCTCTGTTGTTGCATCAGCACTTACCTAATGGTAACTTAGCTCAGCTGATTCATGAGTCTGCCAAGAAACCAGAGTACCAACCTGACTGGCCAATGAGACTGTCCATAGCCGTTGGAGTAGCAGAAGGCTTAGCGTTTCTCCACCATGTCGCCATTATTCACCTTGATGTTTCTTCTAGCAATGTCCTGCTAGACTCTGGTTACAAACCTGTGCTTGGGGAAATCGAAATATCGAAGCTTTTAGATCCATCTCGAGGCACCGCAAGTATAAGCTCAGTTGCTGGTTCCTTTGGCTACATCCCTCCAGGTATTATAATAATGTCTTATGGTTTTTGTTAACTTCATAGACTCCAACACATTTCTTTGTTTTTTCCCCCTCAGAGTATGCATACACAATGCAAGTGACTGCACCGGGGAATGTATACAGCTACGGAGTCGTGTTGCTGGAGATTCTAACCTCAAGATCGCCGGTGGAGGAAGAGTTTGGTGAAGGAATGGATTTGGTGAAATGGGTACATGGAGCTTCAGGGAGACGGGAAACACCGGAACAGATACTTGACGCCAAGCTTAGCACTGTATCTTTTGCTTGGAGGAGAGAGATGCTTGCAGCACTGAAAGTCGCATTGCTTTGCACAGATATCACACCTGCAAAAAGGCCAAAGATGAAGAAAGTAGTTGAAATGCTTCAAGAGGTTAAGCAAAGTAAATGAGACAATGAATATGATGATGATGATATATAGTTCCTTTTGTGACATTCATATACAAAAACGCATTCCTATACATGCGAGCTTCTCTCATCTGTGTATTATGTAGAGCTTTATGATGAAATGCAATCTTGGATTTGCTTATTCTGCTTATCTAATTGCACAAATTATAAACTAGATCACAGAAGAATCAATGTACATTATTGTAAGAACTGTTCAACAAAGCCTTTTCTTGTAGAATCAAAGAATCGTTAGATTACATGTGAATACCAGATGGATCCTCCTAATATGATCAACAGCCAGCAGCTTTAAGGAAATTGTCATAAGGGCTTGAGGCTGGTAGTTTATATGCTTGTGGGTTATTTTGGAGTTTTGAATAGCACTGCGTCTGAATAGTTCCCATTGGTGTTGGAGAGCCGTTGCCAGAACTTTCATGTCGTAGCTGAGAATTCAAAAGACTCGAGATCTTCTGCTGTTTTCCCACTAAGAGATTCTCACAATGAAGCGTCATTTCTCTGTATGAAGCATCGGCTGCAGTGTTGAAAGATATTAGACCCACTTGACGTATTGTCTCTACGACCTTTCAACAAAACAAAAAATAAGTATAGTTAGTATTAAGTAAACTAATCTTGGTGATGAATCTGTAAATCTAATTTCTAGGAAGATAGAGCATGTAAATTACAGATTCTAGAATTTGGTTGATAGTGGGGAGGTCTGGGACTTCAGCAAATGTTATATGATTATTATCTGCAACTGTTTCAGTGTCATCTCCAAATTCTTGATCCTCATGAGAGAAGAGTGCCGCAAGCTGAAGATACAGACCAAAGGTTCATCACAATTTTCATCTCAAGGGTTTTAAGAATTATGGTAAATAGAAGAGCTAATACGTTTTGGGGTTTTACATCTCCAAAGCTAGCCTGAAAGGGTTTCTGCGTGTTCTCTAAAACGCGGGATCCAAGTGGACATGCATCATCCGGCATGAATTCAGTGAGCAGCTGCTCTTGCATTTTCTCCATTTCAGACTGAAAATAGTTTAACTGTGGTTATCGGTTGATTTAGTGGGGGAGGTAGTGATCAGAAGCGACTTACATTGCACATCTTTTCTAAGCTTTTGACAATTTCATACACAAGGGTTCCTCTGCTATGCTCAGTCGAGACGGCTATCTTTGAAAGAGTATCCAGCGCTGAAGCATCATCTTCTTGGCATCCATACGCAACGGTCTGCATATGATCTGGATTTACAGCCTTTAGCTTGTGATCTTCAACCAAGTGCAAGAATGGATCAAGCTGAATCAGTTAGAAGAAGAACTAAAGCATATAAGTCTCGTGTGACTTTCATGAGATCGATAATATTGTGTAACAAATTTGAGTTGAGAGCAATAATTCCGAGAGAAACAGAACATCAACATGGCAACATTTTCATCAGAATGATCAGCGTACCCTTGGTTCCTGAAGTGCTCGTTTTGCAAAATCCGCCAGAGAAAAAAGATTGAATGCTCTCGAGGAGAAAAGAACCATTGATGCAGCCAGAGTGAAGAGTGACCTTCGACGGGACGGAGGGAGTGGCCCTGAACATAGGACGAATAATTGACTCATAAGAGTCTACATCATAGTTTCCAAACCAAAAATCAAGGATAAAGGCTCAAAAAACATGTGGAAACTCACCTCTTTCCATTAAAGAAATATCTCGCAGAGAAAGTGCCATTTGGAAACTTCGAATCAAAGCTTCTTGACTTGAATTCTGAGAGATAAGAAGTTTTAAATATAATTCAAAAAAAAAGATAAGAAGTTTTAGATATGTTATTGTAAGCAAACAATTCATAAGGAGACCTAAGTCAGACTTAGCTCATACATCTAAAAAACACTCAAATGCAGAGGTAGCAAGTATTGAGATATGAAACATATATTACCTTGACACGAGAGAACAACAATACAAGACTGTAGGTGTTAGCAATCGCCTCATAGTTGTCTGGCGTATTTGCAGGAGATATGGACTGCGCCCAGAGTGATGAAAGCAAAAGACCTATCTGGTGACTACTTAGCCTTATATAAACAGCGTCCTGAGCATCATGTAAAAAAAATCATATTAGAGAATGGAAATTGATCCAAGGTGTATCGAAGAACTGTATGCATATATCAAGAGGTAACAGCTGCAACAAGTTTAACTTCTGCCTTAAGCAGATTAAATGAATCCTGAACACTAAACGACCGAGCCTTTTCAAGTTATAATTTACTATTGTAGTGAGTGGTAAGAGATGTAGCCATCTCATGGCCACCTAATAAGAAGACTTTGTATATAGTTATTGTGATTTCTAGAGACTACTTTGCAATAATTTATCAGATTTACCCTTGGCACCATCCTGAAACTAAGTAAAGAGCCTAGGGGATATTATTCTGACCGACATATCTATAGAGCCTCACACAAAGAAAGGTGCAGGGATGTACCAGCTCAGTGTTCAAACGAACTACAGAGTTATCTGCTACCGAGGTCACTGGTTGATTCCAACTGCTATATGCCTGACTGTATGGAGATTTTAATCTGTCAAGGATTTCCCCACCATTGATTCCAGATTCTTCCTCAAGCATTTCGTTTTGACTCTGATCGGAAGTTAGAACTGACGAATTTTTTTCCTTCCTCAGCTTCTCGAAAAGGGCTGTTGAGGAGGAAAAGACAGACGCAGTCCTTGAAAGAGAACGAGGAAGACCCATTCCCTTCTTAAGGTCAGTAGTGGTTGAAGAGGGACGGGGGCAGACTGAGGTTGGTACCAGCACAACAGAAAATATACGGTGGGCGCCAATCCGTGTTTTATGATCTGGATGGACCATAGCTTGCAGTAACTGATGGAATAAAGCCTCGGGAAAAGCCTGAAACGAAGAAGAAGTAATAAATTTCATTAGAACTGGACTGATCTCTCAATGACAAGAGAAAAAATTAATAATACTTAGATGTTACAGGGAGGTTGCCTTATTTTGATATGACAGATTTGGTATAGAGGCTATAATTTGAGCAGTGCGAAAAACAGCAGCGATTGTGGTTCTTGCTACATCTGTGACAGCTGAGATATCCTCCAACATCATAGCCATTGCATCTATAATTGGTCCAGCATCTCCAACCTTTAAAAAATTGACCAATCAGGCACACATCAAGAACGTATTGAGGAGAAGACAAGAAGATATAAAATTCGCTCTACAGTTATATACCTTTTTGGTCAGTTGGACGAGGCACTTATCGACAGCTACAGAGACCATTCTGTTACAGTTTGCTACTTCAGTTCCCAGATTTGCTTCATGAAGAGAAGAGCGCATGCATTTTCTCAGGTGCCTCATGATATCACTAATTGCGCTTACTATTGCTGCTGAGTGTTCAACTTTTGCAATTTCAGCAAGGGAGGAGGTAACCTCTAAAATGCTGAGCTGCATACTTGACTGTTTAAGCACACTTTTATGATCAAGGTGTTTAATTAACATGGACAGTATAAAGTGTGTTCTTTGCCCTGCAAGATTGCAGAACTATTTTGAGCAATGATCATGTGGGAATGGTCTGAATGAAAAAAATTGAGAGTGTAATACCAGATAGTTCCATTAAAACTGGCAATGCAATAAAATTTTCCGTTGACCATAGATGTCCCTCGTCAAAGTAACGAAACAAAGACTCGAGTATACGTCTCATGGTTGTGGCATCTTCACCTAGCTTGGCCATGTTGTGAAGGCAAACCTTGGACCAAAAGCTAGGGTCCAAGGAATCTTCCCTGAAAAAGAAAAGATACAATGAAGAGAAGGTAAGAATCCAACTAGGCAAACGTAAGAACAACTAACGAGAGACGAAGTTACATTTTCACATTTAGTCCACCATTGTCATTCACAACCGTTGTCCAAGAAGAAACATTTATGAGAGAATCTGCATGAGCTAGGTGAGCTTCATTTTTCAAGACTTCATCCACCCATTTTCTGTCACTATCATGAGCATTGGTTAATTTTTGGTGGTGGCCATAATTTTCCAAGACTCCTGAGACAACCTGCCATGCAAGTATTGAATTGATCAGTTAACAGTTCTTAAAATGTACTATCTACAACTTTCGAAAGAAACTAGTGCATGAACCTGAGATCTACTTACATTGTCAAAGTCGCTGGGAATATGAGAGTATTCACCCAGCAGCCAAATCTAGAAATAGATAAAGACCAGAATGCATCAGAGTTAGAAGAATAGTGTACTACCTAGAGAGACATAACAGCATAACCGAGTTACCATTGCTGAAAGGGCTTGTAGTCCTGCTGCACGCAGGCTACGGGACCTGTCATCATCCCCAACTTCCAGTGCTAATTGGCACAGCTTTGGGAGAAAGCCTTCTAAGTTAAACAAGGAACTTCCATCCATCTGCAAAATTTGATAGCATGAATCAGTCATGCTTATGTCCTTAACTGAAAGCAGGACCCTGACATGTGATCACAAGAGCATTCAATCAAGCATGTAAGAAGCTGACCTGATTATTTGCAATTTCGAAAAGAGACTGACATCCAACTATTTGCATTTCATCTTGTCGAGTTTGATCCAAAAGAGCTTGCACCGTCCTTAGAAAACCACTAGAGAAAAGTGGCCTGGAGAAAGAACAATAATCAAGATACAAATACATGCCAAAACACTCCTGTGATGTCGTGATAGGTTACAACTTCCGAGTAAAGTTTCTCGGGTTTATATGATATAATCCACAGAATATCTAGGAAGAAAGCTAAAAGAAGGATGACGTCACTCACATTTGCTCCTTACAAGTAACCAGAAGCCTTGTGTATATGCACATGACTATCTTGGCCGAATGAAAATTCCCATTCCTCAATTCCTTGTAACATCTTAGTTCGAGCAAATCTGATATCTGTAAAAAAAAATCATAAAATTGAGAAATAAAATTTTTGGTTGACAACATTGCTAATGTGACCTTGGAAGAATAGTAGTAACCTCTGGGATACGAAGAGAGTTTTTTGCAGCATACTCACATAGCTTTCCTATCTTCCGGTCATTGGGACCTCCTTCATCCTGTCACGAAATAGTAAGCAGTGAAAGAGGTTGTTAAACCAACCCCTCCAATAGAGAGAATAACTAAAAAAGCATGTCAATGAAGTCAAACCTTATGATGAGGAGGAGGGAAGATATCAGCAATGAGATACTTGTACCTCTTGACAGCCTGTCTAGACCTAGGACGCAAGGAAGGGCAAAGCTTGCAAAGGTTACCACAAACAGGCAAAACTTTCCTCGAGAATGCGCCCATTCTTCCAACCCTAAACCACACCTAAACCCACTGATTAAAAAAACAAAAAAAAAAACAATGTCCTCAAAATCCTCTCTTTCAAAGTATGTCCTCCTCCCTCTTGGATCCACCGAACAAAAAGCCCTAGAGCTTCTTCTTCGGTCACGTAGGAAGGAGAACACAGACCTCCACGAAGGCACTCCTTCAAACCTGAGAACGCAAACTCAAATTATTCACTGAGTATATGAAAATAAAATCAAACCCCGCACAATTTTGAGCATCAATTACACCTCAGATCAAAGCTAAGTTTTGGCGAAACGGTGATTGAAAAAACTTTGATCAAACCTCTCTCTGGTTGTGAGTAGAATTGTAGTCGTCGAGCTTCATGCTAGTGAGATACGCTTCGACGCGGTTTCCACCTTCTCTGTTTCGTTATATCATTCTTTTTTAAATTACGAAATATCTAAGCCGTCTCTATATAGTTTAAGTATAACAGCAACTTTAATATTTTTTTTTTAAACAATTAGAATTCAATGTTATGATTTGTTTCTACTAGAATTAGAAACTGAGTTTCTGTTTAGTTGTTGTTTCCGTAAAGGTAGAATAAAATTAAATTGTCACAAATGTGATTCTGTGAATATAGAAAATGGATTTGAATTGAAAAAAAAAAAAAAAAAAAAGCTAGAAGAAGAACATTATCCATCCATAAAAATGAAAAGTAACGGTTTGACAAGAGATGTAAACATAAACGCAATAATCCAACAAGGTTCGATCAAAATCAAAGGATAATCCAGAAAGGTTGGGAGAGGGACATTTGATTTAGGAGGCGACATGGTCTTCAACCTCTGTGATGGCTGCTTTGGTAGTAGCTTCCTTTGAGGCCAACAAATCTGTGTACTCTTGGTATGGTGATTTCTTAAAACTAGTCTCTTTCCAGAACTCTGGTGTCAGGAATCCATACGTCTTCTGAAGACAATCAAATGTCGCCTGCACTCAAACCAAATCACACAGTGGTTCAATCTCACAAAGTGAATGATGCAAACTGAGGTTATAATGTAATTCAAGTTCATGACAAACATATACTAACTAATCAATCTTTCAAAGTTTCACATCCTAAAGAACAATCAAACGCGCATTAAAGGTAAGAAAGAAACAAAACCTTGACGAAGTTTCCAAGAGTTTTGGTAGATCCTCTGGAGGAAGTGAACACGTCATCAATCCCAGCGAACTGAAGAACCTTCTTAGGAACCCTAGCCGCCACAATCCCAGCACCTCTCGGAGCAGGCACCATCCTCACCGTAACTGAACCACACTTCCCCGTAACCTTACAAGGAACCGTATGCGGCTTCCCAATCTTGTTCCCCCAGTAACCTCTCCTCACCGGAATCACAGAGAGCTTCGCCAATATAATCCCTCCTCTAATAGCCGTAGCCACCTCCTTGGAGCATTTCACTCCCAATCCGACATGACCGTTCGTGTCTCCGACGACGACAAAGGCCTTGAACCTCGTCCTCTGACCGGCTCTGGTCTGTTTCTGAACCGGCATGATCTTCATCACCTCGTCTTTCAAGGTGGGGCCAACGAGGAGATCGATGATCTGGTACTCCTTGACGGGGAGAGAGTGGAGGTAGATCTGCTCGAGCTTCTGGATCTTTCCGTCTTTCACGAGACGCCCGAGCTTGGTCACTGGTGTCCACTTCTCCTCCTCAGCGGGACGTCCTCCACGACGGCCACCGCGTCCTCTCGGACCACCACGACCACCACGGTCGCCACGACCTCCGAATCCACGCCCGAAGCCGCCACGGTCTCCACCACGCTCGGCGCCACGTTCTCCGCCACGTTCCGCCATTTTCGAGAGATTTTTAAAGAGTTTGGAATCGCTGCGATGTGTGTTAGCGTGAGCATGCGAAAACCCTCGGGGTTCTCTTATATATGTTACATAAGGATTCTAGGGTTTCTAAAGGCCTTGTCAGGGCTTATTTGGTAACACTAATAATGGGCTTCGCGCCCAATAAAAGTCCATTGGTTTTTGTCCCCAAAAATATAGCCGATTGGTAAGAGTAATTGGACAAGTATCAAAACTTTTTGGTGATCATATTTTTCACGTCTTTAAATTATAATATTTTGCTCAAATTTTTTTACAATATTGAGTTACACATCATAATTTAATCACAACAAAGAATACCATCATTAAGGTTCATAACCACAACCCACTTAAACGTACTTAACGTAATCCTCTACTCATGAAATTTTAGACAAAAAAAAATTTTAGAGAGAGAAAACTAACTAGTTCGTTGAAATCTATAATTTATTAACTAAATTATTAATAGAGATATATTTGAGATTGTTTTCATAATATCACATGTATTTATAGATTGTCATAAGTTTTTATAATATAATTTATTATTCATCCTACAAAAAAATATTATTATTTAAAATGTTGACGCAAATATTTCAGTTATTCCAGTGAAGAGATAAATCAGAAAAAAATATCAACAGTTTTTAATAAAAATAATTAACAAATTTCAAAACTGTTTATTCAATTGTGGCATCCAATTGAAAAGTTAGTGCATCTACTATTTGTATACAGTAGATGAAAGTACTATTATGTATATAAAGTTAGTTAAAATCATGTAATCAAAAATTTACTGTCTTAATTATTAATAGAGATATATTGAAAATTATTCTATATTATATATATAATATTATCGGGATCAATAGGTATATTCAGAGTTTCTATGATATATGTTACAATTAAAACTTTTTTGAAGGATTTATTTGTTTGTTTGGCAACATATGTTACATACTTTTTTGATTTTTCTTTAAAGGTATTAATAAAATAAATAAATACAATAAAATAACAATAACCAATCAAATTGAGATAATTATTATGAAATTTCACATGTTAGTCACTCATCAAAAGTCATTTAAGTGAACACAAGTGATGCTTATTATTAAAAATAAAGAAGAAAACAAGCAAGAACCTAGTTTTGTAATGGCTAAAGTTTATACAACCAAAGTAAATAGAAACCATTAGAGAAGAAACGTCAAAGAAACAACGAAACTAATCAAAAATCATTTGTGAATATATGTACAATATGATTTTGATGTATATACGAACATCGTATAAGATGAATATACTTTTAAAAATTCTACAAAGATGGTTTTCCAAGTTTTTTAGAAAGCATTCAGATACACACTACATCACAAACAGACAAAATAGTACAAAATCATCCAAAAACACATGGAAATGAGAAGTGTTATATATGTGAAAATGGGTCGGAATTTCCATGTAGATAATTATTTGGAGTGTACTCGGACTTTAGATATGCCAAAGATTTATAGATTTTAAGGGCAACTAGATAGAGCCCCTCATGAAAATCACCTCCACCAAAATCAAACAATGAGGAGTAAACATATACCCAAAGCAACACCATATCATGTGAAAAATAAGACGAAAAGGTCCGAAAAGAGATTTGATTACCTCGACACTACAAGCGGGTACGGCGGCAGAGGAGGAGGCATTTTCATCAAAGATCTTTATAGAGCCATTTCTTCTGGTAACTTCCAATGTACAAACAATGCTCTCTAATCAACACCCCAATATAAACAAGCCATATAATAGAGAAAATAATAAGATGGTCGATCATATCTCTAAAATAGGAATCCAGAATAAGTTTGAGCAGAATGAAAAAAATTAATAAGAACGCAGAATATGTTTTCTTTCATAACCAACACAATCATATCCATTGGATAAGAAATTTAGGTAAACCTAAAGATGTTAAACAGGGCTAAATTTTAAATAGGCCTGCTCGATCCATCAAAATAAATATAAGTCCTAATTATAATTTAACAAACACCATAACTATATATGGCTCTTAAAGTTAGAGATATTTTATTTAAATGTAATATTATTGAAACTAAATGTTTTGTTTTGTATATCAGGAAACTTGTATTCTTTGGATACATCTATATAATATATGTTATCTCGTACTTATACATACTATTATAATATAACACAAGTAAATCTCATACTACAACAAAAATAATATAATACTTCACATTTTAAACATAAAATGTATCCAACTATGTCCATCCATAATCCAAATCTTCACACGAGCATAATATCATTTTTTCATCAGTGGATCATATATCAAGTGATAAATTATGGAATGGCCACAAAAATTACCAGTCTCAGTCTCAGTCGTCTTCTTTTCCATAAGATATAATTTAGATGTAGCTGTTTTATATGGATGAATGTAAGCTAATCGAGAGACGTTGAATATTGAATAATTATGGTACGTTTTATTTGTTGCATGGTACATTTTGTCCTCACATACAATTTTAATTTATCTATACATACGGGCTTCTCTTGATCCATCGATCTTTCAACAATATAAAAATGCCTAGAGCTTAAATTGATACCCGTCAAAAACTAACACGTTGTGAGAAAGTGAAAACCAAAAACCAAAAGGAAGAACTAATATTTTTCTTCCTTTGGAATCAGATTCAGCTCAATCTCTTGAGACTGAGAATAATCAAGTATATATATATGTGTTGTGGATTTCAAGCTCTACTCGTCATTATTAGTATGCAAGGACCCATCTTGCTTCAGCTTGATACTAAGATTCTTAAACCGATCCCTCGAGAACTGCTTCGAAGCTTTTCTCCAGTCCGTTCCCGTTTTCATCATCGTTGCAAACTCTTCATAACTTATTCTTCCGTCCTGCACAAGTCACCAGTTCAAAATCATTCAAACTTCTAGCCTTTTTAGTTTTTTTTTTTGTACACTAACAAAACTTGTTTCAAACCTTATTGGTATCAACATCACAGATAATGGCTTCAACAACTTCTTCACTAGTTGTGTCAAATTCATTCGCCAGGGCCTCTCGTAACTCCTCTATTTCGATATAACCACTCTTGTTTTGGTCAAAGAACATAAAGGCTGTCTTTAAGTGCTCGTCATTGCCCATCTTTCTGATGTGTATCGATATGGCTACGAACTCATTAACGTCTAAGTATCCATCTTTATCAACATCTCCCTGTATATATAAAACAAAGCTACTTTTAGTTCATTGTTTAATAGCTTGTAGGTCAAGTAACTGTTGCTTAATAGCTTACCGCGTCCATCAAGATTTGAATGTCATCTTGAGGAACAATAATCCCTAGTTTACGCAAACCGATTCTTAGCTCATCGATGGTAATCTTTCCTCTATTGCTAGTGTCCATTACTTGAAATCTTTCTTTGATGCCTGATGCTTCTTCAACCGATAAATGCTCAGCTATAACCTAAAGTAATACAACCACATATAAACTATCTTAAATTCTTTCAAACTATACAAAAAAAAAACAAGAGAAGATATTATTTGTACATACCCTGAGTGCCCTTTTCTTGAGCTTATTCATAACTGTGAATTGCTTAAGCCTTGCTCTAACGGTTTCACCTAATGACACATTTGGAGCATTCTTACCATCTTGTATCCAGGGATGTTCTGTAAACCAAAGATGGTTGGAGTCTTACTTAAAAACATTGGTTCAATATGAATACAAAAACAATTGAAATTTTGAAAGCAAGATGATACCAAGCACTTGTTGAGCTGTAAGACGACGTTTTGGATCAGGATGAAGCATCTTCTTGATCAGATCTTTTGCATTGGAAGAGACTTTAGGCCAGGGGTCTCTTCTGAAGTCAATCACAGACTTAAGAATTGCTTTGGCTACTCCATGATCAGTTTCTAGAAACAAACAAGATAGATAAGGCTTCATCAACATTGTATGATTCTACACTGACACAGAACAAGTTGTTTGACAAAGCTAAACCTGCCCAAAAAGGAGGAACACCACATAGCAATATATAAAGGATTACTCCTGCGCTCCAAATGTCAATCTCTGGTCCATAACTCTGCTTTAATACCTCAGGAGCCATGTAGTATGGACTCCCAACGATTTCGTTAAACCTCTCGCCTGCAAAGATAAAAACACATGTGGGTTAAAATACTACTTAACTCAAGCATCTTGGCTAAGCATCCCTTACCTGGTTTGAAGAAAACAGAGAGACCAAAGTCAATGGCCTTCAAAGATGCAGTTTCCTTTTTGTTTTCAAACAAGAAGTTCTCAGGCTTTAGGTCTCTATGCATAACTCCATGCTTATGGCACATCTGAAACCCACATGAAAATACATTATCATGAGAAACACAAAAGACTTGCCTCTCAAGCAATGTTATAGATCAATAATGCCGCCATAAAAAAAACTAACGAACCTGAACAACTTCCATGACTGTCTTAACAACCGAAGCTGCAGCTCTCTCCGTGTAATGCCCTTTAGCCACAATCCTATCGAAAAGCTCACCACCTTCACAAAGCTCCATAACCAAATGCACAGCTTTGTCATCCTCATAAGTCTCTTTCAACGTGACGATGTTTGGATGCTCAGGCATAATCCTCATGATCTCTGCTTCCCTCCTAACGTCATCTATATCCACAGCCGTTCTCAGCTTCTTCTTTAAGATGGATTTGCACGCGAAAACATCTCCGGTCTCGTTGTCTGTACATAGATACGTTACACCGAACTCTCCTCGACCTAGCTCCCGACCTAGTTTGTATCTCAGCTTGATCTCTCGACCCGTTGGCTCCTTGAGGACGACAAGCTTCTCGCCATCGTGGCGGTGACCGTAGTCGATAGAGAAAGGATTTGCAAGTTTTAAACCTTTCTTTAGCTTTTCATTTACAATCAAAGATCCAGCCGTTCCACAGCAATTCCCCATTGTAAATGTTGTTGAAAACGTGAAAGGAACCCTAATCAAAGGACCTTAGACTTGGAATCAAATGAACGTAAAGCAAAACATATCAAACTGTTCTTCTTTCTCCTCAAATATACAGAGAGAGATAGGGAAGGAAGGTTTTAAAACAGAACAAGGAAAGAAAAAAAAAAGTCCCTTCCTTCCCGAAGTCTCTCTGTATTTCTTGTTATCTTGATTTCTGTTTTTTTTTTTTCCTTTAGATATGTCTTTCTGTAATCATTTATTTTTAGGACTCTTCTTCCGTAATGTCCAAGCAAAACATGAAAAATACCCCCCTAAATAAAAAGAACGATTATAGGATCACGATTCACCATCATCTTCTTGCTTTCCATATCCACGAAGAAAACAATTTTTACTTCAATCAGTTACATGAACTTTTTTTTCCTTTTATTTTTGGTATATGAAAGGGAATGTCATGTTTCATTTTCTTTTGTCGAAAAATTAACGTGTCTTGTGCAGTTTCTGGTGCTATTTCTTTTATAAGTATCTTATCTAATAAAAGTTATTTCTGGAGCTATTTCCTGTAAAAAAGTTGGGACTAATTATTGATAAAAAAAATGGATTGCTCTCTCTTCAAACCATATAACCAAAATATCATATATGTTAGGTCTAAGACCCTATTTATCTTCCATAAAAATAGAATACTTGTTTAGGTACGTATTCCCTCCGTCTCATATTATTTGTCGTTGTAAGGAAAAAATTTCGTTTCAAAATAAGTGTCGTTTTAGAGTTTCAATGCAAAATTTATTAATAAGATTCTCCATTTTATTTTTTCTATTGGTTGAAATATAGTTAGATGTTATAGGTAATTGTGTTTTATTTTGAAAATATACAAAATCATATGTTTTCTTAATATGTGTGTATAAACCTAGAACGACAAGTAATATGAAACGGAGGGAGTACTTATTATATCTGATTAATTCAGTGGATAAAAACAGGTAGATACTAACAAATCTTATATATATGTGTGTACATAATAATTAGAAGGAAAGGTCTCGTTTTAAGAAAAAAAAAACTATATCCAATGATGAGATTCTATAAGTTTTATGGTTGACCAACAAAAGAACTAGGAGGAGAAAGAGAAGAAAGAGCGTTTGGAAGGAGGACGACCAACGGCTCTCATGAGATTAGCAACTTCTACAACTTTTGCAACCTCCGTTCCTCTCTTCGCCTCCGCCGTTGCTCTCCTCTCCTCCGCTTTCATCTGCGCTCTCGCCACTTGGTTCTGAGTTCTCTCCATCGCCTTCGCCTTTCTCTCCTCCAGCTTCCTCTGAATGCATCCAAAACCAAGTTATAATAATTTGCTTTAAGGCCACATTCTCTATTGTTTGCATTATACCTTAAAGTTATAATAACACACTAGAGGTTTTTATTTACGTAGTACTATGATATTTATATGATGAATAGGTAAAATATAAAATCATTGCAAACATACAAGAAACGAAACATTAACAGCTAACACTTGAGTTATCAAACTTCAAACCATCTCACACCAAATTAATTATATACAAATTATGTCCCCACTTCACCTATCTACGAGTCATTCATTGTTTTACTGTCCACTTGGACTGACTCCAAAGATTTTCCAATCACAACTTTTATATTATTTTTTTGGTGTAAAAAAGATGGTTTCACCTCTTTGCCGGAAACCCAATCATTGTGAATAGTCTTTTCCACTGTGAATTGAATTCAAATGGCTGTAACTCCTTTACCACTAGGCCAACTCAATGTTGGTACACAACTTTTATAGTGAACAATAATACATAAATCAATCTATATCAGTCGTGAATGCTCTATATTAATTAACCGTGTTTATGTTTCTAATCATCGTAGCTAGCTAGGATGGGGAATGTTAAACTACAATTTTATTTAAATTTCACCTCGATTTTCTTCATCCAAGAATTGGCCTTATGGACTTGCTCGTTAACCCGACCGTTAATAACGGCGTCTTCTCTCTTAAACCTGTTATTAATCTTAGCCAGTTTTGCCGTCTGCCATGCCGTTATCTTAGCTTCCACCTCTTCCCTCTTCACTCTTTGTACCGACGTCATCCCAGCTCGACCCTGAACCTGACCCGACTCATTTCCACTTCCCTGATCCAAACCCGAATCCGGATACTGCTCCGGCACTATCGCCAGTGGGTTCGTCTCCTCTTCTTCCCTCTCCTCGTGGATACTCCTCATCAACTGATCCTCACCTTGCGTGACGTCATGAGCCGTTGGTTCGTTGTTGTTTCTAATGGATGAGCCAGCGATGACTAGAGCGTTGAACTCTCTGCTTATGCTTGTGAAGTTTTCACCAGAAGTAGAAGCTCCTTCGCTTATGGAAGTCGTCGTTGACCTCGTCGGAGAAAAATAGCCTCGCAAGGCAGGCGGTGGTGGCAACACCGTCGTAGACGCCGGAGTAAGCGCGTGTATGTCTCTCACGACAGTCTCTGGCGTCTCATCGCGGCTGGTGCGGTCCGGCGAGCTTTCTTGACCGTAGAGGGTTAACATCATCTAGGGTTTTAGGAACTAGGCAAAAAACATGGTCTGAAATGTATCAAAGTATAGCTTTGATACACTTCGGTAATGTCAAAGGTTTTAGCTTCGTTTTTTCTTAATTAGATTAGAGGAAAAAAACAACACTACAAGACAAAGAAAAAAAACACTTAAATGTCGAATTTTCAAGAAGGTTATTAATTATAAAACATGACAAAGGACCTCTTCATGAAAACAACGTTGGTCCAGTGGATAACGACTGCATTTAACCTTCGGAGACGTGCTTGTTTATCATGAGTGGTAAGATAAAGACAATAAATTTTTTTAATCTTATTTTTCTTCACATTGTTTATCATGATCCTATGAGGCTTTATTAGGAGAAAAAGCTGGAAATAAACCGGAAAACCCAAACGAATTAAGACGAAATGCTTGAAGAAAACCAAAATTAGTAAACCAGGTTTGCTTTATTAAGTTAGGAAACCGAATCCGGACGGAAACTAAATGGTTGGAGTGTCGGCAAATTTGAACCCCACCACGAAAGACATGATAATACACGTCTCAACTACAAAACTATTGTTTTCAACGTGGCCATGTCTAATTAGTTGAATTTTCCCGCCAAGCAAAGCTGCATATGTCAGCATCAAATATGAATCTAAAATGGTTTGAAAGATGCCACTAGAGCATTGCCACGTACTAGATGTCACTTCGGTTTAAATTCGTCTTTTTCTATTAGTATAGGTAATGATTTTTCTCAATATCTTATATCAGTCTCCTACGCGTTTCATTATATTTATGACATTTTATCAGCAACTTTTAACTAATGAATACATATATATACAACTTACGTGTCATGTTTTCCGGCGCTTGAAGGGTTTAATGTTACAACCACTCACAGTATTAGACTACAGCACGGTTTATGTAGTATGATTTGAAACATTCTAGTTACAACGGTTACGTTTCTAAACCATAAAAGTTGTGTGTAAATTTTGTGTAACATTCTGACATCCTGGTCTTGACTCTTGAGATGACTATGAAAGTCTTTTAGCCCAATAGAGATACTCTCAACAGCCCTATGAATTGTAGCATACCGTAAGAATGCACACCTAAGAGCAGCCCGATTGGTTCAGATCTATATACATGTATCTAAATCAAACATTAATGGTATTATAAAAAAATAAAATTGTCTAATTAAAATTTATTAATCATAACCAATTAGACATTAGCACATGTAAAGATAGTTTCTAAAGAATCAGTCAAAATATGTGTGCACGGATACTCTTAACTTTTTCTCTCATATTTTTCTATTTTTTTCTTTTTATAAATTGTTTAGATACTCCTAAAATTCTATCAATGAAGTTGCTCTAAGACCATGATTATTGCAGAATTCTTAGAATACGGTTCTTAGCGTAATTTAAAAACCGTCTCTTAACTTTAACTAATAAAAAGTTAACAGTCGATTTTTAAATTTTTAGGAAACCCCGCAATAATCATGTTTTAAGACCTCTTCAATTACTAACATACCATACATTTTTCTAAATTTTTTTTGATGTACTACGATTATTGACCAATGTGCTAATTAAATTTGGTTAAAAGTATGCTATAAATTTTTAATAGTGCATGTTCAAAATTGAAAGTGTACTTATATTGGTTAAAATTTTGTAAATAGACGTTAGTCAAATATTTTTTTTCGTAAATAAATTAAATAGAGTTTTTTTTTGGGTAAACATGTTAAGAAAAATTAAATAGAGTTACTAACTTATAAATATACATTTGACCTGGTAAAATATATGGATGGAAACGCGTAAATGACTCAAAGCCACACAATGGAATACAAGATCAACGGTGAGTTTCCTTAACTTGCATTTGTTGAAGTTAATTTATAAATATTTGGTTAGAAATTGTTTCCTATATATAAACTTCCCTAAAAATAGCTAACTTACCTCCCGTATAAATCCCCTTGAACACCATCCAATTTCTTCAGACCTGCAAGAAACAAAAAAAAATAAAGTAACAAAACTACCAAATAAAAAGAAGAAAAAAAACCTTTCAGGTCTCAACTAAAAATGGAGATGAAGAAGATTGCCTGTGGAGTTATTTTCGCTGCTGCTTCCATGACCGCCGTCATGGCAACAGAAGTTGGAGCTCCGGCACCAGGACCCGCCGCAAGCGGAGCCTCTGTGGCCGTACCAGCTCTTGGCTCTTTGGTTGGGGCTTCCCTTGTGTCTCTCTTCACCTACTACTTGAACTAAATTAAGCTTATACGAAAAAAAAAAAAGAATTTGATTTCCTTACTATGTCCGATTTTGAACGTGTTGTTTAGACAGGCAAAATGAATAAGACGGAAGAGCTAATAATTTGATTATGATCAGACAAATTTTATGTAATGCTGATTAATAAAAATGAATAAATGTGTTCTTCTATTCCTTTGTTATTTTCTCTTTCGTCTTTTCCATATATTTTCCTCATATCCTACTCAAAAACCATAACTTGATTGACTATTATACGTCATTTATTAGGTAACACTAGTCCTTAGAATAAAGAAAATTATTAACAAATAAAAAGATTAAATAAAGGTTTTCACTTGAAAAAGAGAATATCACACGATAGTCTTAAAAAAATTTTTGTTACAAATATATTCTTTAAAGATTAAAATAATCAAAACATTTCATGTAAATATACATTTATAACACTAGAGTTAATTGATTTATATTTATGGTTTAAAGTTAAAGAATGGCGTTTGAGATTGAAATTTAAAATTAAAAAATTAAATATTAAAAATTTAAAAATAAAAATTTTTAAAATAATTTTTTGAAATAATTTTTGAATTTCAAAAAGAAAAATTAAAAAGAAAAAAATTTGAAAAGAAAATTTTCCGATTTTTTAATTAAAAAATTTGAATTAGAATATTTTTTCTATTTTTAATTTATATTTATATATCTAAGATATATAAATATTTTTCTTTTTAATGAAATATTTTGGTCATTTTCTTTATTGAAAGTTTTTTGTGATAAAATATTAAATAATTGACCCTTAAAAAAATCTCAAATATTTCTTTCAAACCAATTTGTTATTCAATTAGTGATATATTAAATATAATTTTCTTAAAAAATAAAATAATAAATATTATCATTTTTAAGGAACTCTCTAAGCCTTCCAACGACCACTTCACGCGTCTTCAATCTCATAATATGGAGTGTGGGCCATCGTGGTGCTGTTTGTCACCTACAGGCTACAACACACACGCAAGTCTCCATGACTTTATATTATATGATGTTCTTGAGTTTGACCAACCAAATCGCTTCTTGTATTCTTTGGTCATCTCGTCTCAAATCCAATATCAAACTCTTCTCGACGATTTGCTTGCTCTGTAGTTCGAAAACGTTCCTTTAAGATGGTTTGGTGGAGAAAGAAAAAACAAGAATTCAACGAGCGTCAGAGAATGTTTATGAAGAATGGTTCGTTACTACTTGAAGAGCTAATTGCGATTAGTGATGATGCTAAACCAAACCCTATAAAACATTTCTCAGCTGATCAGATCCTAGAAGCCACCAACAACTTCAGCCGCAGTAGTCTTGTCCGCATCGATAGATTCCGTCATTACAAAGGAATGCTCAATGACCGTGTCGTGCTTATCAAGAAATGGGCTTATGGAGGATCAATTTTCTCTGAAAAGATATACCGCGACTTAGCGGTCTCATCAATGGTGAGTGGTCACAAAAACTTCCTCAAACTGTTAGGATGCTGCCTAGAGTTCTCTTACCCGGTTCTAGTTTGCGAATATGCAGAGGTCATAACTCGTAGCCTAAGAGGAGCTAGATGTCCTATTGATCCATCATTAACATGGAGTATGAGAATCGTTATAGCAAAGGAGATTGCAAACGCTTTGTCTTATCTTCACAGTGCGTTTTCAAGAACTTTAGTCCATAAAGATATACAGCCTAGTCAGATTTTCTTGAGTGAGAATGGAACAGCAAAGTTGGGTGAGTTTTGCAACTGTGTTTTCATTCCTGAAGGCGAAACATATGTTCAAGATGATGTAGTGGAAGGAACATATGGGTTTCTTGATCCTAACTATGTGTCAAAAGGTTTGGTTACTGAGAAGACTGATGTGTATAGCTTTGGAGCGTTTATGTTTCTTCTTTTAACTGGAAGAATACCGCAACCGATCTTTTTGACAAGAGAAGATCATTTGGTGGAAGATCCAGAATGTTTGTCTAGATTGATCAAGGATGGGAGATTTGACAAGGTTGTAGATAAGAGTATGTTGATTGTTGAGGGTAGAGACATAGAGCAAGAGAGACTGCAAGTGAAAGCATTTCTTGAGCTCTCGTTGAGATGCATTGGTCGTCAAGGGGATGTTCCAAACATGACTGATGTGGCTAAAGAGCTTACAAGGATTGAGAGATTGAAAAGTTTCCCTTGTGGTTCTTTTGTTTCATACATTTAGTCAACGAAACAGTTCTAGCCTTTTTGTTATTAAGCTCTAGAAGGGAATTCTTTGGCGCTTCTCACCTAGTAATGATGTGGTTTGCTTATTGCTTGGCTATCAATGAGCTTAACTATTTTATTAGTATTTGATTGTTGAGGTTGGTTCTGGTTCAGCGAACCAACAAGGGTACATCATTACATGAGTATATATCCTCTAGTGAGTTTGACAGCTCCGGACATTGAACACAAAAAACAGAGTAACCATATCGAGCTTTGACAGATCGAGCTTAACCATATCCTCCGTGAGACTGACTACCTCTGACATATACAACCAGTTGGTATATTACATAGCGGCAGGTTCAGAAGCTGCCATGGAAGGAACCAGTGAATATCTGCTTGATCGGTGCCACTCAGATGGTCTCTACCACCTTGTGTCTTACATACAGGAAGAAGTTACTCACCAAATGATAACAACCTTATGCTTGAAAAAAAGTTGTTAACATAGAGAAATTGGAACTTGTCACAACACAATAAAATGGTCTAAGCTAGTCAAGATTCTAAAAGCATCATTAGTGAGAGACTCCCGATGAGAAACCCCATTGCGGATGCTCTAATGTAACACTAGTTCATGCATATACATATCAAAGGACCAGAGTCTCTAGTTAGGAAGATTTTTCTATCACATTGGACAGCAATTTCCACTATTTTTTCCTTATCAATTTTCGAAATGCAGAGTATTCAGGTTCTAAAAGAAGCAAAATTAACACGAGTACTACGCCATTAATCAAGGCATGCACACATTGCAACATATCACGTGAACAAAAGGTCAAAGGAAAGAGATTCAGAGAGAGGGGACGTAAAGGCTCAGGTGATTGCATATTTACATTATGATTTCTCAACAGTTTCCTCTTCACTACCCAACACATCTATAGGCTTCTGAAAGCAACAAAAAAAATCAAAAAAAAAAAAGCGAGAGGTGCTTCTAGAAGGGTACTTCATATTTCCTTTTTTCAGTAAATATATAAAACTAGGGTATTCTTTTTCCTTTCTTACTAGCCTCGACTTTGGTTTATAAATACTGCACTAAACTAATAAGTTACATAAAGAAATATCATCAGAGAAAGAAACTCAATTGCGTAAAACATGCGACGTTACAGAAAGAAACCAAAGATTGACAAGACCAGCAAACCCGATAAGAAATTCATCAAGTCTCTAGGAAAGGGTACGTACGGATCAGTCGATCTCTTCAGTTACACAAAAGACGACGGCACAACGTTCCACAACGCCGTCAAGACCTCAGACTCTGAAGATTACAATTCTATCGACAGAGAGTTTCGTATCCTCACCCAACTCAGAGGTTGTCGTGGAATCGTGCAATCTTTCGGTAACTCTCTGCTTCAAGAAACCGATTCCGATGGAAAGAAAGTGTACAAGATGGCCATAGAGTACGCAGCTGGTGGTAACCTAACCGAGTTCATCCGCGTAAACCGAAGATTATCGGATTCGGTTATCAAAGAATTCACTAGGATGATTCTACAAGGATTGGTTTCGGTTCATGATCACGGTTATGTCCATTGCGATCTTAAACCGGCTAATCTCCTTCTCTTCCCACGTCACGATCAAGAAACAAGGTATTGTTCGTACGAGTTAAAGATTTCGGATTTTGGATTGACGATTAAGACAGGAGAGAAGTCTGTTTGTTGGGAGACAAGTTCTCCTTTTGTCGGAACGCCTCTATACATGTCTCCAGAGTCGGTACGAGACGGTACCACCGTTGAGGAAACCCTAGATTTGTGGTCGTTAGGTTGCGTGGTTTTGGAGATGTATAACGGTAAGCATCCATGGTTAGGGGTTTGTGTCGATGATATAAAGTCTCGTTTATTGGGTGGAAACGCACCGGAGATTCCAGAGACTGTGCCGTGTGACGCACGTTTGTTTATGGAGAAGTGTTTCGCAAGGGAACGTGGAGAGAGAGGAAGTGCTTCGGAGTTGTTGTTGCATCCGTTTTTGAACGGAGAGAGGAAGGTGGCTGATGAAGCCGGCGGTGGAGTGAGGAGGAGGGTAGGGTTGAGAATCAGAAAACCTCCGTCGAGGTTTGAAGATATTACAACATATGGGCCGAAAAACAAAAGGCCTGTTTAAGAAATGGCCCATTATAAAGCTTATGGATAAAATCACAAACGTCAAGAGGAGACATTTTGTTTTGATTGATAGTATAAAATTGCAAAACCGGTTTTAAGTGCCTAACCAATGTGTATTTATTTCAATTAAAATTGACATGAAATTATGCATACCATACTCATTTTCCACGCACGAGGCTTGTATATTTTTTTAAAAGAAAATTAATAAAATTTTATGTTTCCTTTCTTGAATTTTGTTTGTTTTTAAAAAGAAAGAAATTTGACAAGAGGGCCAGAGACATCGCATAATGTAGAGAAGTTCCCCACATACATCGTCAAACCATCATATGAAAAGATGCTTTCACTATATTATAATTGTTATATATAGGAATATTCATAAATGGTGGTCCATAGAAAAGAAACAAGACCCATATCAGTTTCAGACAATAATGATAAATCACAAACCCACCAAAGCTTAGACCTTCCAAAAGCTAAAATAATTCGCATTTGTATGTAATTATATTTTTATTGAAATTTTCACATATCTACACAAGTTTAGAGAGCCCATTGTCTTCATATGTTGTTGTCACTGCCTATGTATAGCTTACTAGTAAAAAAAGAAAAAAAAACTTGCAAAAATGAATCCTCTTCGTAATGTGTAATGAACATCATACCGTGAGATATTTAATTGATCATGGCGTTATTGTATATAAGAAATAAAAATGAGTTTGGTGAATTCGATTAAATGATGGAGAGTTAGTATAGATTGTTTAACACTGAAAGAGACCAGTGAGCTCTTCATGTTGTTTTCAACTCCACTTGCATTTGTTCTATAGCTATTAATTTTGGGCTTCCTCTCATTCTTTAGTTCTGTTTTCTTCTACTTAAAATAAAATATCTTCCATCATGTATTTCCTATATTACTTTGAAGTTTGGTCCTCTTATATATAGCTGAACATTGTGAGGTCACATACAACGAAAAGGACAAGATATGCTTGTCCCTCAAAATCTAGTCTCTTTTTTTTCATCTTCCATATATTTATGATCTTTATTTATTGCTGGCCAAACAATTCACCAATTTTCTTTTTGAGAAAAAAAAATATAATGAGAGAATTTGCATACATATATTATGTATGTACGAGTGGTGTTGAATCCAAGAAATGGATGTGAAGGTAAGAAAGTGAGAGATATGGTCCCCTCAACAAAAGCCATTAAATCTCTGAGCATATGACTGTGACTTTATTGGCAAAGCAAAGAGGTTTGCATTTGCATGATTCAATGAAGGGTTGCTGTTAGGGTTTGGGAGATTTGTGGGCTTTTAAGTGCATGTTTTTTGTGGGGTTGAAGTGCCATTCATGGGACCCAATTACATTTTCTTAGATTTGTTTTATTCTTTGGTTGTAGAAAGTTTTTCCAATATTTTACATTACTAGAAATACTGAAACTCCTATTATTAAAAAATTACGACTTCTTTTATCTGTGATTTTTTTATTTGGAACAATCTTTAGAAATTTTATTAAAAGTATTTTTGAATATAATATAAAATATTTTTAACTATTTTAATTATAATATCTTTTGATATATTTTCATTTTCAATATAAATATATATTTTGAAAAAAATCTAACAAATACTTTTAAAAGATTATAACAATATCTTAAATTTCAAAATATATAAATATTATATTAATTTTGTAATTACTAATAAAATATTATTATACATCAATATATGTTCAGCTATCATTCATAAAATGAAAAATAAAAATTCTATCTTATTTTTTATATATTTTATAAATAATTTATTATATTAAAATAAATTATTGTATGGAACTAAATATGATAAAAATATATTAGATTGATAAGTTAATATATTTTATTTTCATAAATATAAAATATTTTTTAAAAAATAAATAAAATATAATATATTGGTAAAACGGATTAGAAACCTATATCATACATATATAAGAAAATATTAACATATTTTAAATTTTATATATAATAATATATTATCTAAAATGAATAAACATTAAGATCGGCTAGAAATTAAAGCGCAGGCTGGAGCCTAGTTCTTATTAATTTATACTTATTACTTAACCGGTTAAAATCACTTATGGTTTCTCTGGGATGTTTCTTTAATTAATATAATTTGAAATTTTATAACCACATGTTTGGTTTAAACAGGGTTTATTTGTTGAAAAATAAAGAGATGTGGACTCCTCATGTGAGGTCCAAAATCTGCAAAGTTATGTATGTAAATTAATGTAGTTTGGGACCAGTACTTCGCATGGACATTACCATAGTTGAATTTATTTCCGTTCTTACAATACGTTTTGATTAGTCAGATATCACATACACGTTATGTGAATAAGTGAATTTAGTAAGGAACTCATTCTATAACAACCTTTTTTTGAATTTATATACAAAATACCATAAGCTGTAAAAGAGCGCATAATACTTTGTGTTCTTGTTTTTTTTTTGAAGATCGGTGCAAATCGTTTTGTTTGTTGCTATTGTACATTCAGGAGGTTTTTACCAAGTGATAACCTAACTTTTAACAACATTTAAGAATTTTGTTTTGTCAACGTAACAGCATGATTAGATTGAAAGAGCTATATTTTTAAATGGATGATATTATAGAGGATACATGTAATATATTGTAAATATACGTTTTCCATATACGGATAGGTAGAAGTCGGTGTACTCTTGTATTTCATTCTTAATAATCAAGAGATTCAGTCATCACTTTAGACTAGTCTATAGATATTCCGTGTATAAATATGCGTATTCATCTTTGTTTAGTCAAATACACTAATACAAATTAATTAACTGCATACATTCACATGACCAAAAATTTACAAGAGCGAACCATGAAAAATATGAAAACTAAAGAACTGAAAAACTGAATTTTGAGTGTGTAGATAAAACATAAAAGGGAATATATATAGTTCAAAATTAATAAGACGACATGGACCAAATTTTGCCGGATGATCGTGTTAATAAGTATCAACATGTTACATGCATTGATGAGAGGACGAGATCTCTTCAAATAAAGATTCAATCTTTGGTTTAATTATCTGGTGAGAACATGAACTAGTTGGTTATTAGCATCATTCAATGATCATGTACAAGGACCACCCTCTCTCTCTCTCTCTCTCTCTCTCTCTCTGTAAGATCATCTTTGCATTAGTGAGATAAAACATCCAAGAGTGTAAAATGCTGGTCCTTGAGAGAGAAGAGCTCTATTTAATTAGGTCTCTCTCTCTCTCGATTAGTCTATTAGTAGTAAAATCCATGTACTTATACGTAGGCATAATAGCAAAATAGCTAGGGTCCATGGTATAAAAGAGAACATACCTAACATCACCTTGCTAATGATCTCTTACCTATAAACTCTCACTCTTTTTAGTTCAACCCATTACTCATGACCCCATTTCATCTGCTAACGATCAATTTGGTAAGCTTTTTTGTCTTCTTTTCAACATTTGCAGGAATCACTTTTAAGAAACAGCTAACAGAAAAGGAGATAACTTTCAAAAAGGATAACTTATTCAGTTATTTGAGATTTAAGAGAAGGAAATGTGCGAGTGATTGGGTAAGGAATTAAGTGAATAATTTTAGAAAAAAGGGAAGTGAATAAAGAGGCCTCTCTTTTATCCGGACACTTTTACTATGTTAAATTATTATTTCCGTAGAAAAAATGCTAATGTTACATAGTAAGCTACTATATATTTACACATTATGTTACATAAAATACCAAAGATATATACACAAGATAAATTTGTATTCCTAATACTACATGCATATCCACGTATCAGTGCCTAGTAAGCGACCATAAGCTTAGTTAATATTTTTTGTTAACCTTAACTTAATTTAGGTGCGAGCCAAGTTTGAGTTACTTAGGTGAATAAAACGTAAAATTCTAATTTACCCACGGGGGGCATACAGTTAATTACCTTAAAAGAATCTTGGAACCTCTTTATATTAATGCAAAACCTCATCTCTTGTCTTTCTGTCTGAAACAGTCTCATTCGTCTCAAACTCTCTCTCTCTCTCTCTCTCTCTTCCATGGAAGAACCTAATGGACGAAGAGAAACTCATGATTTCATGAATGTCAACGTTGAATCCTTCTCTCAGCTTCCGTTCATCCGCCGTACACCTCCCAAAGAAAAAGGCTCCATTATTCGTCTCTTCGGCCAAGAACTCGTCGGAGATAACTCCTCCAGTGCTCAACAGGAGGAGGAGGACACATCTCATGAAACCACAACAACCAAGATGATCAACGACGAGAATGTCAAGGAAAAAGACAAAGACATCAGCAATAACAACAGGAGATTCGAGTGTCACTACTGTTTCAGAAACTTCCCCACTTCTCAAGCCCTAGGTGGACACCAAAACGCTCACAAACGTGAACGCCAACACGCCAAACGCGGTTCTATGCCATCATACCTTCATCAGTCTGACTCTCACCATGTCTACGGCTTCCTCAACAACCACCACCACCGTCACTATCCCTCGTGGACAACTGAAGCTAGATTCTACGGTGGTGGTGGAGGAGGAGGAGGAGTACAACAAACGCCGTCGTATTACTCACGCAGTACTCTTCTTCCTCCAGCTTCTTCTTCTTCTAACCCACCGACTATCAACGGAAGTCCTTTAGGTTTGTGGCGTGTACCGCCTTCCACGTCAGCAAACGCTATTCATAGCGTTTACTCAGCGTCACCAGCTTCAACGTTTAGGACGCATGACCAGGAGAGTAAGGAGACGCATTGGCCTTACAGATTGATGAAACCAAACGTGCAAGATCATGTGAGTCTCGATCTTCATCTTTGACACTTGTTTTTTCTTTTCTTTAGTGTCCATCTTTTTAACTTAGCCGTGATGAGACTCGTTTGAGCTGTGAGGCCAATGTGGAAAAAAAAACGACGAGGTATTCATATTTTGTAAGGAGAACCGGCATGATGTGTAGATCTTGAACCTTTGAGGTTTGTTTCTTCAGATTTTAAGTTTATATATATTAATAATAAAAGAATAATTTATGATTGAAGTTAGAAAAATATGTGTTCAATCATTCATTTCTGAGTTCTGTTATGGCTTCAAGTTGTTCTAAATTTTAACATTAAATTAATAGCTATGGAAGTCATACATAAGTACGTACTTTCTCTGTTGTTGCAGTCAAGAAAATTAAAGTCTCGATAAATGACTCATTAACTCAAATTTTTAAATCCCACAAATCTCTCTAGTTCAAAACGTTTATAGTTCCTGTTTAATAGAACGGTCTTTTACCAAACCAAGAGCCAAAGAAGAAAGCTCTTGATGATGATGATGATGATGATTCGGTGACTGTGGGGATCACTGAATAAAATGGACTAGACAAAAGGGGGTAAGAGAGAAAGAGAGTTGAGAAGTGAAAGTGGTCCATATGATTACAAATGTAGAGTTAACCAAAGAGAGCTTTCATATCTATCTCAAACACACTGAACCTAAAGCTAAAAGCTTAACCTAAAAAGCTTTCTTCTTTTGTTTCTTTTGAATCCTTATGCAGGCAACTCAAAGAGAACCATCAACCAAGTTGTATACCATGAATTTTCTTGTTCATCTCTACGCATACACCATAATCTATATAATGAACTTGAAAAAAGTTGTGAGAATTCGCCACTCTTTTTTTTTATCTGTCCGTCCTAAGAAAAATGCACTTAGAGCATGTTTATTGAAGATCTCTTAAAGCGAGTCTTTTAACGGGATTTAAGACACGGTCTCTTAACTTTTAACTAAAAAAGTTAAGAAACGTCTCTTAACTTTTTAGTTAAAAGTTAAGAGGCCCTCAATAAACATGATCTTAGTACACTATACAATGGATTGTTTATCACATTAAATGATCCGAGTTAAATGTCTTCCCACTAATAGCAGAAGTAGGCGAATTGTATATTACTGGATTACCATGTAAACTGACTACACCAAATCTTAAACGCAGACCGGTCAAGTAATAAGAATTTTGTTTTCAGCAGAAATTTGAACTAAGTAATGGTAGCGTAATGTTTATTATGTCTCTTAGAGCGGGTCTCTTAGCGGGATTACCACGTTTTTTTTGGTAAATGCCTCCAAAAGAGGAGAGTTTTGATAGAAGCCCATAATGCCTTTAAAATAAATGGCCTACAAGAATGATAATTACTAATGGTATCTATAAGAAGAAGCAACGATATCAATCATCGTACCTAACATGTGTTACACTAATCAAAACATTAAAGACAACAGTATATTAGCTACGACTTTTACATAGACCAAACAATTCAAAAGCATGACTTTTCTAGTTTTGGCATGACTTCAATCACAGATATATGTGGCATTGCCTGCACCATATATATACCATAATTAGATCATTTCTTTTTCCAACAACTCATGATGCTTATAGATATATAATGCATCTCAGTACCAAAGCTTTTATATATTTACCAGCTGTGGTGCATCATATACCAAAGCTAACCGGTACATAAAAGGTTAATAACAGCTAATCTCACTCGACCAAGTCTACGAGTAAAGGCTATGAAAAGGGTAATAATCTCAAAACTTTCTTGAGGCAAAAATGCAGTTTAATTAGAAGTCTAGTAGATACAACAAATGTGATTGAACAGAAGAGACACTTGTCCTTGGTACTCTTCTCTAGTTATTTTATGTCATGAAATTAACGTTGTAGCATGCATGATTGGTATAATATCTAACTAATCAAACAGAAAAAAACTAATTAACTGACGTTATGCCACAAATCATAAAGTCTGATCAGATTATTGTGATAACGAAGGACCACACGGCGCAAACTCAACTCCGTCATAAGTTTTTTTTTCAGACAAGTCTTATGGGAACATAAAAACATATAAAAAGACTTATTTGCAACTCGTCGAGACAGTTGTTTGGATAACAAAGATGCAGAAGCTAAACCAGAGAACACAGTACATCTGAGAATTACGTGATGGTTTTATCAAATTATGGAAAATTTTAAGGATATGGTGGTGTACATGTCAAAGAGTTAACATCAACAGCAGCTAGAGGAAAGGACCCCACTAAAGTTAATGCAATGTAGAAGAAAGCATGTGATGAAGAACATGATAAAAGAAGCACATAATAAAGACGTGTGAAGAGCATACACATACATTATATAACCTTAGGACCACTTTTCTCTGCTCTCTTGTCTCTTTTTTTTTTTGTAATAGATTAGATTTGTTAAAGGACTAGTGGAAGTTAAGGAACATCGGCCCACAACCCTAGGAAAATTGCAACTTGAGGATGATAGTTCGAACAGTACACATCTCAAACCACTTTCGAATTAAAACTCAATCTGATTCATACAGAGATGCAAGCTTCCAAAATGGTCGTCTTGTTTTTGTAGCCTAAGCTACATAAAGTCCCACCGACACTATAGACCATCTAATATTTAGATGATGGTGAGGATTAAGGACAAACATATCACCATGAGAGTTAGTTTCATTTGTAAAAGGTAGACACTGAGGAAAAATGGTTCTTGTAGTTACATGACTGATTATAAAATGAACCAACAAGGTACTGTTATAGCGATTATAATAGCAATGGACAGGGAAACAAAAGAAATTTGATGACTGAAGATTGAAAGGAACACAAACTACAATTACACTATATTTTGTATAACTAACATTATGGATGAGATACCTAGTTAGAAACAGAGTAGACAAGTTCTACATGAAAATCAAAAAATCAAGTTTCATGATATCCACAACAAAAGATAGCTAGAGTCTCTAGCCTAGAGACACTGATGCACTGTACCCAACAGCCAAGATAGGTACTTTCCAGTGCATCAACTGAAGCTACGCAAAAACATGCCCAAATATTCAGTAATGGGCCTTATGGGCTTTTTTATTTCGGCCCAAAGAAAGACATCGTCTTCTAACTCGAGATGATGCCCTACAAAGTCTTCTCTCTCTGCTATCTATCTTCTTCTTTCGATTTAGTACAGAAGCTGTAGTTATCAATGCATTCCCTTTCGTTTCCATCTTCTTCTTCGGCCCTTCTCCCTTCTCTGTCTGGCTTCGGTTCTTGGCAACCAAAGAAGCTAACTCGTTTTCAAAGTCACTACCTTTCTCCTAAGCTTCTTTCATTCTCCACCCAACAGTCTGATGTCTCTCGTCACAGAGCGTTTTCTGTTTCCTCTTCTTCCCCACCAGAGGGAACAGTCTCCGTGGTCGATTTCCATGAGAAAGATTGGTCCTTTCTCGAATCCATGGAAACCGAACAGACCCAGAAGGTCGAAAAGATCATAAAGGCCGGAGAAGTAACAGAGTCTTCGAGGGTTCTGGTCTCTTTTAGCTCAGAAGCATTCGTTGATCGTCTGGTGGAATCTTCACCTTCCCAGCTCTTGCTTATAGTCCACGACTCCCTTTTCACGTTAGCCTGTGTCAAAGAAAAATACGACAAAGTCAAATGCTGGCAAGGAGAACTGATCTATGTTCCAGAGAAATGGTCTCCGTTAGATGTCGTGTTTCTCTACTTTCTTCCAGCTTTGCCTTTTGATCTCGACCAGGTGTTCGAGACACTGTCTCAACGTTGTTCCTCAGGTACAGTGTTTCTTCATTCTTTACTTGTTGGCTCTTGGTTCCTATTTCTAACACGGTTTAGTTCAATGGTTTGTTAACAGGTGCACGAGTTGTAATCAGTCACCCGCAAGGTAGAGAAGGGCTAAAGCAGCAAAGGAAGGAGTTTTCAGATGTGGTGGTCTCTGACTTACCTGATGACTCCACCTTGAAGAGTGTTGCGAAGAAGCATTCGTTTGAGTTAACTCACTTTGTTGATGAACAAGGACTTTACCTTGCTGTTCTTACCTTCTCCAAACAATAGATTCTGTTCATGTTGTCTTTGTAATGAAATGCACCATTCATTTTGAGCAAATCAGAACCTTTGAAAAGATAAAATAATATATAAAGAAACTCTTGCAGAGAGCTCTTTATATGAAATGAAATAAACTGCGTTCTGGATTACAATCCCTCCATAACGCCAAACAAATCCAAAGTAAACTGTATATAAACCTTGTCCAGTAAACTGTATAAAAGCTTTTAAAAGATAGAAAACCTCAAGCTGTTACTTTCCGCAAACAAGCTGTACTCTTCACCTACTGTGCTCACTTTTTTCTTCATGGTGTGGTCACCAAACGCATGATCTCCTGAAAGCTGCAGGGAGAAGTCCCCCAAAATCCCAATGGAATCAGCAGGAATCGAGTTACTTCCTGTAGAGAGAGCAACCGGCCCACTAAAGTGGAACAAAGAGAAGTCTTCGCCACTATCAGTTTCCTGACCTCTGCTGCTTGGAGTTTCCACTTGAGAAATTCGGTTTATTTTCCTTTCATCTGCTGCTCCCTTAGGCTCAAGAGTTTGAACTTGGTCCACGGTGTTCATTGTGTTGATTTCAGAAAAAGGATAAAAAAGTGGAGCTGGCCCAGAGTGGAAGAAAGGGGTTGCTGAATGGTTCAACGGGGTACCATACTGCACGCATAATGGGGACTCTCCATTCAGACTGTATGCAAGAGGACCTGCGTATACATAATGGTTAGGATGAGGGAATGGCATCAATCCGTTGGCTGGAGCTGCAGACCAAGAGACTGGTGCTTGATGGTAGTAACCCATTGTTGCAGGAGCCTGGAAGACAGGCAACGGTATACTCTGCATTTGAGGAAACATCATGCTTTGTGGCTGCGACAGGTAGGAACCAGTATTAAGAGTGGGTACCGTATTTTCCATGTTTTGGCTAAGAACCGTAAAAGGAGATGCCGATAATTCACTTTCCCCATCTTCAGCTGGATGATTAGACTTTTTCTTAATCCTTAGAAGGTCTCTTTCATCAACACTCTTCTCTGTCTCTTTATTTATCATCTTCTCGTGACAGTCATGCACACCGTTTTCAGTGCCCACTAGATGATTCTCTCGTTCTTCGAAGTGCTGACTGGCGTCTTCCGGATCAGACATCGGGGAGGATTCAGTGTTTCCGCTGTTTGAAGAAGCTGTATTGCTATCTCCTTCACTGAGACATGAAGAGCAATTATCTGAACTGGAGCTTCTACTCATTATAGGATCTTTCGTGTAAAGTTCATCATTCCTTGATGTTAAGTGAGCTTCCATCTTCTTGCCTTCCTCGGTTGAATTAATATACTTCCCAGAAACCCAAGTGTCATTACTATGATTGGCATTACCCAACTTTTCCGTAGCATTGCATTCAGACTGTTTGTCAGCTAACTTCACAGCGGAACTTACTTCTTCAACCTCTTCTGCCTTAAATGTTGAACATGTAACTGGTGGTGCGTCAGAGTGTGGGCCGTTTCGCCGATGCTTCAGCTGCGTGGAGTCCAAAACCTTTCTCACAGTTACTGGCATGCCTCCGGCTACAGATATATTAGATTCTGCCTTTTCCCAGTGTCCGTTAATGGGTTTGTAACTGCAAGAATGGTCATTGTACCTCTCACCATTCCTGTTGTCTGAATACTGAAACCCCTGATGAGACCTAATGCTGTTTGGTCTACCACCAGCCTTCGAAGCTTTCACCCTAATATTTTTATTAGATCCATTAGGATGTCTTGCTGACAGTTGTTCCAAGCTATCGTTACAGGGATATCTACATTTATCTGACCACCTCAACGCATGATCAAGCGGAAGTTCTTTCCATAATCTTTGAGTCTGATGAACAGGTCCTTCGCTATCATTCGTACAGCACCCATTTTCATGATCTATAATCTCAATATCATTGCTATCAGAATAGTGGGTCTCCGCGGTTGAAGTAATGCAACCATCCAAACACTCCCTATCTTCATCATCAGGAGAACCAGGTGGAGACAATTCTACATCTCCAGTTTCAGTTCCTGACTCCTCGCAGTTTATGGTATTGTTTGATTCCTCATCAAGATTCATAGAGCCTTCTTCTTTCCTTGACAAATTTGGCAGCATTGCTTTATCAATAAATTTTGGATTCTTCTGCTCTTTTTCTCGTTCTTTTTCCTTCAACCTCTCTTTTTTACGAAGTTTTTTCTCCCTTTCTTTTGTTCTTTTCCGCTCTTTTCGCTCCTCTTCTTCACGCTTTTCTTTTTCTTCTTCCTCAAGAAGCTTCTTCTGCAAGTATTAAGATGATCGAGTTGTTGGACAGAAAAAGGGTAGATTTTGTTAAAAGGTCCAATCAAGATAGCAAACAAACCTGCTTCTCCAAGGTGATAATTTCCTTGCAGGCAACATAAACACGTTGCTCTAATAGTTTCGATGAAAGGCAGACAAATATACTGTGTGCATTTTGACGGGCTGTACCATCCCTAAATGCCTTCTCAACCTAAGATATTATTTATGAAGAGAGAGTATTGAATACACCTACATAAAGCACAGAATGAAAATAGATGGGAAGTGAACGTAGATGAATCTATAACTAACCTGCTCCTTGAAAATAACCGTTGCCGCATCTAGAAGAAACTCCCGAGCAAGTTCTGGACTCTTAGCGTGCTTTTGCGGACGGAAGCACTCACCGTCAAGCTCATTCCCATCTTTGTCTACTTCATTCTTGTATATTGTAAATACAATGACAATGACAATGTTTTAGCAAGGAGATATCATATCTGCAAAGTTGTAAAAATCATAAGTTTTCAGTCTAAAAGCAGTGAATCATCAGTTTACCTCTTCTTCCTCAACCTCTTCGGCATGCTCAAAAAACATTCGGATGCATTTCCCTCTTTTAATTGAAACAAAGCCATCCCCAACCACAAGCCTGGAATGAACGCATTGTTGGCATCCCAATGCATGGGCTTTGACTGATATCTCGGAGGAGCGGCCATTTTTCTTAAACGCCCTAAGAGTAATGTAGCATTCTTTTAATCCATGAAGGTCTAGGCCATTGACTTGGGCACTCCTACTACTGCCTACTCGTTTGAACTCCAGAATATCGGATTCGCCCTTTTCAGTTCCAATAGCCCACTCGAACTGATGATATCCAGCATTCTCTGTAAAATATTGACTCCAATCTGCTCTAACGGAATCAATGCCCACCTGAGATATTGCAATTACACTTTCTCATTCTACCTTGCAATATAAGCCTCTCAGATGTATAGGTAAAGGAGGAATACACAAAGATGAAAAGGTTAAAAAAGATAAAAACCTGATATTGAAAAGCTGTATCCGCAACACAAAACCATTCAGTACATTGTGGTTTCCTTTGCATTCGTTTAAGATCCTTAAGCGCTTTAAACTCTCGGATAACATTTTTTCTGCAGTCTCTACAAAACTTCTTGCAGTCGAATCTGTATTTTGAAAGGTCAACATGTTACCGAGGAAAGGGAAAAAAAGACACAAGACAATGAAAAGAAGATTAAGAGAATACAACAACTAAGTAATGCATGCAATCACTTGATTGGCACATCATAGTTGAAAGACTACATCCCTATCCCTTTTTCAATTAAAAAACATGGCAAGGTTAAGTTCTAAGAGTTAACAATACACCCTAACTGGAGAAACCAGATCATATCCAAACACCTTGTGGACTGAACCTGTGACAGAATAACATCCAAAAAAAAAAAAAAAAAAAAAAAGGACCTGGAAGTTAGCCTTCCAATGAAATCCTCTTCTTTCATAGTGAAAAGCGAGTGTCGGCTTTCGTCTTCTAAAGCAGAATAAAAATCAACTAACGTATCACAAGAGAGCCATCTGGTATGCAAAGCACAAGCTTCTCTCGTTCCATGACCTTTACCATAACCAGACATCCCTTGACTTATCCAAACCCGACCATCGCCACCACAAGCATCAGGATAAAGCAACTCACGTTCCCTCTCTCGAGCACGTGCACTCTCAAACACCTGCTTGAGCCTCTATACATTAGCTACCCCAAAAAAAAACTGGACCAACCAGGGAAACATTAAACTTACAGTTTGAAGCACTTTGAAAGATTTGGGATACAAATAGCAGTCAAGAAGCGTGAGTGATTCATCCCGCGTCGCAGTGAGGCCTCCCCATTGATGAGCGTCGGGGTTACTGAGAGCTGAGTTGTTATTGTTGCTATGATCCTTCGATTCTTTCTGCTGCAATGAAACAATCTGTAAGAAGCCTTCGAGAAGTAAGCCGTGGCATCTAGAACAACACATGTTCTTGCGAGCCTGCTCAAAGAGAGATTGCCTATCGATCCTTAAAAGCTTCTGCCTAGCTTTCGGAGACAACTCACTCCAGAACTGTGTATATAAACAAACACATCGATTTCAACATTCAATTTCATATCAAATCAATGACAAAGGAATAGGAGGAGGAGGAGGAGAAGGACCTTGTGAAGCTGAATGTAGCTGACACCATCGACGTCACTGGACCAAAACTCAGAAGAAGAGGAGTGATCATCCTTGTGTGCCATCTTTTCTCTCTAACACTCGTCTCTATCTTCACCAACCAATGATCCCCATAGCATAGACTCTACACTAAAGCGAATTCAAAGCGCAGCCGAATCGGAAAAAAAAAATCAACGAATTTAATTGGTGGACAAAAGCAATCGGATGAATGGATTGGGTGAATCCTGGTAAAACCCGATGACGATGTTTTCTCCGGATTGAGATCCCTTTGATTGGAGGGAGGGAAGGAATCGAATCAAAAATTGGATTGAATCGGGAAAGAGACGCGACGATGACGATGACGATGAGATTCGCTCGCAGAGCAGCTAAATATACATTTGGCTAGCGAGACGCGTTAGAGAGAGAGAGTTGCTGGCTTGGAAAGAGGGTTATAAAAATGTTTTAATGAAATATCCTTAATTTCAAAAACGCAAAGATATCTTACTTGCATGTTAATAAGAATAACATTTTTATTTTTAGGTTAAAAAATAACATTTTTATTTATATTGTATTAGATTTAATAAATATGTATTTTAAATATTTTCTTATCCATTAATTTTAAATATATCTATATAAATATATAAGTTTTCATTAATTTTTTTTTGTTTATTTATTTAAAATATGTTAAAGTGGTAAAAATAGTTTATTCATTGTATTAATGAATTGATAAATTTTAATAAAATTTCAATCAGTTAAATATCATCAAAAAAAAATTATTTTATTTTATTTTTGTATTTTTTAAAACATACTTACAATTACAATTGAATATATACATTTTAATTAAAAAGTAATAATTGTGTTTATTTTATTAAAAACATTTTTTAAATAATGTTTGTGGATATATTAAATTTGGATAATAATATTTCGGATTTATGCATATTTTATAATCTTTTAATATCGATTTTAAATGTGAACTGATTTCAAATTCATTAACATTATTTTAGGTTTATATGTTTTTACTTATTGGCTTAAGATAATTATATAATTAAATATCTGAATATTCATTTTGAATCTCTGAGTTTGATTTTATATGATTTATAAGGTTTTCGAGTTTTTAATACCTTTTTGGATTTGGATCAGGTTCCAATAATATCCAAACTACTGTAGACCTGATGATTCAACCTTGAGGAGTGGTGCTAAGAAGCATCTCATTTGAGCTACCCAGTTTGTTCATGCACAAGGGACTTTAGACCATGATTAACCTGGATTTCTTAAGGTGGGGTTCTTAGCGGAAATTAAGAAACGGTTTTTTAACTTCCGCTAAGAACCCCACCTTAAAAAACCCGGGTTGATCATGATCTTACCTTGCTGTTCTCAAAACCATAGATTATGCCAGACAACATATCTATATATCGTCTTCTGTATTGAAATCATTCATTTTGAGTAAATCGGAATCTTTGAAAAGAAAAAGACAAAACTCTTGCAGAGATCTTTACATGAAATGAAATAAAACCACCAAACAGTCCAAAGTAAACTGTATAAACCTTTTTCAATAAACAGTATAAACCTCTTAGAAGAGAGAAAACCTCAAGCTGTTACTTTCCCCAAACAAGTTGTACTCTTCACCTACTGTCCTCTTCTTCTTATTATTATTGTCACCAAAAACATGATCTCCTGTGAACTGCAAGGAGAAGTCCCCCAAAACCCCATCTTTGGGATTAGCAGGATTCGACTTACCTCGAGAAACCGGACCACCAAAGTGAAACAAGGAGAAGTCTTCGCCACTATCAGTTTCCTGACCTCTGCTGCTTGGAGTTTTCACTGGAGAGATTCTGTTTATTTTCCTTTCATCTGCTGCTTCCTTCAGATAACTGTGCTCAAGTGGCTCAAGAGTTTGAACTTGTTCAGCACCGTTCATTGTGTTGATTTCAGCAAACGGATGAAAAACTGGAGCTGGCCCGGAGTTGAAGAAAGGGGTTGCTGAATGGTTCAATGGGGTCCCGTACTGCAGGCATAGCGGTGAATCTCCATTCAGACTGTATCCAAGAGTACCTGCGTACACATAATGGTTAGGATGAGGGAAGGGCATCAATCCATTGGCTGGAGCTGCAGACCAAGAGACTGGAGCTTGATGGTAGTAACCCATTGTTGAAGGAGCCTGGAAGACAGGCAACGGTATACTCTGCATTTGGGGAAACATCATGCTTTGTGGCTGGGGCAGGTAAGAACCAGTAATAACACTGGGTACCGTATTGTCCATGCTTTGGCTAAGAACCGTAGAAGGAGTTCCCGATAATTTACTACCCTCGTTTTCAGCTGGATGGTTGGACATTTTCCTAATCCTTAAAAGGTCCCTTTCATCAATACTATTCTCTGTCTCCTTCTCTATCAACTTCTCGTGACAGTCATGCATATCGTTTTCATTGTCCACTAGTTTCTCTTCCAAGTCAGACATTGGGGAGGATCCAGAGTTTCCGCTGTTTGAAGAAGCTGTATTGCTATCTCCTTCACTGAGACATGAAGAGCAATTATCTGAACTGGAACTTCTACTCAGCATTGGATCTTTGGAGAACATGTCATCATTCTTCGATGTTATGTGAACTTCCATTTTCTTGTCTTCCTCGGTTGGACTAATATAATTACCAGAAACCTTGTTGCAATCACTATGAATGGCATCACCCAACTTTTCTGTAGCCTTGTATAGACACTGTGTGTCAGCTGACTTTTGAGCAACATCTACAACCTCTTCTGTCTTAAATGTTGAACATGTAACTGGTGGTGCGTCAGAGTGTGAGCTGTTTCGCGGTTGCTTCAGCTGCATGGAGTCCAAGACCTTTCTCACGGTTACTGGCATGCCTCTGGTTGCAGATGTTTTAGATTCTGCCTTTTCCCAGTTCCCGTTAATGGGTTTGTAACTGCAAGAATGGTCATCATACCTCTCACGATTCCTGTTATCTGAACACTGAAACCCCTGATGAGACCTAATGCTGTTTGGTCTACCACCAGCCTTCAAAGCTTTCACCCTCAGATTTTTATTTGACCCATTAATATGTCTTGACGAAGGTTCTAAGCTATCATTACAGTATTTTGACTCATCCTCCGGATATCTACATTTATCTGAGAACCTCAAAGCATGATCAGGATGAAATTCTTTCCACAATCTTTTTGTCTGATGAACAGGTCCTTGGCTATCATTCGTACAGCATCCATTTTCATGATCTATAATCTCTCTATCAGTGCTATCAGAATAGTGGGTCTCCGCTACTGAATTAATGCAACCATCCAAACACTCTCCATCTTGATCATCAGGAGTACCAGGTGGAGACAATTCTACATCTCCAGTTTCAATTCCTGAGTCCTCACAGTTTATGGTATTGTTTGATTCCTCATCAAGATTCATAGAGCCTGCTTCTGCTCGTTTTTCTTGTTCCTTAGCAATAAACTTTGGGTTCTTCTGCTCTTTTTCTAGTTCTTTTTCCTTCAACCTCTCTTTTCTACGAAGTTTTTTCTCTCTTTCTTTTGTTCTTTTCCGCTCTTTTCGTTCCTCTTCTTCACGCTTTTCTTTTTCTTCTTCCTCAAGAAGCTTATTCTGCAAGTATTAAGATGATAAAATTGTTGGACAGAAAAAGAATAACATGTCATGCGAAATTGCATAGATAGTCAAAAAGTACAATCAAGATAGAAAACAAACCTGCTTCTCCAAGGTGATAATTTCCTTGCAGGCAACATGAACACGTTGCTCTAATAGTTTCGATGAAAGGCAGACAAATATACTGTGTGCATTTTGACGGGCTGTACCATCTCTAAATGCCTTTTCAACCTAAAATATTATTTGTGAAGAGAGAGTACTGAATACACCTACATAAAGCACAGAATAAAAAATAGATGGAAAGTGAACTTAGAGGAATCTATAACTAACCTGCTCCTTGAAAATAACCATTGCAGCATCAAGAAGAAACTCTCGAGCAAGTTCTGGACTCTTAGCGTGCTTTTGAGGACGGAAACACTCACCATCAAGCTCATTCCCATCTTTATCCATCGTGACTTCATTCTTATATATTATTGAAAATACAATGACAATATTTTAGCAAGAAGAGATCATATCTGAAAAGTTGTAAATATCTAAAGGGTCTCAGTCAAAAAGCAGTGAATCATCAGTTTACCTCTTCTTCCTCAACCTCTTCGGCATGCTCAAAAAACATTCTGATGCATTTCCCTCTTTTAATTGAAACAAAGCCATCCCCAACCACAAGCCTTGAATGAACGCATTGTTGGCATCCCAATGCATGGGCTTTGACTGATATCTCGGAGGAGCGACCATTTTTTTTAAATGCTCTAAGAGTAATGTAGCATTCTTTTAATCCATGAAGGTCTAGGCCATATACTTGGGCACTCCGGTTATTGCCAACTCGTTTGAACTCGAGAATATCGGATTCGCCTTTTTCAGTTCCAATAGCCCACTCGAACTGATGATATCCAGCATTCTCTGTAAAATATTGACTCCAATCTGCTCTAACGGAATCAATGCCCACCTGAGATATTGCAATTACACTTTGTCATTCTACCTTGCAATATAAACCTCTCAGGTGAACTGGTAAAGCTAATCTTGCAGTATAGGAATCCGCAAAGAGGAAAAGGTTAAGAAAGATAAAAGACCTGATATTGAAAGGCTGTATCGGCAACACAAAACCACTCGGTACATTGTGGTTTCCTTTGCATTCGTTTAAGTTCCTTGAGCGATTTAAACTCTCGGATAACATTTTTTCTGCAGTCTCTACAAAACTTCTTGCAGTCGAATCTGTAGATTGAAAGGTCAACATGTTACTGAGGATAGGAAAAGAAAGACCATGAAAAGCAGATTAAGAGACTAAAACAACTCAGTAATGCATTCAATTACTTGATACAACCTAAGTGGAGAAACCAAATTATAACCAAAAACCTTTGAACTTGTGAGAGAAGAACATCCAAAAAAGTTCAAAAACCTGGAAGTTAGTTTATCAATGAAATCCTCTTCTTTCATAGTGAAAAGTGACTGTCGGCTTTCGTCTTCTAGTGCAGACCAAAAATCAACTAACGTATCACAAGAGAGCCATGTTGTATGCAAAGCACAAGATTCTCTTGTTCCATGACCTTTACCATAACCAGATACTCCTTGACTTATCCAAACCCGACCATCACCACCACAAGCATCAGGATAAAGCAACTCACGTTCCCTCTCTCGAGCACGTGCACTCTCAAACACCTACAACAACCAAATACATTGGCTACCCCAAAAAAAACTAAACCAACCAGGGAAACCTCAAACTTACAGTCTGTAGCACTTTGAAAGATTTGGCATACAAATAGCAGTCAAGAAGCGTGAGTGATCCATCCCGCGTGGCGGTGAGGCCTCCCCATTGACTGACAGCTGAGTTGTTACAAAGATTATGATGGGATACAAAGGTTTGATCTTTCGATCCATTCAGTTGCAAGGACTTGCTGCTTCCCTGTGAAACAATCTGCAAGAAGCATTCTAGAAGTAGTGAATTGCATCTAGAACAACACATGTTCTTGCGAGCCTGCTCAAAGAGAGATTGCCTATCGATCCTGAGAAGCTCTTGCCTAGCTTTCCGAGACAGCTCACTCCAGAACTGTGTATATAAATCAACATATCGATTTCAACATTCAATTTACAAAACAAATCAACGAAGGAGAATGGGAGAAGAAGGACCTTGTGCAACTGAATGTAGCTGACACCATCGACGTCACTAGACCAAAACCCAGAAGAGGAGTGATCATCCTTGTGTGCTAAACCCAGCATCTAAAGCGAATTCAAAACTCCGCCGAATCGAAAAAAAAATCACCCAAATCGAAATCGAGATCTATTGTACGACTGAATTGGGGTGAATCCGATTGCGATGTTTTCTCCCGGACTGAGATCTCTTCGGATCCTCGATGGAGGGAAGGAATCGAATCAAAATTGGATTGAATCGGGGGAAGAGAGACGCGACGAAGACGATGACGATGAGATTCGCTCGCAGAGAGCTAAATATAATCCTAGAGAGAGAGAGAGTTGCTGATTGCAAAAGAGGGTTTAGAATGATAAAATAACCTAAAAATATGCAAGAGATCTATCAAAATGTACTTTCCTCTGTTACAGTGTAACAGACTTTTTTTTTTCTTTACACATTTTGGGGTAATTTAATTAATTATTTAATATTTTTCAATCCACATAATAGCAACATATTAAAACAAAAGAAAACATGATTATTTTCAATTATGTTGCTGCCTTTTTGCTAGTCTTCTTTAATTAATGTAATATGTAAAATTAAGTCAATACATTAAATTTTGTACAATCCACATAAAATATTTTGTTGACAAAAGCAAATATAGTCGTTTTAATGAATCTATATGTTAAAATAGTCTAGAAAATATACACTAATCAATTTTTATTTTATTTTTGATAAAGGGCTTGCTTATATACACTAAATTAAATTAAAATAGTCTCAAACATTGTCTTTAGTTTATATCCGACAATCAAAATTTATTATTTCTTGTATGACCTCATCAATGTAGCCAGGCTAGACCAAAAATAGAGGGCTTTGAACCAATAAGTTACATTGGAATGACATCATCTTGTTGACAGACAAAAAAAAGGATGACAACATCTTACAACAAGAAGAAGAGAGATGAACATAACAACAAAACCAAGAAAAGTGGTAAATTGGTAATTTAGGAAGAAGACTCTGGACCGGCCGGTTTAGAGTTAAGGAGAGGTTGAAGTGCCTTGACAACGATGGTCATGTTAGGCCGAAAATCCGCCTCGTACTGCACACACAAGGCAGCCACGGCGGCTAACTGTCCGACCACCACACACAAAGAAAAGTCAGCATTACAAAACCAAACTAAAAGATCCGTCCTCATTAGCTTAGACTTTGAGGTAGCTATGATTCAGTATCAGTTGAAAAACAAAAACTTATCTAAAATGCACCATCCCCACTCAAACATATTGGATTCATCTCAATGCACTCAAATGTTATGGATCTTACATCATGAATAAAAACAGATACTTTTTTGAGGAAGCTCAAGAAACTCGATACAAAACGTTTTTAGCTACTAAAGAAGCTGAACATCATTCTTACATGCAAATAGGTTTCTATGTATCTTTCAGACATCTAGGCTCGCTTGTAACACTATTCGATGCTTAATTATATCCAATTACTAAAAATAAACGGACCTTAGCTACTGCTTTGGGAGGGAAGTCATTGTTAAGCTTAGGATCTATGCATTGTTTGACTTTGTCTTCACTTAGTCTCGGAGTTGCCTGCAAACACAAGACAAAAGTAAAAGGATTTATAACTTTTATAAGTACATAATAAGGGTAGCAATCCTTTGGAACATGCATATTTACTTTAATTAATATGTGTCCGTACCCAAGTTACAAGACTTTGTTGGCCTTTAGGCATGGTATGATCTACGGGTTTTCTTCCCGTTAAGAGCTCCAAAAGCACAACACCGAAACTATACACATCACTCTTCTGCGTTATCTGTCCCGTCATAGCATACCTAACACAACAGCACCCTTATAGGTTATTATCAAGAACGACTACATTGTCTATAAAAAGAACGACAACATGATATAAAGAGATGAAGTGATGGGTTTATGGTAATAATACTCGGGAGCGTGATAGCCAAAAGTTCCCAAAACACGAGTAGAGTGAAGCCTCGCGGCTGTATCTGAGGATGCGTTGGTCAAGTTGAAATCAGCCATTTTGGCCACGAAGTCATCAAACAACAAGACATTGCTCGACCTTACGTCCCTGTGGACTATTGGTGGCTGAACCTTCTCGTGAAGGAACTCAAGCCCTTTGGCTGCTCCAAATGCGATCTTGACCCTTTGGTTCCAGTTCAGTACCGGTCCTGGCTCAGCTCCTTGCACGCCCTTTCTCCCTAAAGATCGATCCAATATCACATATATTCCATAACAAAACATGAGTAGCTAGCTATAGTGAGAGTTGAATTCACGTACCATGTAACACATCGTGTAAGGAACCTTTAGTTGCGAACTCGTAGATGAGAATGCGGTAGTTTGCTTCCAAGCAGTACCCAATCAGCTCCACAAAATGTTCATTTTTAAGCCGTGATACCACCGATAACTAGCCATTTTAATATGAAGAAATTACTTTAAAACAAATTATTAGATTAATCTTGGTTAAATTTTTAGCTGAAGGGTTGTAATATTTTTATATGTGTGTACCTGTGAGGTGAAATCGGAGTCAGGTTCTTCAGAAGAGCTAGCATCAAGCTTCTTAATAGCAACATCACTTCCATTATACTTAGCTTGGAAGACACGTCCATAAGAGCCTTCACCGATCAGTGCCTTGTTTCCGAAGTTACCTGATATTTTGTTCAACTCATCCAATGGAATAGAAGGGATCTCTATAGGTAAAACTTTTGCAGGAGCTCCTGATCTCGGTGCGTTGGTATTCCTCGGCTCCCCTCTGTTCCCACCGCCTAAAACGCATGCAAAACGCAAACGCTCATTCACAACAAAGGCAAAGGATTAGGGTTAGGGGTTGAGGAAAAGTAGGGACTCTTACCGCCAAAATTAGGGTTTCCAGCCTTGTTAGGAGGCTCTGAATACTGGTTAGCTGGCGGACCGGCGGGTTCCTCATCCGCACCTCCGCAACAGAACATATCTTCAGATCTTTTTGTCTTATTCTTGTGTGTTTTTTGATTCTCTTTATGTCAATCTCTGTTTTATCTGTTAATAACATAATTTTAATGTGTTTCAATGTTTATGAATCTAACTTTGATTATTGTATGGAGAAAAATAACGAATTGGAAACATGAATTTGCAAAATACTTTTTTCAGATCATATCTCACGAATGAGGGGGAAAAAAGATCCAGGAAATGAATGATTGTTACCTCTGTTCTGCCATTGAATCAACACCACGAGAATGATGATGATGATGAATACTCTAGATTCCCACAAAAGGATCTGTTTCTGAGAAGTCTGAATAAAATCCACGTCCAGTTTTCTGGAAAAAAAAAAGATCAACGACCTTGGAATGTTTTGGGAGTTTGATAAAGAGAAAAAGGAATGAATTATTGCAAGTCTCTTTGTTTCAATCTTCAGCGATAAAGTCGGGAGACAGAAAAAAAAAAAACATTCGCATATTACATTTTTTTAAGAGATAAATTTAAATACTCAACGTAGGAAATGTGAAGTGTTGCCTTCACGTCTTGCACGTCCTCTCTGGACTATACTACTAGTAATTTATCTTTGCAATCATTAGAAAATTTTCTACGTTATATTACACATCATTTGCCTGAGAATTCAAAATAGGTACCTAAAAGAATCATCTTGACACAGTTGAACAGAGTCTCTAAGATAAAGCATCCAGATGATAACTCTGATCAAGGGTTAAATTTCCTGATACAAAATCATCTTTCAGCGACCTACTCACTATGATGATGATCCTCATGCACGTGTATATGTATATGCTTTATGTCTTATTGCGTGAATCATACTGCATGTTAAAAATAATAATCCAAGAACAGAGCCACAAGAACCTCCCCTTTTGCTTCATCTTCTTCAACCAAAATTTAAATACTGTTTTTACAAAAAGGTAAAATGAGTTAAAAAAGGTCGTCGCCTGAGAGATTCGAACTCTCGCGGGGAAACCCCATGTACTTAGCAGGCACACGCCTTAACCACTCGGCCAAAGCGACTTTGTGTCAAAATGTCAAATGTCTTTTTATAGAAATGAATCAATGATACTAACTGTGAAAGTCAACCAAGATTTCGATTCATCAGATGAGAAAAGTACATTGGACTACCGTAAATCAGAACAGATACATGCATATATATATTTTAGTTATACATTGGACTATCACCGCTATCTTGCTGAATTCAAGCTAAGTATAATGGAAGTATAAATGTATATTAGAAAGAACAAAAGAATAAACAAGTTGTTGAATGATAGAATAACTCTTCTGTCTTAAAATAGGCTCTTGGATTATATTGGGAAGCTTATAATGATGATGATGATGATATGTTTTCCTACTATAAGATGGACTAACATAATCTGAACAGATATATTTTATAAGCGGTTGACTATATTATTAATTTTTTGACTCAATAACCATCCCTAAGCATAAACCAAAAAATTCAAAATTCAAAAAATAAAACTAACTAAACCAAAACAATTAAATTGCATCTTTTCAACTACAGGATGATCCTAGCTCCCACTTTCTTCTACCCCCACCCATGGAATCCAGAAAGCACTCTTAAGCCAATCTCCTCCTCCTCAGTGGACGAGAGTCTGCACTGTCTACATCAGAGACCCTTGAACCGTTCTCATGTGGTCTTCTCACAGAGGAAGAAGTCGAAACAGTCACCATGGAATCAATCTCAGCTGCAGTATCAACTTGACTCTCTGAGTTCATTACCCCTATTATGCTTGAAAACGAATCTCTGTCTTCAGCACCAACACCAGGAACGTTGAGTTGCTCATCAAATGAATGCGTCATCAAATAAGCATCCTCTAATCTTTCAGCAGAGGTCAACACAGGAGAAAACGGCACCCTCAATCTTGCTGCCTGCATCATCTGCCTCTGGATTAACATACCCTGAGGAGGGGCCCCCAGCTGTCTGCTTTCCCTTTCATATTCAGAGGGAATGCTTGAGACCAGATTGGTATGTCTAACATCATCTAACGGTGCAACCAGTGCTGCACTAGCCTGGTTCCGCTCTGCTCTAACTCCTCTTGAAGTCATAAGCCGGTTAAGCAACGCTCTGCCTGGTCTAATCATTTCTGTCTCTATATAACCTGACCTCTCAAGTGTAGTCCTCAGACTCTCAACACGCCTTGCTTGAGGTCTTGAAGGGATCTTGTTGGTGTCTGAAACCTCTCGAGACTGTCTTTTGTTTTTCTCCCCACGGCCATAGATTGGAGTCAAGGATTTCACGGATACCTCTCCTTTGCAAACCGGACACTCCTTTGCCTCTGAAACCTGTAGCCAGCGGTAAAGACAAGACCAACAGAAAAGATGCCCACAGTTAGTGACAACTGGATCCTTGGACAAGTCCAAACATACATAGCAATCGAAAAAGCTCCCGTCACTTCCAACGCTCTTCTCAATAACTTTTTTCTCCTCTTTCACATTGTCTTCTTCAATCACTTTGTTCCCATTCTCGCACTTTTTAGACTCCTCCTCCTCACTGACTCTTTCTCCACCAGCTACTAAGGCAGCTCCATTTGCAGAAGGGATCGTTAGCTGACTCAGTTCTATCACAGGGCTATGCGTCTCCCAAGGAGGAACCCGAAGAACATCAATATCTCTTAAACGTGACGTGTGCCGTGTCCAAAACCTTCTCAGCGGTTCAGAATCTTCAATTAATGGTCTACTAGCCCAAGCAGAGGTATTCGTTACTGGCTCGAGACTTAACTCAGGGCCAGGACCCAAATTCAAATCCAGGTTCACCGTGTTTGAAATCTCCTCACCCATGAATACAAAAAACAAAATTAAACTCCTTTGGATCTTTGTTTTATTCCTGCATGAAAAGAGACCATAATCAACATAGGATCAAAAAGACCAATGTATAATAGTTTACATGGCATTGAACAAAACATGACAAAGAACAGAGAAACACAACACGAAGATGGTTGTTACCAAAATCAATCATTCCATTACCGAACACAACCAATGGATCTCTTCCCCCAATTCCGAAACCCTAATTCGCAAAATCCCCATATGAAAAACCCTAAATTGAAATTAAGACTGTAGAAACCCTAAAGGTCTTGCCTTTATGAAAAGAACAGTAAACCCACCATATAAAAAACCGAACTTGATGCAAATTGTGCAGAAAAAAAAAAGAGAAACGTAAGAGAACTCTAAAAAGAGACCTCAAAAAGTGAAATTGAGCCAATTGGGTAACGATGAGCTCAGAAGAAGATCACTGTTGACAACTTGTCATTGAGCTTCGAACCTTCTCGGATTCGTCAAATGGAATCTTCGCCTTCTTTCGGTACGATCAAATTAAAAAAACAAAAACAAAAACAAAAAAAAAACGGAGAAGGTTTTCTGTATTTAAATCAGACAGGAAGAGAGAGCGTTATCGGACGGTCAGGATTAGTTGCAATCTCTTTTGACCGGATACATGTACATTTTTTGGCTATTTAATATTACGCTTTTATTTTCTTACCAAAGATTTAATAATGAATCACAACTATTCAAAAGTTTGGTAAAATATAATTTAATTATTTTGGTAAGATGTGAAATCATGATCAATTAACAGAGTAGAGATAATACATTCCCATAATCTGAAATCAACCATATCAAAGAACTTATAACCATAAATAAACATATGGAATATGGATTGTGTTTTTAGTTAGATATAAGAACTGAAACTGGCTTGATTCCTTCATCATAAATGAATTCTGATAATTTCCTTAAAAAAAAAATCTTAAAGCATTGCATAAAGCCATAAACTGACTTGAGATAGTAGAATGATTAGTCTTTGTCAAAAAAAAGGTGGAAGACTAATTAGTTTCTTAGTAATCGATGTGTATTAACTGTATAATGCAACAGCTCTAAACTGCTGAAAAACGAATCAAGTAACTGATGAAAGACGAAGAAACCAAATAAGCTTCGTCTTTCATGAGCTCTATACACATTACCATATTATTACGTAGAACAAGCTTCGTACTTTCATCAGAAAAAGTCAGACAAGAAACGAATCAGTGTCTCGTTCAGCTAGACCAAATATGGTAATGTGTGTAAATTGCAAAAAAAAAAAAAAAATAACATACTCCCAGGCAGGCTTCCCAGCTCTAAACTGTTCGTTCTTTCACAAACGGCTTTCTTAAACTATCATAAAAATATAGAGAGATTTTTAAGTGGCAAAATAAAAACACATTTTAAACTTTGAAGATATTCACAATTGGTAAAAGTACTTGAATGAATGAGGTGCACGTTAAGACGTCTCAGCTCGTGTTGTTTTCTATCACACACCTGCACAATAACAAAGGAAAAAAAAAGGAACTGTGTTTGTCAATTTTTGGCTTATTGTGACATGCCAGCCCATTCCCACCTATTTCAATGAGGGATGCAAGTGCAACATCATTGTTAATTTTTTGTAAATACTAAATAAATATAATACGATCTATCTCTGTCAATTGATAAACAAAAATGCGAACAGTTTCACATGACAAAACATAATATACTTAGTTTATATATGGGATGTGTGTACTGTTGGGTCATGAATATACTATGAATTGATTAGTTGTTATACCTCGATCTATCTTTTTGACAGAGATGAAATAATGAATAGTCCGAGTTAGCTCGAACTATACTGTCTCTCCAGCACTTGCAAGAGATGATGATTGGGCCGGGCCATGGGGGAAAATAGAGAAGTAACAACAAAAACGAAGTGATAACAAACGAAAAAAAAAAAAAAACGTTTCGAGGGAGAAAGAGATGTAAAAAAAAGGGCCCACCCATGAAAGCTTAAGGATAAAATTTCTCTCCCTACCCACTCAATAAAAGGCATACATCAAATTTAATATCATATTAGTTTTAATATAAATTAAAATTCATTTCACTATCATGTCAGTTTTTTTATATCGTATTTAATTCATTGGATTTATATATCACACTATACATGTGTAACTACTAACTACAGTCAAGTCAATAACAAGCAATTTTCCAATATTTTCGTAGTAGATACATTTACATGATTATTTATGTAAATTATTTCATAATCATGTTCTCTAGTTAAAATTTTGGAAAACTTAATTCTAGTAGTTGACCCGGCTAATAACACCAATCAGCAGTAATAACCAGACCATTATTACCACTGACCATTTTCTTACCGGTTATATATTTTCTAATACTCCCTCCGTTCTCTTTTATTTGACGTTTTGTAGTTTTTTTCTTGTACCAAATTATTTGACGTTTGGGAAATTCAATGTATAAAACAACAAGTTAAGATTTTTTCTACCCTTATACTATCACACGGCTTCAGTCAAAAACATTAATTTAACATTAACGAAAGGGTTAAAATTGTACTTATATTAGCTTTCTTAATATATGTGTCAATTGTAGAACGTCATCTAAAAAAGAACAGAGGGAGTAGATAAATACTTTAATTCAAATATATAAGGACATAATTATTAATAGTGAAATCTCTAGGGTAAAGTTCTTAATGTAATATAATTTTTTTTTTAATTTTAAGTTTAAAAAGTTAAGAGATGATTTTTAAACAAGATATTTAAAAACCGTCTCTTAACTTTTTCTTAATTCGATTTAAGAGACGGTTCTTATATTACGATAAAAATCTCTTCCTAAAAACACCCAATAATGCTGACCTAAAATAGTTTAAGAGACGTATTTTAATTTTTTTAGTTAAAAAAAACCCATCTATTAAATCCCGCTAAAAAATCTTTCTTAACAAACTATTATTAAACATGCTCTAATTTCAGTGACTCCAACGTGGACTCTTCCTCTCTCAGTTACTACTAACTTACTTTTTGGGTGCAACAACAATATAAAAGTGTGTGGGAGAGAGAGAAGAACCATTTACCAAGAAAACACAACACCACAAATCCTTTTTCTTCTTTTATTTATTTTCCAAGTCTGTATTAACTTAACCCCAAAAGAAAAAAGATTACACTACAGTCATTCTTTGGTGCAAACAAAAAGACTTGAAGAGAGAAAAAGAAAGTAAGAATCTCTCTCGATGAGGATCCGCAAACGACAAGTGCCTCTTCCTCTTTCGTCTCTATTACCTGTTCCTCTCTCAGATCTCTACTTTAACCGGTCACCGACGGCCACCGCTAGTTACTTCTGCGGCCAAGACAGAGATGGGGTTCTTGCTTCTCTTCTTCAGCTTTCGCAACCACACGCGCCGGTTCCAGATGGTCAGCAAAGAGATGTGATGAACAAGAAGCAGGAGGAGAAAGCTTTGGTGAGTGAAGTGAGTTCTTGTCTATACGTTGACATTAACTTAGAAACTCTTATTATTACTATTATTATTTTATAATCAACACTTCGATTCCTGGTGCAGTTTGTGTTGTATTAAGACCCTACTTTGTTTTGTTTCTTTTTGTGTGGAAATAATAATAATCGGTTTAATTTACACTGGAGTTTCTTCATTTGCAGATCTTCTTATTAGAAACAAGTAATGTTCTAACTGCTCATCTTCGTTTTCTTTTCTTTTTTTTTTTCTTTCTAAAAGGATGATGATGGTGTAAAGAGTAGTACTGATGCATCGGGCAGGTAATTAAGTGAATTTGATACTTATTATGAATCTTTTCTTCTACAATTCCTTCTATTATAACTTTGTGGGTGTAATTACTTATTAGATAATACATGTTTTTTAAAAGTTTATAGAATTTGTTATATGTGAATAAGTTTTGGAGGTGAGTGATTGAGGTTGGATCTAATCTAATCCCCCAAAGTTGTAATTCATTTCTTTTTTTTTCTTTTGGGTTTCTATATTATCGTCATTCTTGTCACACCTAAAACATTTGGGAATACAAAAGAGTAGTAGTTAGCGAGGATGACTATACTCAATAATACTCTTAACATGCACACCTCATGACGGTGCACGTTAGCATGTGATGCTTTTATGGTCCCCATATCGACCCTATTTATCTTGTGTGCTCTCTATTATTATCATTTTTTTCATTGCACTCATATATATATCGCTTTCATCACTTTATCTTAAGTTTTTATTCCTTCTTTCTTCAAACAATCGCAGCAAGAACGTTAATCCCGCGGGAGAATCCGACTCTTCAACACAAGGTACACGTCGACCTTTATCGTTTTGGTGAAAATAAAGCTTATATGTTTTTGTAGTTGCACCATTCACCATATGTTTCTATGTACTATGTATACAATAGTTGTCGAGAAGAATGAAAATGTTGTTACTTTGAGGAAGAGAAGAGGCTTTATAACCTTCCAGGAAGAGGAAGAAGAAGAAGAAGCTAGTGGTGGTGGTGGTGGTAGTAAAGGGAAGAAGAAAGCCAAGAAGAGCGGTGCGTTAGAGGAAGGATCAAGGTGCAGCCGAGTTAACGGTAGAGGATGGAGATGTTGTCAGCAAACTCTTTATGGGTATTCTCTTTGTGAGCATCATCTTGGTAAAGGAAGGGTAAGGAGCATGAACAAGAGTGCTGGCCGCCGTGGCGGCCGAGAGAAAAAGGCAGTGGTGGTGGAAGTGAAGAATAAGAGAGTGAAGCTTGGGATGATGAAGGCTCGTTCAATGAGTAGTTTGCTTGGACAAACCAGTATAAGTAGTGGTGTTGCTGATGATGTTCTTGTTGCTACTGAGAGTGAGATAAATGCACCTGCTGATCAGTTTGCTGGTTCTGATAAGTAAGTCTGTCGATCAGCATTTACAGTTTTATGTATATTTTTTTTATGTACATGATGATAATGGACATAGCTCTATATTTTTTGGTGTGTGAACATTATGTGTGTAGATTGATCGAGGACGTAATGGTTCTACTTCTATGCACTCTTTGAAAACTTTTTATATTCATGACAACACCAATGACAATTAAGAAATTAAAAATAAGTTAAAGCCGAGTATTTCTTTTTATATTCTGTTGAATGGTTTAGAGCTAAATTAATATAATCTCGTAGTTTTATATTTTTGAAAAGACACAATAATGCGGCTAGAAAGTGGGTATAACTTTAAGTTGGTGTACTGTGATTGTTTGTCAATGTTTATGATGTATGGTGACGGTGGGGATCGATAATGTAGTTTAATTAGGTACGGCTTTTGTGTATTTATTTTTTTCAACTAGACTATGTAATTAGCTGAAATCACTAATATAATTAATTAGATGTGACAGCGTTTTTGACAAGACAACATTGAACTTCAGAAGCTTCAGCTACATATGAGTTCTGCTCTCGCAACTCAATTTGTATGATTTGATGAATTTACAACTGCACACATAACTTGGAATTGTCTTTGTTCTTATCTTCTAAAGTGCTTTTGTCTGAATAAATACTATTTTTTGGTTTCTATTTCCTTCTCAGAAAACAATACTGACATGGTGACTAACTACTCAAAGATTGATCAAAATGTTTTGCAATTCACATCTGAAGTTTTCCTTTTACAATTGGGGTAACTGAAACCAGAAATAGAAACACTTTGCTCAGCCATAACATTTGAACTTCTGAAGTGAAAAGACACGACATGGAAGAATGAATCAAATCCAGAAGCTGCTCCTGCAAACTGTGGAGAAACGCTCTCGAATTAAGGACAAGGCCTCGATCATGACCAAGAGGAAAATATTCCATAAAAGACTCATCATCTGAGGAAGTTTATTACACATATATTTAGAGAGGAAGGATTGCAAAACCTCTATTCATGGCTGCAAATGGTAATCAAGACTAAAGGCTCGAATATCTGAAGGACTGCTTCCAGGCCTGAGGAAGAACCAAAGCACATTAACCAGTCATACAAAACCATAAAGTGAAACCGTTCACAATATCTCCCAAACAATAATCACTCACAAGCACCTTTTATTTATAGTACCATAGTGAAACTTTAGTTTCCCCTTTTTAAGATCTTCCAAGTACTACAAAAATAAAACCAAACCAAACATGTTTTTAGTGAATGAACACTTGAGATAGTATGCGACTGTTTTGTATCCACACACTTACCAGATTTAAGGTAACATAGATAGATGAAAACGCCAAGGAATCAAAGGGTATCTCGTCTAGTGCAAAAAGACGGCACTCCAATGACTCAGGACCAGGCGCAAAATCAAGATTCTTCAGCTTTGCCAAGAATATAACATACGTCTGCTCCAAAAGCACACAACCACCACATAAGTACACAATGATTATGAACTAGTAAGAAGAAAAGACAAGTAGGAGGAGGTTTCTATACTTGGCCAATAAGAGGAATATCGAGCTGCGCAAAAGGGGAAACAACTTCCACAGTAGCTCCTGCTTCTTCCCAAGTTTCCCTCATTGCTCCTTCTGCAGCTGACTCTCCAACTTCTAGATAACCAGCAGGAAGAGTCCTGTGTATACTCAAAAAGACACATCATTTACTCATGTAACTTCACAAACACACAACACTAAGGAAAAGGCTTTGTAATATGTATATATAGTGTACCATAGACCGTGTGAAGGTTGAATGTTACGTTTGCAAAGTAAAACCTTTTCTTCATGCTCAATAAGACAACCTACAACCTGCAAGCAACTTTCTTCACATAAGAACCTTCACATGATGACACATTCATAGAATCATCAAAACTATAAACCATCTTAGGATTCTGGTAAGCTATTTTGTCGCAATGTGTGCAGATAGCTCGGAGTTTCTCTTCTCCGTCAGGTATCTCGTGCTTGGTAGTCCCTCCACACCATTGACAGAACTTTATCTTACGAACATCCCCCTGAGACAAAGAAAAACAGAGTAATTATACAAACTGAGGAACGAGACCAACATGTTTCAGAGAGATGGTTTAGAGACTCACAGCTGATTGAACAGAGACGAAAGCCGAAGACTTGGGAACTGGGTCTGACCCGGGAAGCGAGGAAGAAGACATTCGGGTCGGGTTGAGACAGAGTGTTTTCCGAGGAGAGGAGGAGAAAGTTGAGAGATTGAGAGGGCTGGAGAGGAAAGAGACGGTGGAGGAGGAGGAGTTGCGGGTCTTGGTCAATCTCTGTGAGACGATGGTTAACCCTGATGAGCAACCCAAGATCTGTACGGCTTTGAGCATAATACGACAGAGTTTTCACCGGAGTTTCTTTAGATTCCGGCGTCAGTGAGTGTTCTCCGTCGCTGGGCAATCAGTGCTGGTGGAAACTTTTGACATTTGAGGAGAGATATGACATTTGAGATATGATTTGTTGAATGAGAAAGCAGAGTATCCAAATTATTGAGTTCACTTGTTAAGACGAGGGAGCAGAAAACCGGTTTAATTTGACTTAGTCTCCGACCAATTTAACCGGTTAAGACACAGAAGCAGGAGCGTGAGATACCGGTCAAATTAACCGGTTAAGACACAAAAGCAGAGATAGAGATACAGTTTTTAGAAAGTTTAATTATAAAAGACAGAACAAAGGTATTTGCTTGGATCCTGTAGTAATGTTATGCTTTAGGATAAGCTTAGAAATGAAACACTTTGGATATTATTTGTATGAAAATATCTCTAACTAATAATCAAACACTATCTAAACTCGTTCATCTTCAGTTCACCGATAGCTTTTCGCATAAAGATTGATAAGCTACACTGCAGAGCTTGAACTTTGCTTCAGCCGCCTCCTGTGTTTCAGTACAATCAAAGTTTCAAGAACTGATAGGAGAATTTAAAAATGAGGATGATCTTAATGGTTTACCTTGGTAGAGCCTTGATGACGATCTGGATGCCATTTTAAAGCGCAAGTTCGATATCTGATATACAAAAGTGGTGAGAAGATGAATGAATGTATGGTTGGCTTTTGTGTGTTGATATGATGAAGAGAAGATTACTCACGCATTCTTGACCTCTTTGAGGTTTAATGGACCTGAAGGACTCAGCCCAAGTGCTTGTCTATGAGAAGCTTGGTTTGGCTCAGACTCAGAGTCGCTGGATTCTGTTGAAGTATAGCCATCTTCTTCTTCTTCATCTTCGTATATTCTATGATGTTTCGATCTCCAAGACCTCTTATTAGAGTTGTTGGAAAACCTTGATGAGTGATGCCGATGATGCCATCGAGGAGATTCATCATCCTCTTCATGGGTGAAGGAAAAAGAGAAACCTCGGGATCCACCAAAAGCAGTTCGGAATACATAGTCAATGTCAAAGTCCTCATCATCAACTTCGCAAAAATCAAAATGCCCTACACAGAGAGTGGAACAAAGTGTTTTCATTGGACTGCCTTTACTTACATTCTCCACCATTAGCATTGATAGCTAACAATTTAAACTTTAAAGATGAAAACTAGATCTTGATAATAGAAGCAGTGAACAAGCTATAAAAATTAGTGTAGTCTAGTGAAGAAGAGCAGAGCTAAGTGATTCACTTACTTGGACCCCAACTCTGGGAGCCGTGTTTGCCATTCCATTTTCCTTTGGGTTCCTTAGCATACTGTTTTTTGTACCACGAGGTTCGCTTCCCTGAGGAGGGCTTATCATCATCATCATCATGATGCCAACTCTGGAATCAAAACGTTAACTAACGCTCTGAGAGCTTTACAATGAAAAAAAAATAATCCCACAATAGCATAAACAAAAAGCAGCTTCACAGAAAGAGCCATAAGAAACAGTAAAACTCATGCACAAGAGAGATATTAACATAAGATGAGATAATAATACCGTAAACATGTTTGCTGCGAAGGCATTCACATTACGCAATAACTCTTGCTTCTCCCTCATTCTTCTGTTCCTCTTCTTGTGAACATATGATCTCTGCAGCAGATAGATAAAAAACCGAAAAAATCATATCCCACCTATTCAAACTTCCAAACACTTGTTAAAATGGTCGTAATTCAGACAAAGTAAACATCTAAAGTCCCAACATTGGTGTCTGAAAAAAATAGACAACCCCCCCCCCTCCAGATTCTCAATCCATCTAACAAAAGCTAATTGATAACATGTTGAATCGATCCAGAAATGTTAAAGCACGAAACTTTAGCTGGCGGGTTAACACAAAGAATCAAACTTTGCGGGAAGAGAGACTGACCGATTCCCAGGAAGTGCGGCGTTTGCGTTCCAAGACGGGGGTAGAATGAAAAAGCGCCGTTTTCAGGTGAGAAGCTAAGCTTTGTGGTCTGAGAATCGCAGCTCTAATGGCGGCGTTCATCTCTGTGAGATTCCTGGAGAAAAAAAAAAGATTTTGCGTCTTCCGGCGTTTTTGCGGAAGGGAGAAGATAACCAAAAGAGAGTCGATGATGTGACTCGGGCGTGACTCAGTTGTTCGAACTCGAGCAATAAGGTATATTCGATTACTCGTGGCTGGTATTTACTATTTACCAGCGGTGGAAAAAGTTACATTCCCTTCTTTTTTCACTGTTTCTTTTTCTCTTCCTCAAGAATAAAATTAATGCACCCGTAAATTGAGTGAAACCACTCGGAATTTAGAATATACGATTGGTTTTGTGTTACTTTCCGATCGCCGATTCATTACACTTTTAACATTCTGCTTTACTTTTTGGACTTTTTATAACTAAAACTATTTAATCTTGATGTAACTATAGTGTAATTTGTCGAAGTATATACTTATATATTGTTAGTTTAAGTTAGTTTAAATAATGTTAGTGATAAATAAGATGATTAGATGTGAGTTATCATTCTCTCTGACATATGTTTAGTTTAGTTTCATAAAACATACTCATTTTATGAAAAGTAATTGTTATTTTTTAATTCACTAATCACGAAATCAGCGTTCTCCTATTGGCTATTATATATGTGTAAAATTAGAAACTAGTAAATGTAACAAGATGTAAATCATAAGTTAAGAAATAGTGTCACATTATACATGAGACTATTTTCAACTCGGTCATGAAGTGTGGCGTCAACATAAGGAAGGATCTACATGCAAACATTGTTCTGAGCCTTGGTACAACGATGTTCACAGGGATTGCTGATAGGATGAATAGAAGGGATCGGCGATTGTTCACAGTAAATGCTTCTGATAAAGATTGTTATAGCATACATGAACCTTTTTTTTTAATCAACCTAGCATACATATGAAATACATTAAATCATTGTCAGCTAATTTGTTTTCAAGTAATTCATCTATCTCATAGATAATATTACATCGGTTACAATTATCGTTTTATATTTTTAAGATAAATATTCAATGTGTTTTTCTAATTTTTACTTATACTTTCAGGTCATTAAAAGTTCAAACAAAATAATATATTAAGTAGGAATAAAACAAAAAAAGAATCATTTTTTAAAAAACTTGTGTGCAAAGATGACTCTTATAACAAAACGGATGGAGTATATAAACAAAAATGTCAAGTGTTATTAATTTTGGATAATTATATGTCAAACTTCAACTTGATTTTATTCAACGAATTTAGTGATACTCAAGTTCTATCAAAGCATTGATATATTTATTGAAACTTGAAAGAATAATAACGAATGTAAAAATAAGACGTTAGAGATTCACGTTTATAAGATTACAAACACATAAAAAAAAAAACAAAGAGTTGCAGAAGGTGCTTTTAAACGACGTCGTTGATGAGACGTCTGTGTCTGTTATAATGTTTCTCAATGAAAACTCTCGACGCTCCTTCCATTGTTTTACGCCATGTCTGAGCAGAACGTAGAGAAAGAAAGAAAAAAACGTTTTAAAATATTGAAGAAAAGAAACAAGAAGTGGATGAGCTTTAATTAATGTTAAGTGTAGTAGAGATTTGGAAGTACCTTGCCGATAGTTCTGACGAGAGACTTGTTCTTGAGATGTGACTTTCCAGAAGCAATCTGTCGGAGAAACAGAGACCGCCGTTTACTCACCACGGCTGGAGCAAGCAAGAGCCGTTTCTTCTCCACCAAACCAGTACAAGTCATGTTGCTTTCAACGTCAACGCCGTTGTCTCGAGTAGTAGTTGACTTCCTCCTGCGCTTCGTTGACTTGTCTACATCGTCAGGATCGGCGAACTTACGGAGCAACTCGTCGGAGGATTTCCTGTTCACGTGTTGGATTTGTGTAGCTTCAGTGACAACAGCAAGCTCCATCAAGAGAGAGAGAGAGAGAGAGAAGTAGAGAAAGAGAGAGAGAGAGGATGATTAAAGGGAAGGGATGAATAGAGAGTTGTGGTTATAAAGCAAAGTGCTTGAAGAAACGGACCGTTGGGGAATAGTGGAGAATATAATAAATGTATTGAGCTTTTTAAGTTTAATAGTGAAACGGTTTTGTAATAATATAATTAAAGTGTAAATGAATATATAGCCGTTGAGAGAATAAAGAAGAGAGAGAGGAGCCAATTGCATGAAATTCTGTGTACTTAATTTTTCATTTTATTTTAAAGATTATTATTTTATGTTTCTTCGCAGTATTTCACGTTCGTCGACGACAACATCTGGTCGGAGGTTTTTGTCTTTTCATACCAAACATTAGAACTCGTGTCCAGATTCTAGTTAAAAGTTAAAGACAGTTTTATTAAAAGAAAATGCTAAAAAGCCAAGTACTTTCGCTACGGTCAGCACAAATCTAGAGACCACGACAAGATATCTGAATGAGAACGTGACCAATAACCTCCAAATACTTGAAAAAAGGTGACCACTAATTAGAATTTGGAGATTAAGATTTTGAACAAGTAGCAACAACTTCAGTGTTGCGATTTAACTTATACCTGAAAGCTACAGCTACGAGTATGACATTCCAGATTCCTTAGGTTCACATGCCCCCCCAACAACAACAACCAAGGTGATGGTGTGTGTGGTGACTTTTGAGATGTATCAACTCACCGGCAACAGCAACACCAGCCTCACAGAGTTTAGAATGCAGATCAACCGGACCAGCTGACCTTCCGACCCTGCAAACATTGAAATATATTACTCAACACACTTAGAGAGCATTGTTTCACCTCAAAAAAAAAAGGTAGTTATTATGTTCTTTTATGCAAAAAGAGGGTTTTAGCTCAGACAACGAACTGCAGGTAAGTGATTTGTGTTCTTTATGTATTGTACCCATACCTGATATTATCGACATCAAAGGAGTGAAGATTTGTACATGATCTGAAGGTGTTATAAGGTGTTGTTGATCCAGGGAAAATACATCTGTTCAGAGGCGGAATAAAAGATAAAAAAGGTCCTTTGGATCAGATTTGTCCATACTAGTTTCGGTTTTTTGAGTGTTTAGTTATGTAACTAAGAACCTGCTGAGGTAAAGCGAAGTTAGCTGGATCTTTCATGCCTGGCAGGCATGATATCTACTGAAACTCCTGCAGCTATCTAAAAACAGGCCAAAAGAATTTTGAATCTTCTTCATCTCAATAGAATTTGATAAGACACAGGTGGATATGGTTTTAGCTGACCTGGTTTAACATGATATCAAGCAAAGAACAGTGACGCTATCCATGTGCATACATGTTACATATACTGCAGGTGAAAGAGCAGAGCCGCCAAGCTTAACTCTCCCACTCTCCTATTCTACGATCAGAGTATCATCACAGTGCATAAAGTTAACAAGCGGAGTAACTGACCTCTTCATTGTATGTTCAACAACATACTCCTTTTGTATCTCGAATCTCTCATCCTGCTTCAATTGAATATAAAACACACAAAAACTCAGAACAGAGAGTGAAACAGAGGAAACAGAGTAAGTGGGTCTCGAACCAGGGAACTGTAATCGGATTGCTTCCATGGCGGGATTGAGAGAAAAAGTTTTCTGATACAGATAAATGCAAGTGGGAGACACGTCAGAGGCCACGTCATAGGAGAGAAGGAGTCGTAACAAGAAGTTTGTTACGATCCTGTTTAAAAACAGAGGAGGAAGATTTGCATAGGATTCATTGAGAAATTTGTAAACGTTTTCTTTCTTTTCTTTCTTCTTTCTCTGGATATTGATCCTTGTGAATCGGTGTTTTA
>MU105829.1:234692-279414 GCA_012274485.2 Sinapis alba | reverse complement strand
TCGGGTTGAGCTAATTTTGAGTTGTGCTGTCGAAAGTTGGAAACTTTCAACTAACAAGGTGGTTCCTTTATTTGGTTACAATGCTAGGAGGAGGAATGTTTTATTCACAGTTTATATTAGCTAAGAAAGGACCACTTGGGACTATATGGATTGCTGCCCATTTGGAGAGGAAGCTTCGTAAGAATCAGGTCGCTGATACAGACATCGGTGTCTCCGTTGGTGAGTAGTGCCCCTCCACTCTCTTTTTTTTTGTCACTTTAGGTCTCAGTGCTTTTTGCTCATATTAGAGTTTCACTTTCCTAATCTGACAACTTTACTTTTTTTTTTCTGAGCAGATTCTATTCTCTTTCCGGAAGCTCCAATCGCATTGCGATTGTCTAGTCATCTTCTGCTCGGTGTGGTTCGTATATATTCCAAAAAGGTGAACTACCTCTTTGATGATTGCAGTGAGGCATTGCTTAAGGTTAAACAAGCTTTTCGCTCTGCTGCTGTTGACTTACCACCGGAAGAATCCACTGCACCGTATCATTCGATTACGTTGCCTGAGACATTCGATCTTGATGATTTTGAGCTCCCTGACAATGAGATCTTTCAAGGGTTAGTTTCTTTCTTGATATTTAATTGTACTTATGGTTCTTTGGAGTCTTGAAGAATGTGTTTTGTTTTGTTTATCCTCAGTGCTCTAAGCCATTGTGAATTATAAATCGTACTCTGATCTGTACTTATCCATTGCTCCTCGTTTTCTTGTGTAGCAGTAATTACGTTGATCATCATGTTAGTACAAGAGAACAGATCACCCTTCAGGATACCATGGATGGTGTTGTATACTCAACATCGCAATTTGGATTAGATGGTCAGTGGTTGTCTCATGCTTACTTGTCTTTAGATATTTATAGCTGTGTGTGCCTTAAATAAGAAAACTAATTTTTATACATACCTTCTTCAGAGAGATTTGGTGATGGCGACACTTCTCAAGCGGCTCTGGAGCTTGAAGAGGTATTTCTGCATGGAACATTAAATATATATATATATTCTGATCTTTACTTGCATGGATCAGCTCCTTTCTTATTATTTTATTTTGTATATGGTCTCTTCTCATTTATGTATTCTTTCTGCAGGAAGTGTTCCAGGACAAGGAAGTTATTGGATCTGACGATGAGGGAGTTCAAGGGTCAGTGTTGTTTTTTTTTTTTCCGTTAACTCTGCTGTATACGTTGTAGCATTATTTTATGTTTGCTTCCCTATGGCTTCTCTTGATTTTATTATCATACTAGTGGATATTTTATTTGTTAATAGCACTGATCACAATGCATATCTGGATGCGGCAGCACCGGAGATAAAGAATGAAATGGTAGGAGTTTCTGATGCCATGCCCAGAGACTTCAATCAAGAGCAGGTGCGTACCATAATGCACGAGGGCAATACTGATAGTTACTGAACAGTGGTCACCTCTGTTTGCAAACTTTTTCCAAAGACTTATTGTAATTTTATGGTAGGACTATTAGAAAATTGGTATTTATTATTATTATTAGATTTTTTTATGGATGTTTTTCTTTAATAGGTTGAAGATCTAGCTTTGCGTAATGAGGTCCTCGAAGATGCTCAAGCTCCTCAAACACCTGGATTGGTTGAAGTGCCAAACTCGTCTAGTGTCAGAGAGCAGCTGGCATGCGATGATCACATGGAGGTAGAAGATCTGAATGCAGAAGAAGGTAGGAATGCCTCTGGGGATCCGGATGCTAATGAGATGCATAAACAGGATGACGACCTGTCCTCTGAATATAATGCCAGATCAGCGGTTACTCCCATGGAGGTGGATAAGTCGCTGATAGATGAAAATCTCAACGCACAAAACGAGCCGGAGGAGGAGAGGGCAGAGCATGTACATGTTACATCGCCATGTTGTTCTCACACCACGGCAGAGATGGAGGGTCCTGGTCAAGCAATCACTGAGGCAGGAACCATTGTTAAGAATGCTGTGGCGGATAAGTCAGATGTTGTACCTTCAGTTGAGTCCCTTGGAATGCCTACAGTGAGTAATGCGGAGCATTGTTTAACTCAAGACCCAAAAGATCCTGGAGAAGAGAACCAAGGTTTGTCAAACAAACTGCAATCAGTATAGTTATGTATGTAACCTAATGCAAAGATTCTTATAACTTTCATTGTTTCTGTCAGATCATTTTGGCATTGCCACTGAGGTCAATCATGAAACAGATTCTAGTATAGAAGGAGATGGGCAAACGTACATTATGCCAGAGGAGGAGCAGCTGAATAACGCACACACAACTGATGATGAGCAGTTGGGACATCTGACTGGATCTACTGAATCTGATTTGCCTGCACCTGAAAAGGTATTAGCTGCACCTAACAGACTGGGAGATGAAAATGGTTTGATGGTTGAATCTACACCAGATAAAGAAGACACAGGCACATGTAACGAGGATGCAGGAAACATTAACATCACCGGGAAAAAACGCACTTTTACCGAGAGCACCCTAACTGCAGAGAGTCTGAACTCTGTTGAGTCAGTTGGACTGATTCAGTCCAAGAGAACTGCAAATTCTGTTCCTGATGATGATGACTTGTTGTCTTCTATCTTAGGTATCAGTTTTTTCTTGTCCTGTTTTATGTTATTTTCTTGTTTTATTTAAGTTCACTCCTTTGAGCTAACTTTCTGAATCAATGTTCATTTCCCATTTTACAGTGGGAAAGTCATCTTTTCTGAAGATGAGGTCTACCCCTGTACTTGAAAAAGGATCTACAAAACGGTTAAGAGCTGCTCCTCGTTCTACTGCAACAAAGAGGAAGGTTCTAATGGATGACCCTATGGTCTTGCCTGGCGAGTATGTTTACCTTTTTTTTATCTTTGATTTTTAGGTCTAAGTTTAGTACTTAAATAGTGTGCATCTTTCTCCTTTTAGGTCTCACACTTGTAGTTACCTTGGAGCAATTAATATCGTTTTTTTACTTGTTTTATCATTTTATTCTGATTTTGTCTACTTTTCTATTTTTAGTGTTATACGGGAACAGCTGACAAACACTGAAGGTATACGCCGTGTGCGAAAGAAGGCACCTTGCACTGTTCCTGAAATCGTGATGCTTCAAAGGCAGGCTTTAGAGGATGGACTCTTGAAGGAGCCAATATTCACTGGTAAGTTCACTAAAACTAGACCGTTGTATTCATGTTTTCCCAATTTTTCTTGTAATATTTTTCAGGTATGTCAGTGGAATTAGTATCTCTACACAATGAGCCGTATGATCTTAGAGGAATAATGGTAATCGAGAATGATGATCGTCATGCTTCTGTTGGAGTGGTGGAAGGTAATGAATGTTCTGTTAGGGATGTGGAAGAAAATGAGATTGAAGAAAGCTCTGATCCTCAAGCTCGGCCAAATGCTTCTGAGGAACAACCTACTGAGGCTCACACTCGCTCACAGGAACAACAGGAAGAAGTGAAAGACGATAATGATCTTGGTGAAACAAGATGTGACTTGGAAGTTTCAAAAGAAGACAATGGAGCTGATGCAGCTGCTGTTGAAGTAAATCTAGTAGTGAATGACAAGATCAGTCAACCATCTGAGGACAAACTCGATCATGTAGACGGTGTGGAGGTGGAAGGATGCCATGAAAACCATGATGGAGGGCTAGAAGGTCAAGATGTTTGTGATGTTATCGAAATTGCTGAAGGCGATGTAGATAACAACGCTGTTCTCAGTGAAACAGACTTGAAAGTTGAAGATGAGCTTCCACATGAAGATAAGAAGACGGATCCATCAGCTGAAGTCAGCGAGACTGGGATAGACGACCAGACTCCATGCGGTAACACAGTTGGTTCTACTGAAACTGGATGCGTAGCAGCTGGTGATTTTAGTAATCCGGCTTTGGAAAGTTGCAAAGAGCCTCTAATTGAAGCAAACAATGATGGGGTGAATCCAAATATAGAGTCTGACAACAAATACGAACCACATAATGAGATGTTTAATGAGGAGGGTTATATGCAAAGTGCAGCAGATGCAGAACCTCCTTCTGGTGATGGTCTTATGGGAGACAATGATGTAAGTTTCTTTGTGGCTTCATATCCTTATTCAAGTAAGACATGCCTCTTGATTCTTCTTTTGTTGCTATGTAGGAAATGGATACCATGGAAGTGGCACATGACACAGGTTCTAAACCTATTTTCGAATTTGAATTCAGTTTATCCAAAGTGTTTCTGTATGCTCAGTTTGCTCAATGGGACTAATACCTGGTCATCATAACCTGGTTAAAACTGGAGTAAACATGCTTATACTATGGAGCATGGTTTTAGAATTGTGAGATGCTGCTTATAGTTTGTTTCACTGTGTCTACTTAGGATTTCTGAACGTGGATGATGATGAAGTAGATGAAGATCATGAGGACGACGATGGTATACAAGAAGGTGATGAGACTCGTCTTCTAGAGAACAGTGGATGGTCTTCTCGTACCAGGTCTGTACAAAATGATGTTTTTCATTGACTATCATGTGTGAGAAACATGAAGAGCCTGAAAGATTGAAGATTCTTAATTCTCTTTACCTTATAGGGCTGTGGCTAAGTATCTCCAGACGATATTTGATAAAGAAGCTGAGAATGAGAAGAATGTTGTTGTAGCAGACAAACTTTTAGCTGGGAAAACCCGTAAAGAAGCATCGAGAATGTTTTTTGAAACACTGGTAATGTCCACAATACAAACTTAAAACTAAAAAGCTCTGATCTTACTCTAGAGAAAACAAAGTTTGACTAGCGGTGGATAGAACACTTAGGCTCTTACAAAGTGTTATAGTTTCCGCTTCAACTCCAGACTAGAAGAATGTTAAGATCATTAGGTGTAAGCCTGTGTGAATCAATCACAACTTGTCTCTGCAAAAAGAAAAGATAGCAGAACAAGTTTGATCTTGTGGTCACTTTATGCATACATCTTGTTTCATTATTTTGCCAAAATGTTGCAGGTTTTGAAAACAAGAGATTACATCCAAGTTGAACAAGCTAAGCCTTACGAAAGCATTATCATAAAACCGCGACCAAAACTCACCAAATCCATCTTCTAAATGGAGAAGTTGCAGATAGGTAGTTTTAACCATCCAAGTAGCTGGAGGATGTCATTTATTTTATCTTTATATATATATATATATATATATATATATATATATATATATATATATATATATATATATATGAGTTGTTGTATGTGTATATATATATTGGCGCCACCATGATCAGAATGAGATTCAATGTTTCTTTTTTTGTCTTCAGATATTGAGTCATTAGATGCATTCATAACGCAACTGAATCTGATCTTAGATTGCTTTTTGCTTCATTTCTGGATCATTTCTCACTTTGTTTAAAAGAACGTTCAAGGAAACGATGTCGATTAATTTTTTTTTTTTTAAGTAAGTTAAAAATGATATATATATTTACATGTCATATCTACTGACCATACCTGTAAAAGAAAAAAGACAAACTAAAACAATGAGTTTTGTGGAGAAAAACAGAACAATGTCGGCCAGATTTAAAGTTTAAAAGTCTCTTTCTTTGAAGTGCTAATCCAGAAATGCTGAAAACGTGTCTGATTATAATTCTATGCTGAAAACGTGTCTGATTATAATTCTATGGAGTGAGAGTGAAAAGAATACATATGGAGTACTTAGGAATATTTGGACTAAATCCATCTAATGTGATTAACATGTTAAGTTATGAGTAATTACATTTGTGTTCGACCTATGAGCTCTGATTTATGCAAACAATGTGACATAACTTGTTAACTTTTTCATTATATCCCATTCGTTCTCTTCGATTCCAGTAGTGGAGCGGTGGTGAAGGGCGATTATAAATTCAGTAAACAAAAGACTGATCAACTGATTACATTGGTAAACAAAGACTAAACATATTTACTTTACTAAACAAAGACTATTAGGAGAAAAAGCACGTGAAAATATATGATGAAGGAAGACACGTTACAATACAGACAAAAATCATGAAAGTGACTTGTGAAAGCTTTTTAGTATTTTTGTTGTTTGGGAATGATAACCATTAATTTATAAACAAAGACTAATCAATTGTTTATATAGGTAAATAAAACTATGAGAAACATAGTTAAATTGTTTCAATAAAAATACTCAAAAACATTAACGAAAAAGAATGAATGGGTTAAAAGTCGTTGATTGATATTTGGGGATATGATGAAAATTAGTTATATTTTCCCGCAAATCATATAGTAATTCAAACACTGCGCAGTGACATGTGAATTTCATGTTTGTTGGTTATTACGATCGAGACATTTGTACCAGCAAAACAGTAAACCGGTTTGTCCAAAACCATATAATAAAAACAAAACAAGACCAGTAATATTACTACTATTATTAAATGTTTTGGTCAGTGCCGAATAGAAAAATAAAAATAAAAATTTAATTTAATTTAAAATGACATTGTGCCTCTCACATCTCCTCCACTCGCAAGCCCACCAAAAAAAACAGTGTGCCCTTTTGTTCAACCCAAAGTCTCTCTCTCTCTTTCCTCTTCTTCATCAGCTGTTTTCCGCCTCACACCGAACCATCTCCCAAGCAATGGCGGCGACTACGGCTACTGCTGCTTCACTAGCTTGTGCCCACTTCTTAAGTCAGAACAAGGTCTATGGGTTTCCGGCGAAAACCTCCGTCCAAGTCTCCCAAATCATCGATGGGAGGAAGATGAGGAGTGCCACTCTCTTCTCCGCTGCTTCTACTGATAAAGCTATCACCACTGCTCAGTCTGTTTCATCCACTGCATGTGACAGGTTCACCCTCTTACAAGTCATAAAGACTGTTAATTTCGTTAATGGGTCGATTAAAAATCGAGTCTTTTAGCAAAATCGAAGATGGGTTCTTCGTTTCCTTCACTTGTCTTGCTTCCAATTTATACATTTTCAACCGAAAGCTTCTACCTTTATATCTAGTTTTTGTTTGTTATTGTTCACATTTGAATGTGGTCAACACTCACATAAGATTCTGATTCTTCAGTTTATGTGTTCTGCGTCTCTCTCTTACTGAAAAGTTCGTTTTTGTAGAGTAAGGAGGCATACAATCTCGGTGTTTGTGGGTGACGAGAGCGGTATCATAAACCGTATAGCTGGAGTGTTTGCTAGAAGAGGATACAATATCGAGTCCCTCGCTGTGGGGTTGAACGAAGACAAAGCTATGTTTACCATAGTTGTTCTTGGGACAGACAAAGTCTTGCAGCAAGTTGTTGAACAGCTTAACAAACTTGTCAACGTCATCAAGGTTTTTAAGTTTTGTTCTCTTACTATTGGCCTAGGACTCAACATGTATGGTGTCATGAATCATGGGCTAATCTTGTGCTTATTATGGTTTTGTTCAGGTTGAAGATCTCTCCAAGGAGCCGCATGTAGAACGTGAGTTAATGCTTATTAAACTTAACGCTGATCCAACCACCCGCTCAGAGGTAAAAAAACTAGTTGATATTGCACAAATGAACTATACTCGGGACTTTGGTTTTCAGTATTGGTTGGATGGTCGAAGTTGGGTTTCTAATATGATAAATTCAATCACATTGGAATTTTTTTTAAATGATATTGATGAAAGGAGGATTCTCGGTGATTAATTGAGTCACACTAAAGTGTTTTTTGTTCTAATGATTAGTCTGAGTCGCATTAAAATCTCAATGATACTTGAATATGGATGGGAAGATGCTTTCTTCCTTTTGTATTAACTGTGTCCTGAGTCACACTTTTCAGAGCCTTTTTTCATTACAATGTTTCCATGTAACTATACAGATCATGTGGTTGGTGGATATCTTCAGAGCAAAAGTCGTGGATACATCTGATCACACTCTAACGATCGAGGTCAGTCCTATTCTTTACGTTATATGCATTCATATCAAATGGTCAGTGATGGTACTAATATAGTCATTCTTTAGGTAACTGGAGACCCGGGAAAGATGGTTGCACTAACAGCGAACTTAGAGAAGTTTGGAATAAAAGAAGTCGCGAGAACTGGGAAGGTAAACCTTTATTTTCTCCATCCTTCTTAACTGTCTTACAACCTCAGCTTGTAGCCAGCCACTTGTAGCCTTTATTTATTTTCCTCTTGAAAAGCTTCTTGTTTTTTAGCGGTTGGACTCACAAGTAGCAATACTTGTAGCCACTTGTATGTTTTATTTTATTTTATGTTTATCTGCAATGTCACACTTGGAAGACTTGAACCCTCCAAATGGTAGAGCCAGTGTTACATGAAACTTCCAGTTTAACTTTTTAAATGACATGTTAACGTCTTAAAAGAAAACACATTAGTTTAACTGATCATTAAGTGCTACATGTAGTCAGTTTCTGTGTTAAAGTGACTAATCAATAATAGCAGTTGTTGTATACTACTGTTGAACTCTAGATTGCTCTGAGACGGGAAAAGATGGGAGAAACTGCTCCATTCTGGAGATTTTCAGCGGCATCTTACCCACACCTCGTAAACCAATCATCTCATGAGGCTGTTGCAGAGAAAACAAAGCAAGCATTGACTGGTGGAAATGGCACTGCATCATCTGGGGTATACATAACATTAGCTTACTTGTTTTTTTTTTCTCATTCTGCTCTACATATCTTAAGTCCCTGTGGTTTGATGTAATTTAGGGTGACGTTTATCCAGTGGAGCCTTATAATGATTTCAAACCAGTCCTTGATGCTCATTGGGGAGTGGTCTACGATGAAGATGTAAGATACATTGCTATACTTTTCAATTTGAGGTCATAGTGAACGTGAAACTGTTTAAATGATTGCAGTCGGATGGTCTCCGGTCCCACACGTTATCTATACTTGTAGCCAACGTTCCTGGAGTTCTCAATTTAATAACCGGAGCTATCTCCAGGAGAGGTTATAACATCCAGGTTATTATTAATGCAGACACTCTTACTCTTAGTTCCACTGATGTGAATGCATACTATTCTTTCAACAATATGTGACATTTATTGCTTTTTTTTATTGCTCTAGAGTCTAGCTGTTGGTCCTGCTGAGAAAGAGGGCTTGTCTCGGATTACTACAGTTATCCCTGGAACTGATGAAAACATCGACAAATTGGTGAGGCAGCTTCAGAAGTTGATTGATCTTCATGAGGTATGAGCAAATGGTTTTAAAAAAGCATTCTACTTTTGTTTTCGGTTTATAAGTTTATCCTTTTCATTGTGTGTGAATCCAGGTTCAAAATATAACCCACATGCCATTTGCGGAGAGAGAACTGATGCTCATCAAAGTAGCTGCTCATACTTCTGCAAGGAGAGATGTTCTTGATATCGCTCAAGTGTTCCGAGCTAAAGCCATTGATGTCTCTGATCACACTATCACTCTTGAGGTAGTTGCCACAAACAAACAAAAAAAGCTTAGAAATTCTCTAGTCCTTACGCTGTAGAAATTGATAATAGCTGATGAAATCTTCGGTTTGCAGGTTACAGGAGATATCAGAAAGATGGCTGCATTGCAAACGCAGTTAGAGGTCTACGGAATCTGCGAGGTAATATAAATTTCTCATCTCTTCACCAGTTTTGGCGATTCTAATGTGGTTTGTATTTGGAGAAATGAAGGTGGCTAGGACAGGAAGAGTGGCATTGGTAAGAGAATCTGGAGTGGATTCAACTTACCTTCGTGGATACTCTCTTCCTTTGTAGTTCCAAAGGTTTAATAACAATCTCTTTTAAAAATCCAAAACCGTATCATTCATTTTTTTGCCGTTTGAGTAATAAAACAAAACGATCTTCTCGTGCAGAGGACTTGCCACAAGCTTTCACCTGTTAATGGAAACTAGTCAAAGGACTGCACGTTGTTTCATCATTGTGTGAATGTATTATCATCTCCTAATGGGTCATGGCTTCCAAGTTGTTGTTATAAGAGAACTGATGTTAGAGAAGTGAACAAATAATGTGGAAGACTATGTTTGTTTAGTCAATTAGTCATCACTGCTTTTCTCAAATGTAAGAACACTTATCTCTAGTTTATCAATAATCATATAAAGCTTTGAAAGACTTGTAATAAATTTGTTAGTTAAAAAATGGCGGGGTTATGAACACATATATAGACACAATGATCTTTAACTAAGCCAACTAAACCACAACCCCCTCTGATTGCCATATACCGAGGCCGGTTTGAAGAGCTTAAGGCAGAAGAGAAGACAAATCCAAAATTTGAAGAGCTTAATAAAACTATGCGAAATCTGTGCATCAAGGCTCATACATTGTGGATACAGTGGTTATCGGATGAGCTTTTAGCTATTTACTCTCAATTTCTCTCATTTAATATTGTTTTACTGTATGCTCCACTTTCACAAATAGTTAAACACACAGTTTACACAATACATAACAAAGTAGTCATGGACTCATTAACCAGAACAAGTGCTAACTAAGTTTACACTCCTTCTTGTTGTCGTCTGCTTTCCCTTGTATAACGGCTATAAGCGCAACGAGCTCATCCACAGGGACCTTCCGAACATCTTTCCTCACACCAACATCATAAGCCAGACGACCAATACAGTAATTACCATATCCCGTCAAAGCCATGGCTCCAACACCAGTAGCTACAGCTCCAATTGTCGTAGAAAGCGCACTAGTTGAAGCAGAAACCGTCAAAGCTGGAGAAGACGCAGCAGCAGCCGCCAACGAAGCTGCTTGACCACTACTAGTTCCCACTCCTAAAGCCCTGAGTGTCAAAGAAACAACACCACCCGCTGCACACACCGAATTCACTTGGCTACTACTTCCCGACTTGGTCACCGACAACACAAGCAAACCAGTTTTGCAATAGATGGCGAAATCTTCGCAGTTATTGTCCAAAAGATGATATTCACCAAACCCATTTCGTGAAAAGAGGAACTTCGCTCGGGCAACAACGTCTTCAGGAGGATCTGAAGTTGCTATAGTGCAGGTACCACCTCGTTGTTTGGCGAGAAAGATAGCTTTAGAGACATTGTACTCGAAAAGATAGAGGTTTCCTCCGGAGAGAAAACAGTCAAGACAAGAGGTAATAACACCGTTTAGATTGGTCTGGTCTCCGCAATCAGGACACGGGTTGTCTCCTCCATGATGAGGAACTGAACTAACGATGATCTTGTCTAGAATAGTCCCTGTTCCAATCTCTAAACCACCTCCACGTGTGAAATGGATGACTTTCCCATCTCCTACATAGATTCCTTTGAAATTGCATACATAGAAAAAGAAGAAAATCACGCGTTATTCATCATCATCTTCTTAGATATGATTAAAATTAAGAGAGGGAGAGGAGATGAAACCGTGATGGGTATAGATGTAAGAACGCCATGAATAGATGTGATCTCCTGCCTTGAGTTCATCTTTGGAGATCTTGTTTGAGAACAATCCCATCTTCTTTCTTCTTCTACGGACAAAGACCAGATTTGATATACACCAAAAAAAAAAAAAGAGACGAGATCCGAGTTTGCTTTAATGAGTTGGCTTTTTTTTTTTTGATCAAAAAAAATGAGTTGGCTTTTCTCTCTGTCTTTTTCTCTATAAATATATTATTACAGAAACGGACGTGTTGCTTTATTTTATTTCTTAACTTTTTAGCATGAAACCGTGTTCCTTCTAGAGCAAGGGAAACAAACCTTATTATTTTTAAATGTAACACGATAACAGATTTACTCACACACGTAGGAAACACATCACGTGTCATGAGCGGATATGACAAAACACGCATGAACAGATTTTAAGACTTTCCTTGTGTTACCGACAATTGGTATGTTATTTTGAAAACTTTGAAATAGCCATGCGATTTCGGTTTTCCGAAACTGAACCCAACCGAATTTTCGGTTTTCAATTAACCCAAATTTTTTTAAAAATAATTCTGAAATTGACTGAAGATAACCGATTCTTTTCGTTTTCGGTTATAATTAGATAATTTTTTCTTAAACTATGATATTTTGGGTAAATTCAGTTATTTTTGGTTAGTTCGATTAATTCAATTCAGTTATTTTGGTTACTTTTAATTTTTATATTATTTTTTACAAAAAAATTGAAAACAGAAGTGAACCAAACAAAAAAACAAACAATTTTTCAAAATCGTACCAAACTAAACTGAGTTCAAGATCATAACCGAACCAAAAACTAAAATTATGGTTTGGTTCAGTTCAACTTGATCGGTTTTGATAAAAACCGCATGGCTAGTTTGAAACACTGGTTCTAAATACTATGTGCTTTGGTTTGAAGCACATAATATGGTGAATCATCTTTCATAGTTCAATTATCAATTTACTATTTTAACTTAATTAATCATGTTTAATTTTAGAATTTTTAATAACTGAAAAATACATTTTGATCAAAATAATATATATAGTCAAATAAATTTCTAAAATCTTTCAACTTAAACTACTACATATCACAGATTGGAATGTTCCAATATATTTGGAAGAAGTTAGAACCCTATGTTTATGTTTATTTTTTTTCTAAACTGATTTTACTATGTTTATGTTTATGGTTGCAGTCTTTTTTGTCTCGTAACGAATGTATCGACCTTATTTCGCCATGCAACGAGGCTCTCGACGGGCACTTTGATAGCGTCCTTTCGCATACCAATGTCAGAAAAGAGACGAATAACATTTCTGATCACAGGAGTAAGCATGCGTGCAACGCAAGCAGCTGCACCCACCGTATTGGCTTGACCGTTTCTTCCAAGCACATAGCTTTTACCAACCACCAAACTAGTCTTACAGTACACAGCAAAATCTTCACAGTTGTTCTTGAAAAGATGGTACTCACCAAACCCGTTTCTCAATAAGAGGAACTTCGCACGGGAAATGACTTCATCTGAAGGGTCTGAAGGTGCTATTGTGCAGGTACCTCCTCGAAGCTTGGTCATGAAGGTGGCTAGAGAGACATTGTACTTGAAGAGATGGAGGTCTCCTCTGGAGAGAAAGCAATCAAGACAAGAAGAGATTACACCACGGGTATTGGATCGTTTCTCACAGTTAGGACATGGGTTGTAACGACCTCCGTGATTGGTCACTGAGCTAACGATGATCTTGTCCAAAACACTACCTTCTCTGATTGATGGTCCATCTCCACGAGTGAAATGAATGACCTCTCCATCGCCTATATAGATCCCTGTGAAATTACAAACAGATAGATTGCTTTATTCAACCTGTAAGTAACTAAAGACATCATTATCTCCAGTCTCTTCACCGGGATTCTTAGCTTCGGATAAAAGACGGTTCTTAGCTTTTTTTAGTTTTTTAACTAAGAAAAGCTAAGAACCGTCTCTTAAATAAGAGATATAAGGGCATGATTATTGGGGTATCTTAGGGTGAGATTCTTAGCGTAATTTAAGAATTGTTTCTTAACTTTAACTAAAAAAAAATTAAGAGACGGTTCATAAATAAGAGATTTGAGAACCGTCTTTTAACTTTTCTTTTAGTTAAATTTAAGAAACGGTTCTTATATTATGCTAAGAACTCCGTCCTAAGAACCTTCCAATAAACATAGCCTAAGAGCCGTCTCTTAGCCGAAAAGTATATATAAAAAAAAATGTCAAATCATGAGTTAAAACCCCGGTTAAGAGACCGGGGATAATGATGCCCTAGCTAATATCGATCGATAGAGAGAACTGAAGAAAAGAGATGGAACCGTGATGGGAATATATATAAGCGTTGCGCCATGCATAGACGTGGTCTCCTGGTTTCAGATCATCCCTGGAGATCTTTTTGGAGAAGAGTCCCATCTTCACCAAGAATGTATCCCACTTCTACTGGATTAAAAGGGGTTTTGAGTTTTTTTCTTTCTAGTTTTGTGATTTTTATAGTCTAACTATATATGTTGCTTCATTCTCAAGAGTCTTCTCATCCTGAACAACAACATATCTGGTTCTTAAAAAGTTTCTTATTAACGTTATGTATGATCAAGATCCAGCATATCATAACAGCCGCAGAAGAAAATTCTCTAATCAACAACATCAACAGCTAGGTAACTTAGTTTGCTGAGAACTCAGAAAAAAAACATGAGGATGTGTATATTCAGCTAGAGGTATACAAGGTGAAGAAGATAAAAGGAAAGAGACGAAACTTGTATAAATTCCATAAATTAACAAAAATGATAAACTAATCATTTCTGTATCTTCATTAACAATTTTTAGCCAATGTTATCATGTTTTCACAAGTGGTGACATGCATGGTTATGAGAAGAAAAAAAACTTAGCCTGTTAGCCAATGTTTTTTCATGCTCTTACACTTCAGTCCATAACCATAAGAACCCCCATTGGGGTGCTCTAACCATTCTATACTAACAAATTGCGTGTTTAGTTAGGAGTTATGCATCTTGACCCTTAGAAAGAAAGTATCTCATATTTTCTTCTGCTCTTTCTTATTTTATGTCTAAATACCAATAGTGGTGCTCTGAAAGCCAATTACCTTATACAGATATGAAAATGAATTAGTGATTTGACTACGACTCATTGGCCTTTGATCAAATCTACTTAGCAACAAGAAACTAGTGACTACTATACGAATAAATTCACTCATAGCAGTTTTCTTTTTGGAAAATTTCAAGTTCAGCATTTTGTAAGGCGGTCAATCAAACGTTACCCATGTGAGTCACTTATCTCTATATCTGAGATAACAATATTTAATAGATAGTTTCATAAACAAGAAGTGGACGTGCCGGAGTGGTTATCGGGCATGACTAGAAATCATGTGGGCTTTGCCCGCGCAGGTTCGAATCCTGCCGTTCACGATCTTTTTTATTATTATTAAACTTAAGTTGTAACATTTGACATGTGTTGACGAAAAGACCTTAACAATCTTTATTTGTATCTTTGCGAATTCTGTTCTTGATAGTAAAACCACTCTTGAATTGAACTTTGGGCAATTCTCTTAGATAGCCCTTTTTAAGTTTTTGTCACAAAAATAGCCTTCAAAAAATAAAATGACTAAAATAGATTTTTTTTATTTTTTTTTAATTTTGATTTTTTTTTATTTTTTTTTTGAAATTTGAAACCCTAACCCCAAACCCATCCCTTTACTTTAAACCCTTAAGTTCAAATTAGTTAACCCTAGGGATATAAATGCATATAAATGAATTTTTTAGCTTCTAAAAAAATATTTTGGTCATTTTCTTCCTTAAAAGCTATTTTTGTGACAAACAAACTAAAAGGAACTATCTAAGGGAATTTCTCTTGAACTTTTGTTAGCTTTAATAATATGATATAAACTAATAGAAATTCATTTCGATATCAAAAATCATATGTAACGAGCTTAAATGGATTGCATTTGCATCATTCACTGATCGATCTGGTCATTATCTCCGTTCTACTGTGAAAATCTCTTTTCTCTACTCCTCTTACCATTGGCCTAGGATATCAGGTGAACATTTCACGGGAAAGTTGAATTTGTGAATTCAATTCCATTCATGTATCATCATCATCATCAACTTCCTTTCTTGTACTATGTAAAATCCAAAAAGAAGTGACACACCAACCTCTGGTACAAAAGAAAACCCACAATCACATATATATAATATTATGTCTTAAACCCCATTATATGTTACAAACCAAAAAAAAGTATTAGTAAATAGTAATGCCTACTAAATTACAAAAAAATAAATTACAAGCCCAAACTCTTTACTACTATGCCTGGAAAAAAAAGAAAAAAAAAACTAGGATGATACTGTCCAGCGACTCCTTGGTCGTCCAAAGATGGATTGGGTATCTCCAGATGATTGCTTCTGCATCGTAAAGAGTTAAATGAATAGAATAAAGAAGAACACTAATTCATATTCAAATCACGGCCCTTAGAGAAATCAAACCACACGGTGTTCAAACACCGCAGCAATGCAATCACGAGGCGACTCGAAGAGGGAGAGAGAAAGCTGCTTATCAGCAACCCCCACATCGAAGTGGATCAACCCCGAACTCTCTTGATCCACGTGTATTCCCTTCACAGCGAACCACAGGAACAGCTCCTTCTGCGTCACACCTGATAAGTTCCCGATCCTCCCGTCGGAGAGCACGCCGGTGATGTTGTAGTCGAAGTGGAACTGGTTTTCGAATTTCGCGTCGCAGGGAACGGGGAGAGCGACTGTGAACTCCCCCGTTTTGATGTCGATCGAGAAATTGGTGACTCCCTTTGGAACTATCCCGGCGGGGAGTCCACTTTCGCGGAGGTAGGGAACTATCCCGGCGGGGAGTCCACTTTCGCGGAGGTAGTCGTAAAACGACGGATCAGGTAGGGAGGAAAGCTGACGGGAGAAGAGAGCGGTGATGAGGAGGAGGAAGAAGAGATCTCGAGAAGTACCCATCGGACGACGAAAGTGGTGGTTGAAGTTCAGAAAATTGATGTTATTTTATGGTTATAGATGGTTGGGCCCTTACGCCAAATGGGCCGGGCCGTGTTCAAAAGAAATAACCAGCCATCGTACGGGGTTATACTTATGAAATAGTAAAATTGTAATATAACAGAACCAAGAATGCGTGTGTATATAGTAAGAAAGAAATAAAACAGAGCTCTCAGCTTCTTTCTTTTAACCAATAGAAACTAAAAAACTCTTTCTTCCTCCTCACCAACTAAAAAAAACTAACGGAGTCTCACAGGTAACAATGAAGAAGACACATTCTTAAAGACTCAAGAAACAGTATTACCAAAGCACATAGATGGAATTAAAAGTAGCCCTCTTTTCTCCGTTTCTCATGGTGCCGATTCTACGGTTGAACCACAAACAGAGGCTGTAATCAGACCAGGCAAAAAAAACACACACACTGATATCAGTACAGATCTCTTTTCAATTCTTGCAAGTTCTATACCAATTTTTTTTCAATTAAAAAGATGTAGTAAAAACACAAAATGTGGTTCTTAAATATACTCAATTGATAAAAACTTACAGTGTCGAGGCTAACAGGCTTGCCGTCTTCTGCAACGATATCCACTACGGTTCCCGTTTGATCAGACTGCGGATAAGACGTTTGTAAGTTTCAGAGTTTAATCAAAAGAAAACAAACATTCTCAGGTTTTTCAAACTAAGAGAAGATTTAGGAACTCACCTCTATTTCATTCATTAACTTCATGGCTTCGACGATGCATAGAACTTGCCCCTTCTGCACTTTATCTCCAACCTAAAAGCACCAAGAAAGTCATATTAGTACGAATCCAGACAGTGAAAAGGCAAAAAGAAAGATGGAAAGTTGCTACTTATGGAGAAACCCAATTGGTAGTGTTTTGCAAATAGGGGCTATTTACAGATGAATAAGTAGTTAAAGTCTCTGTACAGTTCTGAGCTAAAGAAATTAGCAAATAAAGTCCAAGGCTATTTACAAATTAACAGGTAATTAAAAGTATCTGTAAAGCTATGGAATAAAAAAATGAACAAGTATCCTAACCTTGATAAATGGTGGTTCACCAGGTCCTGGACTGCGGTAGAACGTGCCTGCCATGGGACTTTTAACAGTTGGAAGCGATGATTTCGCTGGAGCAGGCGGGGATGGTGGAGGCAAAGAGGCTGGAGTAGAAGAAGGTGCAGGTGACGCAGCAGGTGCAGAAGGAGGAGCTGTTGCTTGCACATAAGATGGTTGGTTTGGTTGCTGCATCATAACATAAGGCGCAGGGGATTGTGGTTGAGGTAAGGCTTCCTTTTTCCGAATGACAAGCTCACAGTCAAGCTGTTTCAACTGCAACTCAACAATGTCTCTAGAATCCACAAGCCTGCATATCATGGAGGTAGAGCATTCAGTCATATGGTTATAATAATGATCATGGTTTACACGTTAGGTAAGTATACTTACTTGACAAGAGTTGTCACTTGGGTCAGGAACTCAGAGATAGACTCCTCAGTAGCTGAAGAAGAAGAAGAAGACGAGTCCTTTTCTTCAGCTGAAGGCCCATCAAGTTTTGCAGGAGCTGAAGCATTAGATGATGCACTGCCACCAACCTTTAAAAGCAAGAAGAGAGTCCAGAAGGGAATAAACACTTATCTCAAAGAGATCAGTAACTAAAGGAGCTTACCTGGTTAGATAGGGCTTTCACCACAGGGTAGCTAATCCGACTAGGCTGCAATTATCAAATGCCACAAAAGTTACATCAAATCGTATCAAATGCTTAGACTTGAGACCAAACAGGATTAAGACATTGCAGATGAAACAGCTATGATGGGTACTAAACTAGCCAATCAGAGACATACCCCACAAACAAGCTTAGCATAAAGGGGAAGCCTTTATGGGAGAGATTGGGAAGGAAGGGCGTACCTTGGCGAGAAAGCGAAGCTTAGGCTTGGCGGAGAGACGGAACGAGACTCTGCGAGGGAGACGAGAGCGGGTGGTTGGGAAAGGTAAGTGCGACGAGGATTGGGTGACGGAAGCAGCCGGAGAGGTGAGGGAGAACGAAGAAGACGCCATTATTCTCTTAGATCGGGTTTTAGGGTCTCTCGATGAAACCAAAGGGCTCAACAGTTCACTCCAGCTATAGAGAGAGATTAGGAAGAGATGTGTCTGAGACTCGGATCTCGTTTCTTACGATTATAACCCGCTTCCAGATCTCGCCACGTGTCACCTGTGATCTGTAGCTTTGCCTATTTTCTTTTTGTCGGATTATTTTTTGTTCATCTTTTTAAATTCGAATTTATATTTAGTTTTAATTACTTAGAAATTTATTTCTTGTGTCAAAAAATAATAATTAGATTTATAAATCCAAAAATTATGAATATATGAATAAATCCAAGTAAAATAGCCTATTATGCATATGCCATTAGATTAAAATTATAATACTAGGTCAGGTTGGATTTGGTGAACAACTAAAATGAAGTTATGACTTGTTAACAATTTTGTTGGAACATCCATTGAAAAACAAGCACATACATCATACATGTAAGTCAAACTTTGAACAAGATGCATCTTTTCAAGTCATCAAGCTTGTACAATGGAAATACATTTGTTTATGAAAATAGCCAAATCACTTGTTTATGTAACTTTTGTTTTATAAAGCATATAGCTCATCATATTTCATAACTTTCCAGCGTTTATACATACACTGTTACATTACAACCAAATCCGGGTAAGGAACAGCAGAGAGAGTTTACATACATAGAACCAAACCAGTTACATGTTGATGGAGAATGGTACTAGTACTCTACAACAGGAGTGATCTATAGAGACAGAGAGGCTCAGCCTGACCTTGCTGCATCAATGGCTGCAAGTAATTCTTCATATTTTGCCCCGACCACTTCCTTTATCACCTTGTTGTCCTTCAAGATCTTAAAGGTTGGAACCACTCTAATCCCTAGCTCCTTTGCCACTGGCTGCAATCAAGAGTTTTTTTTGTTGTTGTTGTTTTGTTTCCAAGACTTTTGTGTTAAGACAAGAAACAAGTGAAATAAGAATAAAGAAAAAGAAAGAGACCTTGTTGTCTTCGTTGCAGTCAAGCTTAAGAAACACCATGTCCTGGTACTTCTGTGATAGCTCTTTGTATTTAGGAGCAATCACTTTGCACGGACCACACCTACAGAGAAGCCCAATGTGGATAAAAACGCAAACTTTGATATTTCTTAACGCTAAAACAAAGCATTTACTAGGAACCTTATCTCAAACATTCATACTGATGTGAAATGAAACAACATTTAAGCTTGTTTCTTAAATACACATACTCTAACTCTCAAAAAAGGTTCATACTTTCATATCATATTGTATCCAGAAAACCCAACAAACAAACAAAATTTAACTGTGCAGAGAAACAGTCTAATAATGTTAAACTCAATGTGAGAAGTAAAGATAAAGACAGTATTTTTCTTGGTGGGCATCAGAAGCAGTGGAGATTGCAATCAAGACAATGTGAAATTCGAACAAAGCAACAAGAAGATGTGATCAAACATACCACTGAGTGTACATGTCGAGGACAACAATCTTATCACCAGCTGCTTTAACGATTGGCCAAAACGTGTCCTTGTCAACCTCCGTCACCTCGCCGACACTAACATTCACTGTTTCTAAGCTACACCTCACCGCACAGGAACCGATCCTCTTCCCGGAATCTAAAACACCACCGCCTGAACAGAATCCTGTTTTCGTCGCGGCGCCTGAGTTCGGGATCCGGCAGCGCTGCTTCACGGGACGGAATCCGCCGACGAAGGCGGTGGTGGCAGAAGTGGGAGAGTAAAGTAAAGCCATCGGTGACGGAGCGATTCGGAGAGAGAGAGTCATTGTAGAAGAAGCTCGAATCCAAGAGCTTGCAATGATTTGGTTTAGAATGTGATCTTCAAAGGAACCTGAGACTTTTGCTTATTGTGTGTATCACTATCAGTTTCTCTTTATTATGTTACAAAGTCAATAATACCCTCAAATTAAAGAAGAAGGAAAGTGACACTTGGGTGTATTTCCGTACTTTCATTATTGGAGTTCGATGGACGCGAGGTGCATAATCGTCGGGAAAAAAAGAAAAAAATCTCATTATATGGGAAATTATGAAATACTATAGAAGTTTGATTTGCTTTATCGAAATAACAATGTGTTAAAATTTTAGATCAAAACCATATACAAAATGGCATAATCTCCTATTGCTAATTCTGAAAGTGTTTTGAATCTCTGTATATCAATAAAAAAAACTAAAATTACTTTTTCTAAGATAATTACGTATTTCTACAAGCAAAAAAAATCAGATTTTGAAATTGTTATAAATATGGGTCTAAAATATTATTAGATAAATTCTCTTAGATAGTCCATTTTAGTTTGTTGTTCTTAAGAAAAAAATGACCAAAATAGTTTTTTTTATAAACTAATTTTTTATTTATATGCATTTATACTCATAGGGTTAAAAATTAAAAATTTCAAAAAAAAAAAGAATGTTATTTTGATCATTTTATTTTTTAAAGCTATTTTGTGATAAAATCTTTAAAAAAAAAACTATTTAAGAGAATTGTCCGCTGCTTAAAGTTAACATAAAAGTATGGCTTCAAATCTTGAGATAGTCATTGTCTATAGGCTTAAACACATGAGGAGCCTCTTGTTCGATAAACTCCAACTGTCCTTTCGCAAGATGTAAGTAAACTATCCAATCTCCACCGCTGTTATCCACCAACGGACTTGGCATTGTCATCACGTATCCAGTCCTGCTTCCTCGTGGGAGATGGTACGATCCAAAAACCGGTGAACCCCACCCGAAATCAATCCGGTTCACCGGAAAACTCTTCCCCGAGGAAACCACGAAACCGGGTCCTTCCCCGGTTCCTGTACCGTAGATTCTTGATATAACCGGAACCGGACGGCGAGTCTCAATCCAATCAATCAAATTCAAGAAATGTTCTTTGGTCACTGAACTCTCTAACACCTTGTGAACTTCATCGGCCACACAAGACAATGACTTGTGTGTCAAGTCATGGATACTTTGCTCACCGAATGGGACAGAGAGGACGTTCCCGAAGTAAGTGTTGGTTTCTTGCTCCATAAGTTTCTTCCTTCCGTCAACAACTACGCCAAGTTTAGAGTTCAAGAGCTTTGAATCTGTTGTTGCAGTGTGTTTAGCCACGAGTTTCCACAAGAAAGCGCTGAAAGACTCGAGTTTCGTCCTCTTACCATTGCTAGCCAGAGTTTGGAGCTCTTGTATGACATCTGCTTTGATGTAATAGATACGGCTTGTGAGGATATTGTCTGGGTTGGTGGTTTCTTGTGTAGGAAGCAACGATGTTATAGGCATGTACATTTGGTTTAGTGATGAGTCGATGATCAAGGGTCGACGTGGGTTTAGGAGAGATCTGTTGAGTGAAGGTACATAAGAGGTTGAAACATCGGAGCGAGAGATCTCGGCCCATGAAAGGAGGAACATATTCATTGAATATGCATCAGCTATACGGTGATCAAACGTACATCCAACAACTAGGCTCCCACATTTCAGTTCAGTAACCTATTCAGACATATTATAAAAATAATAAGTTCTGTATTTGGATCTGTATTTGGAGCTGAATTAAAAGTGAATATTAAGAGTTTCTTTTTTTTGTTAAATCATACTCCTTCCGTTTCATATTACTTGTCGTTCTAGGTTTATTCACACATATTAAGAAAACATGATTTTGTATATTTCCAAAATAAAAACACAATTACCTATACATCTAATCATATTTCAACCAATAAAAAAATAAAATGGAGAATCTTATTAATGAATTTTGCATTGAAACTCTAAACGACACTTATTTTGAGACGAAAAATTTTCCCTACAACGACAAGTAATATAAAACGGAGGGAGTAATAATCTTTAAAGTTTTTTCATATGTACTTATTTTGGAGGCAGGTTTCTTTTTTTTTGGAACAACATTTGGAGGCAGGTTATATAATTATATTACCTATGTTTTGTATTAAATATTGTTTAAACTTTTAAAATTTAATATCTTAAAAATGTTGTTTTATATTGTTAAAGAATATAGGGCAATTCTCTTAAATAGCATTGTTTTAAGTTTTTGTCACAAAAATAACTCTCAAGAAAAAATGACCAATATAGCATTTTTTATTTTGAAAAATTTAATTTTTTATTTTTATTTTTAAAAATTTGAAATTCTAACCCCTAAAATCTCACCATTTAACTATAAACCCTAAATCTATATTAGATAATGCTAGTGATATAAGTGTATATTTACCTCTTTAATGAAACATTTTGGTCATTTTTTTTTGTTATATGCTATTTTGTGACAAAAACTTTTTAAAGTCTATTTTAGGATATTTCTCAAGAAAATATATTACATAAATTTTCCAGTTTTTTTAGCAATATGTCTAAAACTTTAAACAATATTCACTATGAAACAGAGATAATATATTGGAGTCGGCCTTCATGATTGTTACCTGAATAGCAAAGACTCCATGATTTTTCATGGGAACAAACTTGGCAATACTTTGATACGGATCATGCAGGTTAAGCTCTCGGAGCTCCACGTCAGCAGCGGCTTCTACCACTTCAACGCCGCCGTCGCTGCAGAGAATCTCTGGCTCTCCGGTGATGGAATTTGCCACGACCTCACCAGCAAGGACGTTGTAAGAGACGAGAGCCCTGGCCAACGACATCTTAAGGGCATCATTTGTAGTGTTATGAAGTGGTTTCTTGTAGAAGAAGCAAACGTTGATGTCAACAGGAGGGAGAAGAAGGTCGAGATTGGAGAGACTGATGATCTTGTTTTCCGGCAAGGGAAGAAGAGGAGCAGAGTTCGGTACAACGATCTCCTTCCTCGTGGTAGTCACGTTGAAACTGCATGCTTCTAATCTAGTCATCAAGCGGCTGTGAGATCTAACTTTGTGTAAAAACTTCAAACCGTGGAGAGAAGAAGAGGAAGGAGGAGAAGGAAAGTGAATAATCATCGTTACTGGAATTTTGTGTTGATCTATTTCTTCTTTGGGAAAGTTTCGAAATAAGAGCTTGTTATTTACTTTGGTATGTGGGAGCTAGAAAGTTATATCTACCTACGTGTCAGTGTATTATTGGTTTGAAGTTTCCAAATTCCACCCATGTGCTTTGATTTGTATGTTATATAGACGTAATATAGTGACAAAGTCAGTTATTGACCCCCCCAAAAAGGTATGAAAGTCAGCTCTTTGCAAAGAAAAGTCTAATTTGGAGATAGGTACAGAGTCAGGAATTTGACTTGGTGGTGTTTGGGCGTTCTGAACATAGTTATCTTTCAAAGTTGTTTGTTGGATGCTGGTTGAAGCATTCTCACTGAAGATGACCAAATAAGGCTGTTCGTAAGGCAGTCATGACTGCATCTATGTCAAATGTCTGATCGCTGGTAGTTCTATCAGATTCCCAAGTTCTAATCTCCATGATAAGAGTTCGTCCGGAACTTTTGGCATCTTGTTTGACATCTATCATTTTAGTCTATCTTTTAATGTAATCTCTTTTTTCTATGTTCCTCGTACTTGTAATGGTAGAGGTGACTGGGCTGCTAAGGCAGCTCTTGCTTGTTTGAACCTCTCCTCCAGCAATGGAGTGTAAGAACCGTATTAAGAAATACAAGTAGTTTGATCAAAAAAAAAAAGAACTATAACCAAGGTGTATTGTCCTTTAAGCCTTGATAACTGGTAAGAGTTGAGAAGTTGCGGACTTAGTGGCATATCTATACAAACATCAGCTTTGCTAACATTTTCTAAGTGCCATCTCCAGAATTATTATCAATTGTGAGACATCAACATTTTTTTATAGGCATGCTTAATGATTAGTTCTGTATGTGTGTGAACTTGGGAAACTATGCTCTACAGTGACTACACTCAAGATATGAAGTAAATTGTTTGCACTCAAGCAATATTTAAATCTTTTAACTTCTTGAATTACAGTTCACAAAAGTAAGAAACACAACATGTTGAAACAGACAAACATAAAAGGAAAGATACGGAACAAGAAATAGAAAAAGGAGGAGAAAATAAAATTGAAGACCACAAGATTGTTAAGTAACATGAACAAAGTTTTGTTCTTTTTAGCAAAAAAAAAAAAAAAAAAAAAGGTTTTGTTCCAAAAAAGTAAGAGCATAACAAAAGGACGTTTTATTAATCAAGAATCAAAGAAATAAGAGCATGTAAATAATATTACATGATAGTAGTTTAACAGTAACATGAACAAACAGAACCACTAGGAACAGCTTGACAGCCGCCACCTTTGTTGTGCTTACTACAACCATGAAGGCACAGCTTCTCACATCTATCATTATCTTGTTTTGTATCACATGCTCCAAATTGTTGCTGATTAATGCAACAGAAGCCACGCCACACAATGTCTCTTGATGCAGCACCTACCAAAAACACATACACATAGTTCCTTTTAAGTGTTTCACCTTTTATAAATTTCTTGTTTATGAAAATGTTTTTAGAAAGATGGTTTTGTAAAATGGATGTATTTGAAAAAAATGGTTTGAGATTGAGTTTACGAAATACTAACCGGAGAGGAAAAGAGACAAAGCTATGAAAGCCAAAACAACGAGTTTTGAATCGACCATCTTTTTTTATCTTTTCAACTCTTTTAAAAAAATTGCACTCTGCGAATGCTATATATAGGCAGGTATTAACTTGTTTCATGTGAAAAGGAAAGATATAACAAGAATCTTCAACTTACACGAAATGATTTCTTACTCAAAAATGTATACGAGAATATCTAAGTTTCTATATTTATATAAACAAAAAAAAGGAATATATATCTGGCATTCGATGGAATGGAGTTAGTAAATTTGCAGAAAACAGAAAGAATCCAATTTTTCTAGGCAAATATTGTATCCGTAAAGTGGAAGATCGAGAAAATTTTAGCGATGTTGACCAAAAGAAATTATTTAAGCTCTCTGTATATTTATAAATCAAACTCTTATACAAAAACATTGTATGATTTACAAAGCAAAACGGTCCTTTACTTTATGGAACTTTTTCTGTAATATGTTTGACATAAAAAAAAAAAAAAACTTTTGTATTATCTTCTATATTTGTTTTCGTTTTTATTAGAATGTTCCATAACAAAATTTATTGTAGTAAAAGACAAGACTATGAGTGCACACACACACAAAAAAGACAAGACTATGTTGATTCCAGATAAAAATAGCAACAAGATCTCTTCCTAGGATTTTTCATCATCTTCGATTTATGTTTTAAGAGGATGGTTTTGTAAAATGCCTGCTTTATTTGTTTCATATGGAACACTAACCGGAAAGGAAAAGAGACAGAGCTATGAAAGCCAAAAGAACGAATTTGAGTCGACCATGTTTTTTATCTTCTCAACGACTTAGAAAAACTGCACGTTGCGGATGCTATATATATACAAGTATTCACTTGTCTCGTGTAAAAAAATGAAAGAGGTAACAAATGTCTTCAACATATACGAAAATGATTTGTTATATAAGATTTATTAAAAAGAAAATCTCAGTTTTTATACTCAGATAAAAAAAAAAAGGAAACTAGATTTGCATTGATGGCAACTAAGCGCTAATTAGTCTGTAAATATATATTTTGAATCTTTATTGTTTTTTTAAATTGCATAATTTACGTAGGAAAACAATCCTAAATTTTATGGAACTTTTTTATGTAATATCAAGTTTTTATACTCAACTTGTTTCACTTATGGTTATATGTATGAGATGTATTTCTAAATTGTTTTAAATCTTCTTGGAAGGGTTTAAATTGAATTAGTAATTTGAACGATTTTAAAAGATTTTTATATTAGAAATTAACTTGAAATTACTAAATTCTAACACTTTACTACTTGTTTTTTTTGCCAACTAGTCTTAACAATATTTCTCAACGTTTTGGTCCATTTTACTCTTTAGTTTTTGTTACTGCCGGTTTATTACAGAGCAGAGATTGATTCTGCAGAGTAACACACACTAAAAAACGAATAATTTGATTACTACGCATAAGTTTCTTGTGTCGTAGTGAAAGTTCGTCGACGAGGCTTGTTTCTTCTTTCCCTCAATCTTCTTCCCCCTACTTCTTCTTCGACCACTTCGGTCTCTGAGTTTTGGCTTCCCACAACGGTTCTTGAAGCAACGTAAGGGAACAAGAACGGTCTAAAACACCAAAGAAGAGAGATTAGAATAGGGACATAAAGATACATTGAAGTCCAGACGCAAAGAGTCCATTTCCAATTATAAGCCATTCGTTTAGTCCATGGTGGTTTTGAGTTTATGACAATCTCAGCTTCGTATAACTGAGGCAGTAACCGAGTCTGTGCACGTGGGATCAGAGTGGCTCTCACGGCTTTTGTTCTTGGCCATTTCTCTTGGTGTATTAACGCATCTATTCTCATTGTTTGTGCTTCGTTTGCAATTCCAGCAACAAGTGGAACGCTCATCACAAACGTTCGTGCAAGTCTTATGGGTTTGCTTCTGAACCGTAACATACAAGGTTGGCTCGATCTCGCGATTATCTCGCCTTTTAATGATAGAAGTTCCACCTTCAACTGTCCATGCAGCACACGAGAAATAGTTAGCATGTTTCCATAGAAAAATCTGGTTACTAGCAGGGCCGGGTCTAACATTTTTGAATGCTCTAATCAAATTTTTAACAATAATTATTTATGTAGTGATCTAATATCATATATAATATAAATTACATTAAAATTTCAGAAGTTTTTAAAAATAATTGATGAAAATAGTTTTATGAATTTAATTGTATATATATAGTATTAGTCAATGTTCACTACAGTCAATCATAATTTACTAAAACATTTGTTAATATTAAATTATTTACTTCAAAAATTATTATTATTTAATAATACACGGGTTCATAAATAATGCTAAAATTCTTATAAATATTGTCATTGTAAAATTCTTATAAATATTGTTATTGTAAAATTCTTATAAATTCTAACTCCAATAGTTAAATGGTCATAAGATGCAAGGGCTGCTCAGACGATGGTCTCACTCCATTCATTATGCTCTTTGAAATATAATAAATCTACTTGTAAATGGCAATTCTTTACCTTGACCAATAAAATTGATATTTCATCCAAAAAAAATCCTAATATGAAAAAATAAAGAAAATATGTATTCACCACTATATGTCCTAATTGATCGTTTGATAACTATACGTCCTAATCGATCGTTTGGCATATTGCTTTCTGAGCCGGTCTTGGTTACTAGTTATAATATACATGTACCTGAAATAATCCGATCCGTCTGTTGAGATCAGATTCAGGCATCCAGAGAACTAAAGAGACATGAACCTTATGTCCAAGGGGAACACCAAACGGTCTCTTCTTCTTGTCCAAACTAAAAACCGCACTTGGGTTATCTTCAGTGTAATCGAAAAACAATCTTTCTCGCACAGCCACAGGCTTTTCTACATATAAACTCACAATACCAACGCCGAGCACAACCGCCAAAATCATTGCCGCCACCATCATCGCCGACACGTGGCATGCGCCCATTACACCAAACCACGTCCTCCTAACAACCCTTGCGGCACCACCCTTGATCTTTGATGGAGCACGTTGAACCGTCTTTTCTGCTGCGGAGATCGTAGCTGCTGCGCGGCGGTATGAGCGGTAGAGGAGGAAGAGAGGTGAGGTTAAGACCACGAGTGCGTTGTAGATGAGATCGGCTTGGATGTCAACAAGAACCATGAACCAATCGGCTCGTAATGGGTCAGGGATCTTGAGGTCTATGTCTAGTTCTTCCATTGTTTGAGGGATTCAAGAATCAAGATTCTCACGGTTTCTTTTAATGACATGAAATAGACAAACGTCGCTGTTTATTAAATTATTAGTTTTTCTTTCATTTGCATGAGAAAATGAAACGTGTTGGCTCGAGTTCTTGAATAGTGCCACGTTGTTTCAATGAGATCATCGTATATACAGAATGTGCCAGAAGAGATAAGCACGAACGAACAATAAAAATCACATGAGTAAATTACTTTATCCAGAAGTGTTGGATCTGGATTTTAGTTGGATTATCAGCAACTTTGTTTTAGTGAATAACCGATGATAACTATTTCTTTTTCTAGGCAAGGTATAATGATATTATGTAATCCAATACTACTTCTGTTTTAATGTAGTTCATCATACTGGCAACTAAAAGTAGATTGGTCCATGCAGTTTGATAGTAAATAACTATATATTCCTTCCATTTAAAAAATGATTCATATTTAAAAAATTTGTTATAAAAGTAATTTTTTATATTTTATTAGATAATAATGTGTTATTAAATTTTTCTTGGATTGTAAAAAATAGTTAAAACATAAAAAAAAATATTTATAGTTAGAATCTAATTTATTTTTAATGTGTGAAAATTCGGAAACATCTATCATTTTGAATTAGATGGAGTACTAAGTAAAATATTGTGATCAAAATTAATAGTATTGTGTTTTGTTATGTAGTGCAGTTGGTTATCCAAATTTTCTTTTATAATAAAATTTGTTATCACTGTTATAGTTATTTTATTTTTGTAATAGAATGAATCTAGCGGTAGGGATTAAAAGTCTTAATGTGGACCCTACTACACTCGACAAAGACCTTTGACAAAACAAAAGGATAATTATTATCATTTTTAATTAATTTTAATACTTTTAACAAGGATAAATAATTTCGCATCGAACTCTCGTCGCCTCCAAAAATTATTTCTCCAATCAAAAAAAAATCAGAGCTAAAGGGTTTTCATCTTCTTACCCTCCCCCTCTTTTGATTCCCTCGTAGCCGCCAAATCGACGATGACGGGAAAGGCGAAGCCGAAGAAGCACACGGCGAAGGAGCTAAAGGAGAAAGCCGATGCAGCGTTGACCAATAGAGGCGGAGGAAAGGCGGGGCTGGCGGACAGGACGGGTAAGGAGAAAGGAGGTCACGCGAAGTACGAGTGTCCTCACTGCAAGATAACGGCACCGGATCTGAAGACGATGCAGATCCATCACGAATCGAAGCATCCTAAGTTGCCTTACGAGGAGCCGAAGAATCTCCACGAGGCTCTTGCTGCTCCTGAATCTTCCAAACCTAAACCTGGAATCAGAGGAAGCCTCAAGAAGTGATTTTCGTGTGGTGTTTGTATTGAAAATTATGTAATAAAAAAAAGATGTCATCTTCAAGTTGTTGATGTGAGAATATTTATATAAAATTAAATGAGATGTCTGATTATGATGATATCTCTTGTAAACCTTTGTGTTTCTAATTAATGGCTTATTGTTTTCATTATCTGGACATTGTGTTTACGAGCTGCTCTTCTAGCTCAACATCTCTGCTTCTGATCAAACAAGTAAGTTAAGCCAACTCTTTTGGTGAAATCTGAGGAAGAATGAATGTTTCTGCAACTCATGTTAAAAACTAAAGTGATGTCTGAAAAGTTTGGGTAGAAACATTTGCTTTTGCTTCTTCTTTTAAGCTCCAAGCCCTTTCGAAAGCATCTAGAGACTACATAGATGCGTTCTTGATTTATTTTTTCTTTGAAAAGGAAAAAAAAGAATCTGGTTATCACTGTGCTTTGTGCTGCTTCAGGATCCAAATGTGCTCTGCTTTATTCGAATCAAATTGAAAATGGACTTGATTACTTAGTATCTGATATTTCGAAGAGTTGAGAGAAGTCCTTATTAGGGCATCATTAGACCATGATTGACCCGGGTTTTTTAAGGTGGGGTTCTTAGCGGAAGTTAAGAAACAGTTTCTTAACTTCCGCTAAGAACCCCACCTTAAGAAACTCGGGTTAATCATGGTCTTATCTATCCCCGACCGGGGTTCTTAACTCATAATTTGACTTTTTTTTAATATTTTTCGGGTAACAGATAACTCTTATATTTCTTATTTAAAAGACAGTTCTTAATTTTTCTTAATTAAAAACTAAGAACTGTCTTTTATCCGAAGCTAAAATCTCCGGTTAAAAGACCAAGAATAATGATAACTTTAGAGTACTATTAATGGAGGTGCTTAGGAAGTGCTTAGCAAAAAAATTAATATAATAATTGGTGGATTCTATAAAAGGGTGCTTGTGTAGTTTATTTAAGCACTCATGCTTGCACTGTTTGCGGATCTCATTGACACGTAGCGATCCACAATAAATTTATTTATTAGTTTTTATTTTTTATTCAGAAAAATAATAATTAATTGGATGCTATGGTTAATGGTGCTCTTAGTGCTTGTTCTTGTTGGTGATCAGGATATTAACTCACTAAAGAGCTAGTACTAGCTGAATTCACAGTTTAAACTATATAATGGGCCTCGTATACTGGGCTTTTATACCCTTATATAACTGTTATAATGGGCTTTTAGCTATATTATATCTCTCAATGTCTCGCAAAAGGCCAATTTTAGACGAAGAAGAGGCAGAGCCGATTGACGCGACACCTTACTTCCTGCTTCTCCAATTCCTTCGCTTAAAGTTTCCTTGACAGATTCAAGGTGAAAGGTTTGCTCATTCTCAACCTAATGTTTTTTTTTTTTTGTCTCTTTAGAGATTGGAGAAGTCATTTGAAGCTAATCGTGATCAGAATGTGAATGAAAGATAGAAAGATTCAGGATTGGAGAAGTCACTGGAGATTCTTCCACACGGAAAAAAAAAAAAAAATCTAATTTTGGGATTTTATCAGAGAGATTGAGAGAGATGAGTGATGAATCGGGGAAGGTGAGTGAAGAAGAATATGTTTTGATGGATCTTGACGATGTTGCCAGGCACATTGACATCCCTTCAGACGCTCCTTATACTCTCTCAGTTACAGTTCCATTTCTCTTCTTTACTTCTTCTTTTGTGTAGGGATTTTATATTATTATACATCTAATAAGTTTTTTTTGCCTTGCGTTTTTTTTTTATGCCTCAGGGTTTGGACACTTTGAATCCCATATTGACCATTGATGGGAAAATCAAGCTGGTTAGTCTTTAACTTCCCAACTATTAAAACATTCTTCTTCTTCTTCTTAGTTCGCTTTTAGATTTTGATCTCTACTTCTTGTTTTGGTTAAAAAAAAGGTTGGAGAATACTTGGAGACAATTGGTACATGTCTTGCTTTCTCTGATAAGGGTAATAATGTTCACTCACCTTTTTCTCACAACTTTAAAAAACATCAAATTTGTCTGTGGCCCCTTAAAAGAAACTTGTACATTGGTTTTCAGAAGTTCTAGCAGCTGAAAACCAGACACCACACAAGACCGTTGAACCTGTTGCCAAGCTCCACAAGATTCTTAAGTTTAGGCTAGCATTATTAGATAACGAGGATGGAGAAACAAGAGCTACCACCTTGTAAAAACATCATCTTTCTAGTTTACATAACGTTATGCTACGTGAAAAACAGAGTGTCTGAGAGTTTTCTATTGAACTTTCGAATGTAACTAACAAAGCAAACGCGACATGTGTTGTTAGTTTCTTAAGAATCAATCTGTAAATTTCTCTGGCTGTTGAAAAAAAGAACCAAATCAATCTGTAAGGTTTTAACAACTACCCTAAACTCAAAAGAATCATCATCATGTTAAATGAAAAGAATCAATATCTAGAAAGAGAAGAAAAACAATATTCATCCGATTTCAAGCCTCTTTTCACCCTTTGGTGGCTTGTGGTTTTTGTTGTTCTTGGACAACATTGTCTTCTTGACACAGAAGTTTTCTCCTCTTGAGACCATAGCCATTGTACTGATAGATTATGCTGTATAGACACTGTCTTAATCCGACCACATCGAACTCTTCTATGAACCTCAAATCTCTTTGTCTCCATTTTGAACCCGCACAATTCTGGTATTCCTCGAGAACAGATGACAAGCACCAGTTCTGAACTTTCCTCAAGCATCCCACAAGACAGCCTGTCCTATGCTGCAATTAGCCAACAAACACACAGAAACACCATTTTGACCTCAGCCTCAACTCAAAGCTTATGAAACTTGGAGAAGGGGTTTAGTTGTTGTTACCTTTCCTTGCTTACAGTGGATGAGAATAGGATGATTTCTAACATCTGTAAGCAATCAAAGAGAAGGAAGGAATGAGAGAGAGCAAAAAAAGGAGAAGATAATACAAGACATGAAAGAAAGAAAGGGTCTCCTCTTTCTGATTCCTTACCAACAAGTACTCTAAGAGCACTCAAGACTGTATCCTTTGGCATAGGAGTTGAAGGATCCTATGGGAGGCGGTAAAACAATCCAAACTCAGAAACCAAAGGCATAGCAACCAACGATTCAAAGAATCTATGTACATAAGCCAGCACAAGACTCAAAAAAAAAAAATTGTTTAAGTGCTCCTGCTTATGCATATGAAGAAGATATAACAACGATTCAAGTAAGCTATATATAATAAGCCAACAACAGAGTACAGACAAGAAAAGGGTCTTGAGGTTTACGTCGAGTCAGCAAATAGAGAGCAGATAGAAAGTAGAGAAGATCATACCGTTTTGCCATGGATACCGAAATGGAAAAGCTTGATGTTGTTGGACTCAAGAGACTTGAGATTCTCCTCAGGGTATGGTTCAGGACACAAGTAACTGTTTTCCAAAAAAAAAAACACAACAAAGAAAACATGTTTTGTAATCAAATAAATATTTAAGGAATCAAAGATTCTTTATTTATTTTTAAATGCTCAGGAGATTCAGAATCAAGAGAGAATCTTTACATGATGGATTTGAGATTGAGAGTTGATAAGAAACCAAAGTTCTCGAGCTGGGGGAATCCAGATCGGTAAATCCCGTCTTCCACCATCCAGAAATTCTTCGGCGGAATCAAAACCTCGCCGCCCTCGTCGTTATCATGATCCTCCATCAACAAACTCATCAATCTCAATTACAGGTCTCCGAATCGTCAACCAAAACAAGTATCTTAATTGGGAGACAGCGACAAAACGAGAAAGCAAGCAAAAGAAAGAAAAACCGCCGCCATTAGTTCTTTTCGTTGGATGATCCTCTCAGGTTTTGGATTTAAAATTAGGGAAAGGAATGTTTGTTTTCTCTGTTATCTCCAAGATTTTCACACGTGTCACATCCTACGCTGTTCTGTAGTCACTAATTGTCAAATTCCTACGTATCTATTTGACTGAGAAAGTCAATTTTTAGTTTTTTTTTTCTGTTAACTTCCTTTTCGCAGATTTGATTAAGGCCCCACAAGTCATTGTTAGTTTAGGAATCAACGGTCTATATAAGAGGAATTTGGTATTTAATCTTTATAAAAATTACTTTAAAATCATCCCTAATGCCATAACTTTTAATAACAAAGTTGTAACAAAATAATGAATGAGAGAATGCCTCTATATAATCTTTGTGATTTTATCTTATAATTCATGATTATTGCATTCTGCTTGAAATAATAAAATATTCATATTTGTTTATAAATTAATGAAGATCGTATATGTTGGTGGTTCGAAGAATGACATCATGAATTATAAGAAAATATATAACAACCACTATGTATACTCCAATAATATGTAACCACTATCATATATCAGATATTCCCCATATTCATCATATGTATCAAAAATATGTCTAGCTAGATTCGTGTACAAAACATACAAATTTAAATAGGGAGTGATAAAATTATAAAATGTGATGAAGAAGAGGGTTAACGACGTCTTGTTTTGTAGCGGCGGCGGCGGCGGCTGCAAGCAACTCAGGCGGTATGAGATCTTCCCATCCTTTACCTGGACCTCCCATCGCGGTTGAACCGTTTTCCCAACCGATGTGCGATACGTGTTTTACGTTTGTTGGAACGCCTATCTCCATTCCTCCATCTTCACTCTCTTCTTCTTCTTTGTAAGCTACACATTATTATTATTATCCTAAGTTAGTTAGTATTGTATTATTAGAGAGATAGGGGACATATATATTATATGAATTTTTGCAAACGAAAACCTATGGAAAACTGTTAATCTAGATCTCTTTGAGCATCAATCTCGAAATATTTAGATAAAAATTGAGTCAATTTTGGGCTGGATCGATAATGAGCCGGATTGGATTGTTTGAATCGAGTTCTGGTATCATGTTAATCTAAATAAGTTTTCAACCTAAGATCAATTGGTGATAAGTGGATTGAATCATCTATTTAGTATTCCTTCTAATTTTTGATGTGGGATATTTGTCTCTATTAAAAAATTATGTGTCATATTATTATATTTGAACCCATTTAAAAAAAAATAAAAATCAGGACACATACCCTAAACTGTATATGACGCAAAAGCGTATAGAAGTGGTGGGTCTAGGAAGTGTTAGTTTTGACACAGCGTATCCTTCTAAATTTCTAATGCTATTTTATTGCGTAAAAAATATCGATAAAATGGAAATATATATTTGATTAGATTACCGAAGAGTTGAGAAATGGTCTTGAAGCTCTTGAAAAGCCGGTTCATACCGGTAGATATCTCTGGTTTAGAAACCGCAAGGAACTTGAATACATTCTCCTTGTCTTGGTCCCGAATCCCTAAAGAGATCGATCACACAGAAGATACATGAAATTAATTCAGATTAATATCTACAAACACATTATATCCGTTTATATAATATATATAGAGAGATCAGAGAAACCTTGAGGGGAGTGATGATGATGATGATGCGGCTTAGAGAGAGGAGATAAAACAGCAACACTCGAGTCGGAGATACATCCGACGGAGAAAGGAAGCACCACAAGTCTCTCCATTCTATCTCTCATTAATTTTCTGCCAACCCTTTCCTTTTACTATACTTATATTTATATACATACAAGTATATGTGTGTAACGTTTATGTACTATGAAAATGACAACCCACCAAATGTAGTGTAATTAATTCGTTTTTGTTTTGTTTGTAAGTTTTGTTAGAATATAATTTGGTGGTGGTCGTGTTATGTGTTCTCTTCAGACTTTGTTGTGAAGTTACAATGATGTTTACGTGTGCATATGAAATTGCGGTTCGCTAGAGATTTAGAAAGTGATAGTTTAGTTATGTTAGGTTGGAACCAAAAAAAATAATGAATCAATCAGAATTTATGGATATTTTATCCATTACCGTAGATGTCTAATACTAGTGTCTTTTTCTTTTAGTTTTTGTTGCTCGACAGTTTGGTTAAGAGTAGTAACAATGTTTTTGATGGAATCAAGTGTTAGAAAAAGAAAAGCAATACGTTTGTAGTCATAGATTACAGATTTTGAAGTCTGGTTAGAACTTAATGGGCCTTAGCGAGAAAGCCTTACGAGTCCAGATAAAAATAAAGAGAATGGGCCACTTGCATCTGCAGCGCGTTGAGGACACTCAACTTAATAGTATCCATCTAGTCCGGTTATCACGGCTTTAATGCCATGTCGGTACTACTACACATGGCCGACTTCTTCTGACAAAAACTAGAACACGTGTTCCCATCTTTTGTCCGCTATTATCTGTTAAAATCCCACGTTTATTTAATTTATTTTTTTTGACTTTACCCCCAAATCCTAAATCAGATCGAAACAAGTGATTAGTTTCTAAATCAGTCGGAGGATATGTCGGAAGATCACGACGAGAAGCAAAATAAATCCTACGCAGACGTTGCCGGTGGCGATGATGTCGGAGAAACCGTCGATGGAGAGACGATGAATGGTCGCCGCAAAACGGACTACGTGGAGGTTGAGGATGATTCGGAGAGTCTTTACTCGTTGGTTTGCATCACGATCGGTTCGATTCTGTTTCCAGATTCCAAAACCGGGTATGCCTCCTCTTCTTCTTTGCTTCAACGGATAAGAAACTCATTCGCCGAAAATGGGCCAAAACTTCGAGAAGCTTTTCGGAAAACTTCACGCGACGTCTCCAGTGGACTCGTCGAGGCAGCCACCTTCGAGCGCTGCTTGTCATCACTGTAAGTGGGCTTTTAAATTTGATTTGCCTCCCCCCCCCCTTATGTGCCATTGATAGTTTTGGTTAGGCCTATGCATTTCGGGTATCGGTTCGGATATGGGTAGTTTGTGTAAGAAGCTAGAGAATCTATTTACTACTTGACTATTTTCGGTTGGGGTTCAGGTAGTTTCCGGTTTTGTTTGGGTAGTTTTCAATTCGGTTTGGATAGTAAATTTAAGAACCAGAAAATACCCGAAAAAAAATCCGGTTCTTATTCGGTTCTGGTTCGATTTTTCGGATAGTTTGGGTAATTAAGGTTAGATATTGAGTATTTTGGATAAAATATCAAATTTTTAGGATGATTCAAATTAGATATTTTGGATAAAAGTATCCAGATACTTTCGGATAGTCTGGATATATTATAATAATTTACTTTTTCAAATATTTTAGATACTTTTAATAGATTTTTAAATTATAAATATATATTTAGTTATATTATATGTATATATACTTAGTATTTTATATATTCGGGTACCTATTCGGTCGGTTATTTCAGATATATAAATATAAGAAACATGTATTAGAGAGTTTCGGTACGGTTTAGGTTTCGGATATTTATGTTCAGTTCTGGTTATTTTGCCTACCCCTAGTTTTGGTTGTGTAACTGAATGTTACCATTGATGAAAAGCTTGGAACTTTATTGGACCCACTGATTAAATCAATAATTTTGTTTGTTGCAGATAGGAACAATAGTTCTTGTTACAACAATGGCTTTGGTTGTCTTCACGCTCTTCTTTATAGCTGCGACGTTCAATGCAATCATAATCTCTCTTTTGGTTTCACTTGCTGCTGCTGGTGGCTTCTTGGCTCTCTTTTTTCTCTCCTTGGCTGGTATTTACATCGGAGCCTTATCTGTTGCTGCTTTCGTCATCTCTACCGCTACAGTTTCAGCCGTTGTCTCCGTTCTATTTGCTTCAGGTTTATATACTCTGTTTTGGATTCTTGAAATGAACTCTCAACTTGTTTCCTTTTCTTTAAGTTTTTGTATGTACTGATGAAGTGTAATGAATATGGTATGGATCAGGTTGGATTGGGTTTTTCTACGCTGTGTGGTTGGGAGCAAGAGGAAGCCTGCACTTGGCAAAGCAATCGCTTTCCGTGATGGGAGGTAACACTTTCAGTCGTCATCAACATAAAGATCGAGAGGTTAGCATCGAATCATCATCCAGCTGAGAATCGTTTTTTTCTCTACACCCGAGTTTTGGTCAAGCGTGTTGTTGTTAGTGGAAGTTCTTATAAATCTTTGTGTACTGATGTGGAGAAAGAATCCTTTTAATAAATGTCTATGTTTGGATTCTTATTTTGGAACTGTGTATGCATACATTTGTGTGTTTTAGACCATGTTCAACGTCTTGTTTAATCACAAAGTATAAATTCAATAGATCAATAACAAACTCTCTTATTAGCTTTAGTAAACTCACTCAAGTTTTAAAGCTCTCACAATAAGATCTCTCACAAAATCATAAGTTATGCAACAAGTATGCATCTCCTTATATAGATCTTATAATATCCTAAACTCACTAGACAAAGTATATTTCTATTTTCCTAATCATATCTCAATAAGGATTTAGTATTACTTGGTTTCCAAGTTATCTTCAAGCTTACTCTCAACATTGTCCCCCTTAAGCTTGAAGTTAACTTCTTGTACCCCGATGAGTTCTCTCATTTCTTTAAACTTGAGCCTTCCAAGTGCTTTGGTAAGTATGTCCGCCTTTTGCTCGTTGCCGGGAATGTGTTGGACTTCAATAAGTTCGTTTTCAACACACTCTCTGATGAAGTGATATCTTTTATGTATATGCTTACTACGTCCATGGAATACCGGGTTCTTGGTAAGGGCGATGGCTGACTTATTATCGATGTGGATCGTAGTCCGTTTGCAGTCTCTCTCGGTGATCTCTTCTAGTAGCTCCTGTAACCAAATGCCCTGTTTTGCTGCCTCAGTAGCAGCCATAAACTCTGCCTCACATGAAGAAAGAGCAACAGTTTCTTGCTTTTGAGAGCACCATGATATGGGGCAGTTGTTAAGGTAGAAGATATGGCCAGTCGTACTCCGTCCATCGTCTTCGTCTATGTTATGTCCGCTGTCACTATACCCTACTAGCTCACGAGTGTTGGATCGCATATATATCAGACCATGGTTCAGTGTTCCTTTTAGATATCGTATAACTTGTTTTAGTGCTGCCGCATGGGATGACTTTGGCTCATGCATATATCGGCTTAAGACTCCAACTGCATATGCCAAGTCCGGTCGAGTATGAATGAGGTAACGTAGACATCCAATGCTCCTTCTAAAATCCTTCTCGTCCACAGTTCTTTCGTTTGGAGCAATCGAAAGCTGTAAACCCGCCTCCATCGGAGTATGAACTAAGTTACAGTCATTCATCCATGCTTCCTCTAGGATTTTCTTTGCGTATCTTGCTTGTTTTAACATTATACCACCTTCGTATTGACATACTTCGATCCCTAGATAATATGTCAACAGACCTAGATCACTCATTTTGAATCTTGCGGACATCCCTTTCTTCAGATCGTTTATCATATCCACACTTGATCCGGTAATAAGCAAGTCATCTACATAGACTGCCACCAAGAGAACATGTTCCTTCTCGCGCTTTCGAAACAGAGAAGCTTCTTTCGTGCACTTGAGAAACTTTAACTCGCCTAGTACTTTATTCAGCTTCTCGTTCCATGCTCTAGGAGCCTGCTTCAAACCGTATAAGGCCTTCTTTAGCTTATATACTTTATCTTCGCTTCCTGGTACTATGAACCCTTCTGGTTGCGAGACGTATACTGTTTCTTTTAAGTCTCCATGGAGGAAAGCTGTTTTGACGTCAAGGTGATGTATTTGCCAGCCATGTGATGCAGCTGAAGCGATGATGAATCTGATGGTTTCAATACGAGCTACGGGTGCAAATACTTCTTCGAAGTCAATACCATGTTTTTGAATATACCCTTTAGCCACCAGCCTTGACTTATGCTTATTTATGCTTCCATCTGAGTTTCGTTTGATTTTGAAAACCCATTTTAATCCTATGGCTTTGGCGCCTGTAGGTAGATCTTCTAGATCCCAAGTGTTGTTCTCGATGATCGAACTTATTTCTTCTTTGCATGCATCTCGCCATACTTCTTGTTCCATAGCTTCATCAAACGTATAAGGCTCTTCATTTGAGAGTAATAGTACTCGCTCTCCTTCTGTTTCCGCAAAGCACAGGTAATCACTTAGATAACCTGGTTTCTTGGTTACTCTTGTTGACCTTCTTGTCTCTGGTTGTTGGTTTAGTTCTTCTCCTTCATCATTCTCTGTTTCATTATTTGATGAGTCGGGCATGTCATCTTCTTCTCTAATGTCTTCGTCCATATGTTCCTCTGTTTCGTTAAGACACTCATCGTTTCTTATTCCTTGATTTCCGAAATCTCCTATAATGATTGTAAACATTCCAGGTGAGCTTTCGGTATTTGTATCTGATGCGTTCCACTTCCATGTCTTTCCTTCATCAAAGACAACGTCCCGAGATACGACAATTCTCCGATGAGTTGGATCGTATAATCTATAGGCTTTGGAACCAGGTTCCGTGCCTAAGTGTACCAAGCATCTCGATCGATCATCGAGCTTCTTTAAGTGTACTGGTTCAGCTTTAGTGTAACCTATACACCCAAAGACTCTCAAGTGCTCTACGTTAGGTTTCTTCCCTTTGTAGACCTCGTACGGGGTTCTGTCGATTAGAACTCTTGTTGCTGTTCTGTTTATAAGATATGTAGCGTGTCGCACTGCTTCTCCCCACATGTAGTTTGGTATTTGCATATGTTTTAGCAAGCTTCTAGTCATCTCCATAAGTGTTCTGTTCCTCCTTTCTACAACTCCGTTCTGTTGTGGAGTGTAAGGAGCAGTTAAGTGTCTTATTATCCCATTCTTTTCACAGAATATATTGAATTCCGAGGAGGTAAACTCGCCACCACGATCTGTTCGAAAGGTTTTGATAGATGTCCCTGTTTCTTGCTCAACACAAGTTTTAAATCTTTTGAATCTCTCAAACGCATCTCCTTTCTCTTTTAAGAGAATGGACCACATGTATCTCGAATGGTCGTCGATGAGAACAAAAATATATCGGTTTCTTGCTGCTGTAGATGGTGTGATCGGTCCGCACAAGTCACCGTGTATAAGTTCAAGAACATGTGAAGCACGATACATTGTTGCTGAAGGAAACGATCTCCTAGTTTGTTTACCGAGTAGACAACTCATACATGTTTCTTTTTCTATTGTTAGCTTCGGGATTCCAATGGCCAGTTCCTTTCGTATCATGACTTTCTGGGATTCTGCTCCTATATGCCCGAGGCGAGCGTGCCAAGTTGTGGAGTTGTCTTGAATAGCTAGTTGGAGATACTCAGTTTCAAGAATGTCCATCTTGACTTTGTACAAGCGATTTTTCGATCTTGAAGCTTTTGTAATTAAATGCCCATCTTTATCATGTAAGGTTAAGTAATTTTCTTTCATACGAACCTCACAACCCGACTCAGTAGCTTGTCCCAGACTTATTATATTAGATTTCAGATCCGGAATGTAATACACATCAGCCAGTAGTCTTTTGTCGCCTTGCTTGCTAAAGAAGAATATTGAACCCTTTCCCTTGATGTCAATGCGGGAGTCATCGCCAAATCTCACTTTCCCTGTGATAGTTTCATCTAGTGCTTTGAAGTAGTTACGGTTTCCAGTCATGTGATTGCTCGCGCCGTTGTCTAAGTACCAGATGTTGTCTGAACTAGAGTATGTCTCGAAATCCTTAGGCTGTATATTCTTCTCGTTTAGGTATACAACCTCGTGCATCATCAAACCATCACCTTCACGGGTATCTTCATTCTTTGATTTTGTTTCATATGCTTCTTGTAGTTTTAACAGTCGGTCGGGACAACTAGATGCAAAGTGTCCGAGTTTGTCACAGCGGAAACAAGTCATCTTTGTCATGTCAAAGTCTCTGTTTTGTCGTCCGCGTCCTCTACCTCTGTTATAGTAACGCCCTCCGCGTCCTCTGTTTCTGTAATCTCCTTGGTAGTCTCGGTAGTCTCGGTTGTCTCTGTTGTCACGATTGTATTGTGAGCCTTCAGCATAATCCCACCGATCTTTGTTACGCGAGTTCTCCATATACATGAGCTTGTCCTGGGTATCATCTTCATCTTCACATACACGTTCTTCGTAGGCTTTTAAACGACCGATAATGTCTTCAAAGCTCGTGGTCTTGAGATCCAAGACTTGTTCAAGCGATGCTACAATATGTATGTATTTCCTTCTTGGTAAAGATGAGAGAAATTTCTTGACCATCTTTGGTTCTTCAATATTCTCTCCTAGTGCAGCAGATTTGGATGCAATTTCTGAAATTTTTCCTACAAAACTATCAATTGTATCTCCATCCTTCATTCTCAACCGATCAAACTCGGCCATTAGTGTCTGGAGTCTCGCTTCTTTTACTCTGTCCGCTCCCATATGTCGAGCTTTGATAGCTTCCCATACCTTCTTTGCATTATCCATGTCGCCTACTTGAAGAATGAGTGCTTCGGGAATGGACTGGAATATTAATGCAATTGCCATGTCATTCTTATCACTTTCTTCTGTTCCTTGATCGATTACATCCCAAGCTTTATGTACTTTCAGGAGAATCTTCATGCGAATGGACCACACGGTATAGTTCGTAGTCGTGAGCATCGGACAATTGATAGAGGAAGCACCTCCATCTTTTCCTCTTGTCGTCGCAGCTGTTGTAGTTGTGATCTCACTCATGTTTTGGCTCTGATACCAAATCTTGTTTAATCACAAAGTATAAATTCAATAGATCAATAACAAACTCTCTTATTAGCTTTAGTAAACTCACTCAAGTTTTAAAGCTCTCACAATAAGATCTCTCACAAAATCATAAGTTATGCAACAAGTATGCATCTCCTTATATAGATCTTATAATATCCTAAACTCACTAGACAAAGTATATTTCTATTTTCCTAATCATATCTCAATAAGGATTTAGTATTACTTGGTTTCCAAGTTATCTTCAAGCTTACTCTCAACACAACGGGGCACGTTTTCATAGGTAGGTAAGTTTTTAATTTTTTTTTTTTCGGTTTGCTTGAAAAAAAAAATAAAAAAAAATTAAACATGAATCAATCGCGGATCGCCACGTGTCAGTGGGGCCCACAAACAGTTTAAAAACCTTTCCAAAATCGCCTCTTACACAAGAGGGAGAAGAGACAACTCTTATAAAAATGTGGGTCCCATTAAGTTTTTAATTGTTTTTTTTTGGTAAAACCCATGGCTAAGAGCTAGGGTTAATTGTGCTCTTATGTACTTAAGAATGATGAGTTTTACATATGAAATCTGAACTCAGACCTGCCTTTACATTCCAGCTGCAGAGAGCAAAAGGTAAACTAGAAACCCTCTAAACCACCAAGAGGCTTTCTTTTCAAAACAAAAAGAGCCTAAACTTTCACCAAATGTTGGTGATCTTCCAGTTATATACAACTTGTGATCTCACCAGATCAACCTCGGGAAGTTAAGAAAAACCCGGAAAACCAAAACAAAAACTCATACATTGATCATCACTTTATAATCAAATCATCAATGGAAACTTGAGAAAAAGAACCTCCAAAGTTTCTCCCCTTTTGTACTGATTCTCTTTGTTGTAAAAATCAACACTCTTGAGCTGCTTGGTTCTCTCTACATGTTCTTCAACTTTTCCGCTGAGGAATTCATTGGCACAACGATATAATTGCATACATGCATGTTCCAACTATATATAAATATATTCAAATCAAGAGAGTCATTTCTCATGCCAATCGGGTCTTCCTAATGTGAACTCCAAACTTGGATTGGTACAACTAAGATCTATACACCTCTTTGCTTGATCGTTCGACCTTTGCGCCTGCGAGTTAACTTCAATTATATTCTTTAAGAGACCTAAGAAAAACAACATATATACGCGCACACACACATATATATATATGCTTGCATAAGAATTATTATAAGAACCTGATTTAGAAGGATGGATCTTTGATGGTGAGAGATCATTGATGTTGGTGAAGTTCTGCCAGTTGTATCTATGTCGCTTGAGCAGTTATTACTTGATGGCCATGTCTCTCTATTCATCCATGCATGATAAATTTTAAGCAATTAAATTATGGTAAGGTGGTTTCACCTCTTTGTCGGAAACCCAAACATTGTAAATAACCACTTCCACCGTGAATTGAATCCAAGTGACAGAAGTTACAGCCGTAACCCCTTTGCCACTAGGCCAACTCAATGGTATTGACTCAATAGTTGTTGATTTATACTTAGAAAAAATGGAAGTCATAAGTAATGTATTTTGCATGTTACGATTGATCCCACAATCTATGTCATACATATGATTAAAATGTCTTTTATTATATATGATCCATAATTAAGGACCTAAACCAAATTATTTTGCATAGTTATATCATCAGAGACATCAGCTACAAACCCTAAATTTCAAACAATTTCCTATCGATGGTAACCAAAACCACCACTTTGATTGGTTCAATTAAAAGTTAAAACGAACAAAAAAAAATATAGTATCCAAAATCTTTTTTTTCTTTCCAAAATCTGTTTTTGTTAGATGAAAATATGTATTTTGGGATAAACCAAATAATTGTTATATAAACTTGGTAGGAATACGAACAATTAGGTAAGAGAACGCTAACCCTAAAAGAAATTCATGTTTTTATATATACATATCGTGTGTGTGTGATACATGTCTGTATATGTATAACAAGATTATAAGACGTATAAACATACCGTGAAGAGTTACTCCAACGAGGTTGTGTGGAAGGAAAGTCAATTTCTTGATGAGAAGTATCATCAGATTGTGCCCTTTGATTTGTCGATGATTGATGATGAGTTTCATTTCCATTTATGCTCATTTCCTCTTCTCCTGACCCATCTGGAAATTAATTTTAAACTTTTTAATCAAAAAGTTTCATCTCAATTGATGCGTTTACGAAATTTCTTTTCTTTAAATGTTTTTCAGCTTTGGCTTGACTAAAATCTAATATATGCCTGAAAAAGTAAATTCAAAATCTTGGAAATTGTGCAGTATAACGAGATTAAAAAAAAACGAAATATTTTTTGTATACCGAAAATACAAAATCCATATGGATATAGAATAATGATCTTCATTTTCAGTTTACGAATAACTTATTCATATTTGATTTACTGGCAACTTTTATGGGTAAATATTTAGTAGTTTATAGCGTAGTCATTTGATAGTACTAGGATTCATAGCCCCCGCGCAAGCGCGGGGTCCGAAATATTAATGTTCCGCTATATAATTTTTTTTTTTAGAAACGTCGCATAGATTATGTATTTTTAAATCCATACGGAACAGATGGAGAACCAAATGAAACGTGAACTAAAAACATAACTGGGTTAAATGGATAAAAACCGGATATATTTGTTATTTAGTTTGAAAAATAAATGTAATAAATTATTTTTGTTTTATAATTATTTCAAACCAAAAACATATATATAT